>CM066590.1:14789430-15321930 GCA_033816785.1 Picus viridis
AATAATTCTATTTAGGAGCACATTCTTCACTGCAGGAGGAAGCAGCAGCCTCCTCGCTCTCATCTGGTGGCAAATTTCCAAACACCTCCCTGCCCATCCCTGCTGGGCCCCCTGGGGCTGCTGGGGACCCTGTGCCGTGCCCCATTCATGGGGGTCCTGAGCTGGCTCAGCCTGGGGGTCAGGCACTGCTGCTTCAGGCCCTGCTCCCCCTCCAGGACCCAGCCCCATTCTCCCTGGGGTAGGTTCAAGGCTGTCAGCCCAGGGAGCATGAGCAAGCCAAGCATGGGCATGATCTCGAGGTGCTGAGTTCATCCTCACAGCACAACCCCCTGAGCCTCCCCAGCTCAGGAGAGTTTTGGCACCCATGCTTCTCTCCCCAGACCTGCCCATGCCCTGACATCCCTCCAGCTTCTCCTTTCCCCTGGTTTTGCTCTGTCTGATGGTCTCTCCTCCCTGCCTCCCAGTCCAAAACCCTGAGGAACCAGCAGTCGCCAACCTGAGGGATCGGGATGGAGGCAAGACGTCATCCCCACGGTGTGGTGGCTCCTGCCCCGCTCTCCGTGGTACAGCAGCTCCCCCAAGCTTTGCCATCCTAGATTCCTGGTGGTTGATGGCAGCAGTTCCTCAGGCTGCTGGCCAGCTGTCCCTGACCCTTCCTGAAGGGGCTGGTGCTGGTGGGTGCCAGCTCTGGCACATGGTGAGGAACTGGCTCTTCAGGAATGCTTGTGCCTTCCTGCAGCCATCCCATGCTGGTCACACCGTTGTGGTGGGAGCTTCCCCATGCTCTGCTTTCCAGGCTGATGGATCCCTGGAAACCTCCAGAGCAAGCAGAGCTCCTGGTTTGTCCCAGGCTCAGGAGCAGAGCTGCTGTCCTCAGGGTGTCCCACACGTGGCACTGCTGCAAACCCAGCATCAGTGGACTGGCAGCTGCCAGGTGATGCTAGTGGTGATGGCATGTTCACATCAACAGCATGAACATCATGTGAACATGAACATGGGGGGTTCTGCTTGTGGTCTTTTGGTGCTTTGTGAGTTGCTGCGGTCCCAGGGAAAATCACTGGTGCCACCATGCTGAGCTCCTGGTGTGCTCCCCTGTGCTTGTGCTCCCGCTCCTTGCTTCTCCACCAACAGTCATTTGTCCTTCCAGTAGAAGCTGGGTGGTGTCTGTGTGACCTCCCATGTCTGTGTTTCCAAAACTGCTCCCATCTGAGCTCATCCCTGTTTGCACCAGGCCCTGGAGAACCTGCAGCCCTCTGAGAAGTGGCTTGGTGTGACTCTGGGCAGGTTCTGTGGGTCAGTGGTGCTGGGGATAGGGGCAGAGGCAGGAGAAACGGGAATAAACCACTTCTGAAGCTGCAGAGTTGGTGCAGGAACCTTGGGTGCTCAGAGCTGGGATGGAACAGAGCTGCTGGAATGTGTTAGAGAAGCGACAGGGAGAGGAGGCACTTGCCATGGCAGGGATGGGAGACAGGAGGGATGAGCCAAGGAGAGAAGGTTGGAGCAGTGAAAGGGCTCACAGGGCACTGCCACAGCCTGGCATGGGCCAGCATGGCCAACCCCTAGCTGCCATTCTGTACTGTGGCAATGCTCAATCCGCCACAGGTGAGTGAGCCAAAGGCACTGGTGCTGGGCTGCTGCCCTGAGCTGCACCTGACCTGGTGAGCCTGGCAGCTGGGCCAGCTTCTGGGTGTCTCCAGGGAGGAGACTTGGACTTTGGCTCCTCAAGCTCCCTGTGTCAGTCACTGCTGCTTCTCCCCCTGTGAGGGGCACGGAGCAGAGCAGCACGATCAGAGTGCTTGACTTCTCCCCAAACTCTGCCTGACCCCAAAAACCACTGCCAGGGGTCTCTGAGGCAACCAGGAGCCAGACCTCAAGGTTTGGTAGCCTGGCTGTAAAGGCCAACAGCGAGCACAGAGCTGGGCACTCCCTCTGCAGCCTGGTTCCCCAGCCCCCTGCAGCTGAGACCCTGGCACCATACCAGCCTGTGTGCTGGGGCCTGTGGTGCCAGGGATCCACGCTGGTAACTCTTGTGTCGGGCTAGGGTTTGCTGGGGACAGTGTTGGGGAAAGGGGTGATGGCTGGAGCAGGCATCTCCAGCAGCTGTGTGGTGGCAGGGGCAGCGGGGTGCTAACAGCCGTGTCTCTCCCTCCCTAGCCATGCCAGGCAGGCGGCGAGAGATGGATCGCTTCACCGAGTGCGGCACCCAGACAGACGCTGTGGTGGTGTTGTCCCTGGCACAGGCCGCGGTGCTGGGCTTGGTGTCCGACAATGAGCTGCTCGGGGCCACCGTCAGCCCTGCCGGCTTCTTCCCGGGGCTGGCAGCCGAGCTGCCTGACGCCGACACTGCGGCCGAGCCTGGGGAGCCGGAGGGCGAGGGCCGGCCGGAGGGCGAGCAGGAGGAGGACGCCTTGGAGGCAGAGTCCTCCCTGGAGAAGCACGCCCGGAGGAGGAAGCGGCCCCCGTGCGGCTGGTGCCCAAGGTCAAACGCGAGAAGGCAGAGGCCGAGGCCGAGCCGCTGTACGAGGTGCCCGTGCCCGTGCCCGCCGACGAGGAGGGCGAGGGGCAGCGCGGCCGCTCCCGCCATCGCCGGGAGCAGGAGATGCAGGGCAACTCCGTGAAGATGATCGACCTGGGCACCTTCAGCAGGAAGCCTCGGAGGCTGCGGCACCTGCGCCGGCACACACGCCACGAACCGGCGGGCACCGAGTGCCACCTGGAGGGCGCCGACCCGGCCGGCGCGGCAGCGGACGACGGCGCGTCGGGAACCTCCCGCACCGACTGCGCCTTCGAGGCGGGCGCCCCCTCCCCAGACGAGGAGGAGGCCCCCGCGCCGGCGTCCCCTGAGGCGGTGAAGAGCGAGCAGGGCTTCGGCTGGCAGGAGGCGGGCGAGCTGGAGGCGGAGGCGGGCGGCGGCGGCAGCAGCGAGCGCAGCAAGAAGGCGCAGCTGGACCGGCTGGACATCAACGTGCAGATCGACGACTCCTACCTGGTGGAGGCGGGCGACCGGCAGAAGCGCTGGCAGTGCCGCATGTGCGAGAAGTCCTACACCTCCAAGTACAACCTGGTGACCCACATCCTGGGCCACAACGGCATCAAGCCCCACTCCTGCCCGCACTGCGGCAAGCTCTTCAAGCAGCCCAGCCACCTGCAGACCCACCTGCTGACCCACCAGGGCACCCGGCCCCACAAGTGCGAGGTGTGCGGCAAGGCCTTCACCCAGACCAGCCACCTGAAGCGGCACATGCTGCTGCACAGCGACATCAAGCCCTACAGCTGCCGCTTCTGCGGCCGTGGCTTCGCCTACCCCAGCGAGCTGAAGGCCCACGAGGTGAAGCACGAGAGCGGCCGCTGCCACGTCTGCGTGGAGTGCGGCCTGGATTTCTCCACCCTCACCCAGCTGAAGAGGCACCTGGCCACCCACCAGGGCCCCACGCTCTACCAGTGCCTGGAGTGCAGCAAGTCCTTCCACTACCGCAGCCAGCTGCAGAACCACATGCTGAAGCACCAGAACGTGCGGCCCTTCGTCTGCACCGAGTGCGGCATGGAGTTCAGCCAGATCCACCACCTCAAGCAGCACTCCCTCACGCACAAGGTAGGGACGCCCCCGGGGTGAGAGGTGCTGGCTCTGGCTGCAGGCTGCAGAGGGACCTTTCAGAAGGGTGTCCCGGAGTCCTGGGAGATGGGTGGAGGTGCTCGTGGTTAGTGTTTGCTGGGGGTTGTGGACAGGGGGTCCTGGGGCTACCCAGCCTCCTTCCTTGCTGGGGGCTTCAGTCCTCTGAGAGTGGCATTCAGGGCGGCCTGGGGGATTCTGGCTGTGGCAGGCTGTGCGCAAGGGGTTTGCCCTTTTCCAAAGGTTCTTCCAAGAGAGAGCAGTTGGCCTGAGCTGGGCTGATGTCACCTGTCCAGGCACACACCCTAGCACTGGGTTCTCCAGCTGCTGCTGCTGTGCTGCTGGGGGGCTGAGATGATGGCGTCTGGGGGCAAGGCAGGATCCTGCTTACTGCAGGACGGGACGGAAGGAATTGTCCCCCGGGACAGTGCGAGGAAGGTCCTAGGCTCTTGCTAGTGCCCCCTCTGTGCTTGCAGGAGGATGGAGGAGCAGGAGATGGTGATCAGGGTAAATCTCTCCCCTGGTTCATGTGGCCCAGCCCACTGACCGTCCCCACAGTTCATCCTGACATGAGGAACCTGTCCCATGCCCCTCAGGGAGTGCAGGTCACAGACTGATGGGGCTGGAAGGGACCTCTGGAGATCACCCAGTCCAACCCTTCTGCTCCAGCAGGGTGACCCACAGCAGGGTGCCCAGGATCACCACAATGTCCGGGTGGGTTTAGAATCGATCTGGAGAACAACACATCCATCCAGGAGAAACTAGGTTGTGGAGTCTCCTCGAGACTTTCAGGACTCCTCCAGATGTATTCCTGTGATTCCTGTGTGACCTTCTCTAGGTGACCCTGCCTTAGCATGGGGGTTGGACACAATGATCTCCAGAGGTCCCTTCCAACCCCTAACATTCTGTGATTCCATTGAGTATCTCCAGAGGAGGTCCCTGCTTCGCACTGTGCCGTGTACTGCTCGCGTGCCTCCAGCTTACACGGGATCTGTTTGGGGACCTTCAAACCCACCCTAGCAGCACAGGGCTCGGCTCTGCCCGGTGCCCATGGCTCTGCCCGGTGCCCATGGCTCTGCCCTCTGCCCATGTGTGTCTCTGAACCCCTTGCAGGGTGTGAAGGAGTTCAAGTGCGAGGTGTGCGGGCGGGAGTTCACGCTGCAGGCCAACATGAAGCGCCACATGCTGATCCACACCAGCGTCCGGCCCTACCAGTGCCACATCTGCTTCAAGACCTTTGTGCAGAAGCAGACCCTCAAGACCCACATGATTGTCCACTCACCTGTGAAGCCCTTCAAGTGCAAGGTACTGCCAGCGGCCTGGTGGGGGTTCAGCAGATCTTGGGGGGGGGGCAGGGTAGCCCATCTTGGGGAGAGGTTAGCAGATCTTGGGGGTTAGGTCTTGGGGATGGTTCAGCAGATCTTGGGGAGGAGGCTAGCAGATTTTGGTGGGGGTAGGGGTTAGCACATCCTGGGGGAGGATTAGCAGATCCTGCAGAGGATTTAGCAGACCTTGAGAGAATTAGCAGATTGTGGAGAGGTTAGCTTGGGTCTGGCGTGCTGTGAAACCCGGGCAGGCTGGGCTTAGTCCTGCGTGGCAGGAAAGCAGCTTGGTGGTGCCTCCTTCTGTTCACTTGGGCACATAGCTGGGCTGGGTGCTCTGCTCGGAGCTGCACAGCTGCTGTGGGCAGGGCACGGGCACCACCAACGGGGAAGGACAATCAGTGCTGGATATGACGGAGTCCCCATCCCTGGAGGGGTTTCAAAGCCGTGGAGATGTGGTGTGAGATGTTTAGTGGTGACCTGGCTATGCTGGGTTAATGGTTGGGCTTGATCTGAAAGGTCTCTTCCATCCAAGCAATTCCAGGGTTCTGTGCAAAGCCCACGCTGCTCTGGCAGCACCAGCTTTGCCAGGGGTGAGGGCAGTGCTGGCAGAGCCCGCACTGACCTCAGGTTGGTCGCTGCAGGTCTGTGGAAAGTCCTTCAACCGCATGTACAACCTCCTGGGCCACATGCACCTGCATGCTGGCAGCAAGCCCTTCAAGTGTCCCTACTGCTCCAGCAAGTTCAACCTGAAGGGCAACCTCAGCCGACACATGAAGGTCAAGCACGGGGTGATGGACATCAGCCTGGACAGCCAAGGTGAGTGCAGGCTGCAGCCAGTCCTTGGTGCTGCCCATCACAGACTGGGTTCTGTGGTCTTCCCTGCTGTGCCCACTGCCAGGAGCACCTGGCTCTTGGCTGTTTGCTGAGCCACGCTGTGGTGTCTCTGGTTTGGAGTCTCTGGGCTCTAAACTCACACTGAATACTGTTCTGGTGCCCCAATCAAAAGAAAGACATAGAACTGTTGGAGTCCAGGGGGCCACTCTGATTTGAAGACAGGCTGAGGGAGCTGAAGTCGTTCAGCTGAGAGAAGTCTCCAGGGGGACCTTATAGGTGCTTTCCAATTCCTGAAGGGATCTTACAGGAAGGCTAGAGAGAAACTTTGCATAAGGGAGTCTAAGGACAGGACAAGAGGGAATGGTTTTAAGCTGAGGGACAGTAGGATCTTAAAAGTTCTTGAGTATGAGGGTGGAGAGACACTGGAACAGGCTGCCCAGAGGTTGTGATTCTGGTGCTGTTGGCCCAGAATCTTCATGCAGCATCCCTGTGCTTGAATCCTAGATGCCATGATGGACCTGGCTGGGGCTGACCACACGGAGCTGGATGGGCAGCAGGAGATGGATGACTTCGAGGAGGAGAACTCTTATGGCTACGGTGGGGTGGGCAGCGCGCCGGACGAACAGGCCATGAAGGAGATGGCCTACTACAACATGTTGTAGCTGCAGTGCCAGGGGACTGCCAGGGCCAGTGCTGACACTGTGTGGCACCCAGCCAGCCCTGCACTCCCACCCTGGACAGCGGGGTCTGGTTGGGTTTGGTGAAGGAGAGGACAGGGATTGTCCAAATGCTGGGGTGGAGGCTGTAGGTGCCAGTGGGCACACAGGGTTGGTGTACTGGAGACTCAGCTCCAGCTGCTGCCGGACCCTTGCAGAGCTCAGTGGAGCTCCCACCACAACTGGGTCCATCCCTCCTTCCCCAGCAGCCCAGAGAGGTTGTGCTAAGCTGTGCCCAGATGGCTGCATGCCTTGTGCCCGGCGCTGGCATCCCTTCACCCCGCTCCTGCCCCACAGCGCAGGGGCAAGCTGGGGCCGTGCCTCTTGCCACTCCCTGAAGCCGTGGGCAGGGGCGGGCACACCCCAGCGGCTGACGAGCGTCTCTCACGATTCTACCTCCTGGGTGCCCCTCTGCCCGCCGCAGGAAGTGGGTCCGTGGCTCTTCCCCGGGCCAGAGCTGCCCTGCTCGCCCTGGGGCAGGGGCAGAGCTGCAGCACCAGGCCACGGGGCACAGACAGAATATTTTCTTACAGAAACAAGGCGAAGCTCAGCGGCGGCTCCGGGTGCGGGGCGGCCGCGGCGAGCCGAGCAGCGTGGGGGGAGGCTCGAGCCGCCCTGCAGCAAATGATGGTATTTTAGAGTAATTTATTTTTGTCAGCGTGCTTGGGTTGATCTTTTCACCAGGTTCAGTTTCCTTCAACCAGTGTGCTTTGGAAACCTGTGTAACGTGTCTGCTCTCTGCATGGCGGCTGCCGGCTGCTTGGGGAGGGGCTGAGCACCGGCCCTGGGGGGGTCCCACCGGCCCTGGGGCAACTGGCCACGGGCAGGACCTTACTAATGAACTGTGGCTGCTCTACATGTTGCCTGTATCCTCCCTTCATCCTCTCTTTCTTCATCCCCCCTCCCCTCTCTCTTTGTCCCCCTCCCCTCTCTCTTTGTCCCCCCTCCCCTCTCTCTTTGTCCCCCTCCCTCTCTTTGTCCCCCTCCCCTCTTTGTCCCCCCTCCCCTCTCTCTGTCCCCCCTCCCCTCTCTCTGTCCCCCCTCCCTCTTTGTCCCCCCTCCCCTCTCTTGCTCTCTTTGTCCCCCCTCCCCTCTCTTGCTCTCTTTGTCCCTCTCTTGCTCTTTGTCCCCCCCCCCTCTCTTGCTCTTTGTCCCCCCCCCCCTCTCTTGCTCTTTCTTCGTCCTCCCTCCCCTCTCTTGCACTCTTTCTTCATCCCCCTCCCCCCTCTCTCTTTCTTCATCCTCCCTCCCCCTTTTATCCCCCTCTCTTTTTTCATCCCCCTCCCCTCTCTTTCTTTCTCTCTCACTTCATCCCTGCCCCCCTCTCTTCATCACCTTCGTCACCCCCTGAGCTGCTCAAGGGCTCAGGACAAGGCTTTGGCTTAAGCAGCCCTTTTGGGGGTGGGGGTTTCTGCCTCCTCTGCTCCTGGTAGTGGGGGAAGGAAGGAGCTGGGGCAGCACTGGGAGACCTGGGACCACCCTCCTGGCTCTGCACCCTTCTAGCTGTGGGGCAGGGGTTGGGCAGCACACACAGCCTCACTCACACCACTAGGGTCCCACCAAGCACCAGCCTCTCCTGGGAGGCATGGGCACAGATCCTGTCACACTCCCTGGTGCTGGGCACCATCTGCCCCATCCCCAAAAGCTCCAGACTGGCTCTGATGAGGGAGTCACCTCCCTCCACCAGGCAAGGTGCCCCCCATCCTTGCCATCACCTGTGGACCACCAGAATCCTCAGCCTTGGGGCAGGATGCAGCTGGCTGCAGCACTGACCAGCCCAGAGCCCCTCCTGCAGTGGGGCGAGGCCCCCCACCACACTACCTCAGTCCCAGCACCCAACAGCAGGGCAAGGCCACAGGAGAAGGCCTCACTGCTGTCAGAGCGCCGAGGCACCAGGGGGGGCTGTGACACCAGGCTCTGCCCTATGGGACAGGCAGGGGCTCTCATGCCAGCAGTGCCACGTGGCTCCCTGGTGTTCCTCCCGAGCACACCCTCTCCTGCAGAGCCCTGCTGTGTTTTGGTAACTTTTTTGCAGAGCAAAATGAGCAATAATTCCAATAAACACCTTTGCTTTAGCCACTGGCTGCCTCCTGAGGCTGGCACTACCCCTGTGCCCATGCTCCAAGAACCGTGCCACCACCACCACAACGTGCTGGGGGCTGGTGAGGTGTTTAATGGCTGCTGGCACAACGAGGTGGGAGGTACACAAATCCGTGCAGGCCAGTTTCCACACCCCTGCCAACCCTCTCCCCAGCCCTACTCACCCCTAGAAAAGTTTGCAGACACTCATAAGAAAAGTGCTTACAAGAATGATGTGGCTGTTGGTAGGCTGTGCCAGGGAGTGGGCAGTGCCGAGTGCCCATCCATCAGGGTGATGATGACAGTGGGGGAGCCCTGGTGACCCCCCACACACACTCCCTGCCACACTACTACTTGCCCAGGGCCTTGTCCAGGTTGTTCTTGATGGCGTCCAAGAAGTCATTGGTGTTCACAAAGTGCTCGTTCAGCTTCACACTACAGGGAGGGACAGAGAAGGGCTGGGAGGGTCCCACCGCTGGCAGCAGCTCTGACCTGAGCTGGAGGGCAGAGCCCTGGGCACAGGACGTGGCCACTGCCCAGCCAAGATGGAAATAGACAACCCAAGTCCCTGGGGACTGTGCAGACGCCACTGTGCCATCCCACACGGCCAGGGTGCCAGCACGGCACCCGGCTGCCCCCGCCCCGGCAGCCACACGTACTTGGCGAGACCGTGGATGCAGCCGGCGAGGTCCTTCGTCATCGTCCCGCTCTCCACAGTCTGGATACAGACCTTCTCCAGTGTCTGAGCAAACCTGAGCGCCACAGGGAGCTCCAGCAAAGCCACCGCTCTGCCAGTGCCCTCGTGCCACAGACCCCACCACAGCTGGCACCAGCCATGTCCCCCACCCCACTCACTTGATGAGGTCCGGGTTACTGTCCAGCTTGCCCCGGTGCTCCAGGCCGCGCGTCCAGGCGAAGATGCTAGCGATGGGGTTGGTGCTGGTGGGTCGGCCCTGCACGCACAGAGCACTCAGCCACCCAGCGTGGGCAACCTGCCACGGCCAGCCTGGCATGGGTGGAGCTCACCCACCTTCTGGTGCTCCCGGTAGTGGCGGGTGACGGTGCCGTGGGCTGCCTCGGCCTCGATGGTCTTCCCGTCCGGACACACCAGGACAGAAGTCATCAGCCCCAGGGAGCCAAAGCCTGTGGTATGACAGAGGTCAAGGTGGCCTCAGGAGGGCAACCCACCCCACAGGACCCCAGCCTACCCCACCCCACCCCACCTTGGGCCAGGATGTCTGACTGGACATCCCCATCGTAGTTCTTGCACGCCCAGACAAAGCCCCCGGAGGACTTCAGCATCTGTGCCACCATGTCATCGATGAGCCGGTGCTCGTACCAGATCTTCAGCTTGTCGAACTCGGTCTTGTAGTGCCTGCAAGCCCAGGCCCAGCATCAGTCGTGCCCAAACCGGGCCACAGCCCTCTGCCAACCTCTGGCCAACAGCCCCCAGGGCAGCTCTCTCCACCCCCGGCAGCCCAAGCTCCTCTGAGTCCGTACTTGTCGAAGATCTCCTGGAAGATGTCTTTGAAGCGCCCATCGTAGGCCTTCAGGATGGTGTTCTTGGTGCTCATGTAGAGCGGCCACCGCTTCTGGATGGCGTACTGGAAGCAGCTGTGAGCGAAGCCCGTGATGGACTGCAAGGGAAGCGCACAGACCCCCGTGGGACCTCCGTCCCGCCACAGAGGGCAGGGCACGCTGCCCTGTAGGGACCCTGCCGGCCAAGCCCATTCCCCCCCGCCCCCAGTTACCTCGTCGGTGTTGTACATGCCCATGCCCACGCCGCCACCGGGGAAGTTGTACACCTCCCACTCCTGCACCCCGCTGCCATCCTTCGGCGTGAAGATCATCTTGAATGTCCCGGACTTGCCCACCACGAAGTCGGTAGCTTTGTACTGCGGGGAGCAGGGCAGAGCTGTGGGGCAGAGCCCGGCAGGAGGCGCTGCGCGTCCCGCGGGGCGAGCTGCCCCTGCACCAGGCTCACCTGGTCGCCGTGGGCATGCCTGCCGATGGTGATGGGCTTGGTCCAGCCGGGCACCAGGCGCGGGATGTTCTTGCAGATGATGGGCTCGCGGAACACCGTCCCCCAGGATGTTTCGGATGGTGCCGTTGGGGCTCTTCCACATTTTCTTCAGCTTGAACTCTGAGGGGCACAGAGGTGAGGCCATCCCCCCACAAGGAACACCCCCTCCACACCAGGCACAGCCCTGGTGGTCACCCCAGCCCAGTTCCACCTCAGCCCCTGCCAGCCCCCCCCACGCCCGGCTCCTCTGTACCCTGGGCAGCTGCCAGAGCTCCACTGCCAGCCAAGGAGAGGGACAGCCGGCCCCAGGGCTTGTGACTGGCACTGGGCAGCAGCTGCTTTATCCCCACAGCACCCCCGAGCACCTCTGGGTCAGGAAGGGACAGAGTCCAGGCAGCAGCACAGCCCCCTACCCACCAGAACCCGTGCAGGGTGGTGGGATGCTGCTGACCCCAAGGGTCCAGGCAGACACAGTGGGCTCAGCACCCCATGGAACTGCTGGCAGCCCTCCCTCCTCATCCCCTGCCCACCTTCCACCCTGGCTTCATCCGGAGTGATGGTGGCACACTTGACAGCCACGCTGTACTTCTGGGTGGCCAGCGCCGAGTCGATGGTGACCTGGTCATCGGTCTTGTCCCGGTGTGGCAGACCCAGGTCAAAATACTTAAGCTGGACGTCCACGTTGGGCAGGATGAGCTGGGGGGCCCGGGAGAGCGTCAGTGGGGGGATAGTGTGGGGTCTCTGAGGAGCAGCACCAGGCACCACGGCACGGCCAGCCCTGGCCACCAGCCCAGCCACCGCTGCCTGCCCAGGACGCTTCCCCTGCCTGGGACCTCCTCACTTCCAGGTCCCTCCGGAAGCTGTGCTGATCTCACCACCTGCTTCCTGCGGACCGAAGGACGGATGGAGGACAGGGGAACCCGGAGGGCAGCGTGCAGGGACTGCCCGAGCCCTGTACAACCGCCACCTGTACCCCTGCACAGCACCCACCAGAACCCCCGGCAGGACCCTGCTACCTTCTCCTTGATGAAGGCCCAGATGATCCGTGTCATCTCGTCCCCATCCATCTCCACCACCGGGTTGGCCACTTTGATCCGCTTGTCAGCATCTGGGGAGTGGCAGTGGGGTGTAAGCGGTGCCAGCACCGGCCCCACAGCTCAGCCTCACATCTCTGCACCATGGTGTGCAGTCAGGAGTTGTCCCATGGGGACCACAACCTCCTGTTTGGCAAGGCTGGGGGTACCAGGTGCAGGTCAGGGTGCAAACCCCTCTTAGGCACAGTCTGGAGTGCAAACCCTGTGGGGGTCTGGACTGGTTCATGGACTCATCCTGCTTGGGGCTGGGCTTGGGTGCAGGTCAGGATGCAAACCCTGCTGGAGTGGGAGTGGCTGGGTGCCTACCGCGTGGGTGTCTACCCCTCGTTGGGCAGGACAAGGTCCAAGCTGGGCTGCAAAGCCCCACATGAGACCAGGACCAGGACTGGGTAAAAGCTGGGGTGTAAAACCCTGCACAGGACTGGGACTGGCAGCCAAACCCTCTCGGGACAAGACACGGGTACAAACTGGGCTGCAAATCCCTTTGTGGGACCTGGAGGTGGAGCAAACCCTCTGGGTGCTAAGCCTAGCAGTGCGTCACGGACCAGAGGCAAATCCCTCGGGGTGGGGACCTGAGGGCATCTGGGACTGGGACCAGGAGCAGACCCTTCTGGGGGCCAAACTCGGCTGCAAAACTCTGCACGTGACCGGGACCAGAATAAACTCTTCCTGGGGGCCAAAGAGCTGCAAGCCCCTCCTTGGGTCCGTGACTGGGACCAAACGCTCCTAGGACTCAACCCAGATAGAAAACTGGGTCCAAACCCCTCTGGGACCAGACCTAGGTGGGAAAAAGCCCACGTTGAACCGGGACCAACCCCTCCCGCGGACCAGACCCGAGTACAAAGCCCCGCGTGAGATGGGGACCAAGCTCACCACGGGACCAAAGCCGGGGGGGACAAAAAGCCACGTGGAACCAGCACCAAGCCTCCCCGGGGACCAGACCCAGAGTACAAAATCCCGCGTGGAACCGGGACCAACACCCCCACGCACCCGAGAAACAAATTAGGTAGCAAAACCCTACATGGAACACGAATCATGCACCCTCGCGAACAAAACCCCGCGTGGAACCGCGACCAACCCCCCACTAGGTCCGTCTGTAACAGAGGGAGACGAACCCAGCTGCACGCCGCCACGCCCTCCAGAAACCCCTTCCCAGCCCAGCGTGCGAACCCCACCGCGGGTCCCCAAAGTCATGTACCCCTCCTTCCAAGCCCTCCCCGTACTCACAGTGTCGCCGCTGCCCCACGGCGGTGGCCGGGGCCGGGCACAGAGATAGGCGACTTAGCGCCGGTGCGACGCGGAGGCAGCGAGCGGCCATGGCGGGGCGCGACGGGGCGGACACGACGGCGGTGGCGGGGCCGGGGTGGGGGACGGACAGGGAAAAGCGATGGAGGAGGAGCTGGATTAGGGGAACCGTTCGCTCCGCTCCGCCCCAGAGCTGTCGGGGCCCGGGGCACGCCGTGGGGCCCTGCGAGGGCCGTGAAGGGGCCCGCACAGGGCCCCCACGGAGTGGCTCTGGCCATTGCTTCAGCCCCACCCCCTCCACTCCCCCCGGTGAAGTTTTTATTGTCCCTTTACAGGGTGGCCAAGCCGATGGCTTTTTTAGGCACACAGAGGACGGGCAGATCCTGCTCCCGCGTGGGGGTGGGGGGGTGTGCCAGGCTGGGTGTGCTGACGTCTGCCTGGTTTTAACATTAACCAGAGCAGCAGCCCTGGGGGGGGGGGGGAGGGGGCGACACACACAGCACCCACTGCCAGTTCTTGGGTGTCCCTAGTCCCACTGACTTCCCTGTGGCACCCCTAAGGCACAGTGGGTGCTGTGCCCACCCCCTCATCACAGGGTACTGGGAGGATGCCCAGCTGTGCCCAGACACACTGCTGACTCCTCCCACCCTCTGTCCCCCCCGCCCCCGCCCAGTGCTCTCACTCCAGCCTCATGGTCAGAGCTGCCCAATGACCACAGGGACGAGGTCACGCCAATTTGGTGGCCATGTCCCCACCAGCAGCCATGTGGCAACACTCCAGCAAAGGGCAGCCCGCAGACAAAGGCCTCCAGCCCTGGACACTGCTCAGTCCGGGCTGGCACGGGAGGGTCACCCAGGGCCGGTAGAGCTGCAGGGAGTAATGTGTCCTGAGCGGGTCACCCTGAGGCTGACAGGGATGGTTGCAGGGAGAAATGTGTCCTGGGAGGGTCCCCAAGAGCTGGCAGGGCTGGCTGCAGGGAGCAATGTGTCCCAAGAGGGTCCCCAAGGTCTGGCAGGGCTGGCTGTGGGACTCCTGGGTAGTTATGTGTCCCAAAAGGGTCCATGAGGACTGTCAGGACTGGCTGTGTGTCCCAAGAGGGGCCCTGAGCACTAGCAGGGCTGGCTGCAGGGGCCATCAAGAGGGCTCTGTCACGGTGGGGACACTGAGACACACCAGCCAGAGAATGAGGAGCTGGAGGGGGGCATGTCCAGGTGGGCACCACTGCCCATGTCTGCCCACAGGAGGGGGCAAGCTGTGTGCTCAGCAGGACCATGCCTGGTGTTTCCCAGCACATGCAGTGCTGGTCCCAAGGGTGGGCCTCCCTCGCTGGCACCACTCTGCACAGCCAGCCTGCAGCTGGTGGCGTGGCCAACTTCTGTCCATGCTGCACAGGGGGAGGTGGCACAGCTGCTCAGGGGGCACGGCGTGACATCAGGAGGAGCTCCTGGGAACCTCTGTGGCCCAGGTGGGCAGATGGCAGCACTTGGGGGTGGTAGAGGGCGTGGAAACTGCATGCTGCGTGGCCAGGCTGGAAGGATGCTCTGGAAAGGAAGATGTCCTGGGATCCCCTGCCCATCCCAGTGCTCACTGCCAGCAGCTTGGTGCCCACAGTGCCGGCTCTGGGACAGAGCTGGCACTGCTGCCACAGCTCTGCTCTGGTGCAGAGCGTGCTCTGCCTGCTGGATCCCCAATCTGGAGCCTGTCACACCCCCGAGGGCTGCCCCAAACCACATGGACCTTAATGTCACCAGGAGATGCCAGAGTTACCCCAAAACCCCCAGAGCCAAGTGCTACCACGAGGACCTCACTTTAATTTCAGGGCCTATGTGCCTGCACATCCAGTGTCCCCACCCTTGGGTGTCCCCACACTGGGTGTGCATGCAGCCACACCACTGCCCTGCAGCACCCCCAGGATGTAGCCCTGCGTGGGAGGGATCTAGCATCCCTGTGTGTGGGGACCAGCACCAGCCCGGGGCCAGCAGCACTCCCGACATCCCTGGAGCATCGCTCCGGGCCTCTCTCCTGGGACTTGCCCTCCCCTGCCACTGAGCCAGGGCCCCCACAGCTTCTGCCCCCAAAGATAGGCAATGACCACCCCATACACCCCCCAGCCAAGATCCACCGTTTCCCCCCTAGATGCTGCCCCCCACAGCGGGGCGGGTCGGGTGCCGGTGCCGGTGCCGGGGGCGGGCGGGAGCCGGGCGGCGGCGCGGGGCCGGGCCGGGCGGGGCGGCCCCTTTGTTGCGAGCGGCGGCGGAGCGGGCGGAGCCGCGGGCGGGGACCCCGGGGCCGCCCCCGCTGCCGGGGACCCGCAGCACCCGCGGCCGAGCCGGTGTGCAGCAGGCGGGCAGCGCCGGAGCAGGTGGGGGCACCGGGAGCACGGGGGTGTGTGTGTGTGTGTGCAACTGGGGCTGCTGTGGGTGCGGTGTGAAAGGGGGGCGAGGGGCGTGTAATTCTGTGGGGGTGCAAGGGGCTGTATGCCGGCAGCTGCGGGGTGGGGTGGGGGGACACACGGGTGCTGTGTGGGGAGGGCGGGGGCCGCAGAGGAGGTGCAGGGGAGGGCTGTTGTGCAAGAGATGCAGGGCTGGGGAGGTGCACAAGGGTGCACGTGCACGGGGCACGCCGAGGGACGAGTGTGTGTGTGTGTGTGTGTGTGTGTGTGTCGGGGGAGGAGGTGGCAGTGAGAGCTTGACGGGGTGCCTGTGTGTGAGTGCGTGTGTGTTGATATCTGAGTACGTGTGAGAGTGAGAGTGAGTGTGCATCTGTCAGTGCGTGTCAGGGAATGTGAGTACATGTGTGAGCGTGCATGAGTGTCCTTAAGTGTGAGTGTGCAGGGGCTTGAGTGTGTGCTTGCATGTAAGTGTGCAGAGGGGTGTGTGCATGGGAGTGTGCAGGGTTCTGCATGTGTGCTGTGCACGTGTGTGTGAGTGAATGTGTGTGAGCCTGCATGTGTGGCCAGTGTGTGTGTGTCTGCAGGGGAGTGGATGCATGTGTGTGTGCCCATGTGAGTGTGCAATGTAAGTGCATGCATGTGAGTGTGAGCAGATGTGTGTGCATGTGAGTGTGCAGCATTAAGCGCATGCATGTGAGTGTGAGCAGGTGTGTGTGTGCATGTGAGTGTGCAGCATTGAGTGCATGCATGTGAGTGTGAGCAGGTGTGTGTGTGCATGTGAGTGTGCAGCATTAAGTTCATGCATGTGAGTGTGGGCAGGGGTGTGTGTGCATGTGAGTGTGCAGCATTAAGTTCATGCATGTGAGTGTGGGCAGGGGTGTGTGTGCATGTGAGTGTGCAATGTAAGTGCATGTGTGTGAGTGTGAGCAGGTAGGTGTGTGCATGTGAATGTGCAGCATTAAGTGCATGCATGTGAGTGTGGGCAGGGGTGTGTGTGCATGTGAATGTGCAGCATTAAGTGCATGCATGTGAGTGTGAGCAGGTGTGTGTGCATGTGTTTGCTTGTGTGTGCACATGTGAGTGTGAGCAGGGGTGCCTGTGCGCTGTGTGTGCATGTGTGTCCATGTGTGTGTGCATGCGTGTGTGCATGAGTGTGCAGATGCATGTATGCCTGTGCAGTGTGAGTGCAGTGTGTGTGCACGTGTGTGTGTGTGAGGAGCCCTCGGGGGCTGTGCAGCCAGCATGCCCCCTGCAGCGTGGGGCTGTTCCCAGAGGGTGTTCCCAGGCGTGTCTGTGCCATGGGGGCGTGCACAGCCTGTGAGTGCTCCACGTGTGCTCACACGCGTGTGGGAGAGTGTTACACATGGCGCCTGGCAGAGGGTGCAGACGTGTGTGAGGGGTCTGTGGTCAGGACATGGTAGGGCACACGTGTGCGAGGTGTGCCCCGCATGTGTGGATGTGCCCTGGCTGCACACGTGCTGCATGTCGTGGGTGTGCAGGACTGTGCCATGTGGTGCCAGAGCAGCCCTTGGGCCTGGGGGACACAAGGACAGTTGGGTCTACTCCAGCAGGTGCTGGGAATGCTCTTGGGGTCCAGCACCCCAACCTCCCCCAGGAGCACTGCAGCGAGAGTGCCACTGTGCCGGAGCGAGGGGCTGAGGAGACTGGCCCTGGTTTGGGCTCTGTGAGGCTGGGGATGACTGAGAAGGGGTCACACATGCCTGGGCCCACTTCCTGCACTCTGGGGTGCTTAATTTCCTACACTGGGAGCCCACCACATCCCCGCCCTCCAAGGGGAGCCCAGTGTCTCTGTTTTGCTCTGTGCCAGGGGTGCCCAAGGCAGCGACCCGGTGTCCTGAAGCCTTGTGGGCAGGCAGTGTGTGGCTGTTGGCAGGCGCTGGCACTGAGTGGGGCAGCTGAACTGTGAGGATGTCCCACAGCCCCCTGAGCCAAGCCTGATGTGGCACAAGAGTGTGGGATGCCGAGCGCTGGGAGCGGTGGGACAGGTGCCTTTGTGCGGGGCCAGGCGGGCTGGGCGCCAGGGACCCCAGCTGAAGGAGATGCTGTGGGGCAGCGAGGGGCTGGCTGCGTGCTACAGTCGGACAGGCGGCCCTGGCAGTGGGATCAGAGCTGGGTCAGGGCATGAGGGCAGCCACATCCTCTGTGGCTGCAGAGAGCAAGGCTGTGGCCCTGTGGGAGCTTGAGTGTGTGCTTGCTTGGCTCAGGCAAGGAGGCACAGCCAGTGCCCGTGGGACAGGAAGAATGCCCCAGGGCTGCGTGGGGAGCCGTGTGGGGTGCTCTGCCTGAATGCCCATGCCCCATGGGCCCGGCATGGGGGCCAGCACCGAGCTTTGACCCCCTGCCCCAGCCCTTTGTCCTGAGCTAGGCCTTTCCTGTGGAGCTGCCAGGGTGCAGTGAAGCAGAGCCGGGGTGCCCACCGCAGACACCGATTGCAGCTGTGCCAGCCAAGCAGCTGGGCTCCGGTGGGACCCGCAGCGGTGCCCACACAGCTGGGTCTGGAGCATCTGCGGGTGAATCAGCAGGGCCAGAGCCTGCCTGCAGGTGTGCCCACAAGAGGCTCTGCTCTGCATAGCAAGAGCTAGGGGCTCCAGGGGGGGCCGCGCCGCGGTGTCTGGCAGCTTCCAGGAGAGAGCCGAGGACGGGGGCGTGCGTGCGAGTCCCACGGGACGCAGGGCGGCGGGGAAAGCCTGGAAGCGTGGGCTGCGTGCCAGCCGGGCACAGGGCTTGGTGTAGGGGACGTGACTGCACCGCTGCCTGTGCTGCTGCCTGCAGCAGGGCAGGCTGCAGGAGCAAGGCGTAAGCACCCAGGCGGCAGCAGCAGCAGGGTGCACACAGCCCCTGCTCCTGGCAGGCAGCAGCACCCAGCTCCACTGCCATCTTCCCAGGCGCCCACTGCCTGCGGGCGGAGGGTGGAGGGCGCTGGCGTGGGAATTGGGTGCAGAAACCACCACCTCACCTGCCTGGTGACCCCAGGCCACAGGTTTTGGTGCTGCCAAGGCCTGGTACCCCATGGCGGGCACAGTCGCGGGGCGGGTTGGGCCGGAGGGCGCAGCCCCTGTGCGTGCAGGTACCTGCAGAGCTGCACGGGGCACGCACAGGGCAGAGTGCTGCAGGGTGCCCCCGGCACTGCCCCGCGCTGGCAGGGCTGCGTGGGCAGGCGGAGCAGATAAATGGGAGTTTGTGGTAAACAGGCCTGGCTGCCAGCAGCAGCAGAGGGCTCTGCTTAAAGGCACAGGCTCTGGACTCGTCCTGCTGCCTGCTCACTGCCCAGCCTGTACCAGGGCAGCCTGCCCGCCCTGCCTGTCCTCCCTGCCTGCCCTTGCTGCCTGCCTGCCCTGGAGCAGCTGGCCTGCCAGCAGGGGGTTCCCATCGCTGCATGCCATCACACCGGGGTGTTGGCACAGCACTCACACGGCCACGCACGGGTGATTGCCGAGTCCCCAGAGCCCCCTGGGCACCCCCAGGATGCCGTGGGGCCGTGGCCATAGGGTGAGTGCCTGCTCTCACCCCACGCAGAGTGACGTGCCCAGCTCGGTGGTGACGCAGAGCCATGTCCCGACGGCTGTGGCACTTCCCGGGCAAAGGCTGCTGCTGATAAGGCAGGTGGAGCTGGCGGGACTGTCCCCGGCCCAGGAAGGGACGTCGGCTGCTGTTGAGCACAGGGGGATCGGGAAGGGAGTCGAGCCGAGGAGGGAGGCTGGGACAGTGCCAGGAGTCCCTGGGCAGCAGGTATGGCCTGGAGTGAGGGCACCGTCTGGCGGTACTGAGCGGGCAGAAGGTGGGAGTGTGGGCACAGCCCTCCAAGGAGTGTGGGAAACACTTCTCTCAGGTCAGAAGCTCACAGAGGGCTCCACCAGTGAGGTGACTATGGCCTGGAGTGTCAGGGTCGGCCAAGCAGGGTGGCACAGAGCTCTGTCCCACGTGGGGAAGGCAGCAGTGGGCAGTATGATCCCAGGAGAGCTGCCTGCTGCCAGCAGAGCCCCTTCCCCCTGTTTCCATGGCAAAGCCAGCAGCTGTCATTAATAACACGTTGCCATGGCAACCTCTGGATTGGACACTTCTCTGGGGTCTGCCTTTGCTCGTGCCAGGGGACTGTGAGCTCTGTCCACACCCTGGCCAGGGTGCAGAGCCCACCCTGGGCCCGGGCAGAGGGTTCTGTCCAGCACAGCCTCCCTGGCAGCATCCAGGTCACCCTGTCCACCTTGAAGCTCCACTGGGACTGTGCTCATCCCGGAGCCCCAGGGACAGGGTGGGCAGGGATGTGTCCCGTGGTCCTGGGTGCTACCTTATGTGGGCACCGGTGCTGGCAAGCTTTGCCCATGGTGGGCTGGCACAAGTATACCGCTGTGCCCTGTGGGAGCCCACTGGTCCCTCAGAGAGAGTAGGGCTGGGGCTGGGGGCAAGGACAGAGCCTGCTGCTGGCCAGGCAGGACAAAGCTCCTTGGAGAGAGGGGACAGAACAAAGCTTGAGTCTGGGAGCTGTGGGTGCAGCGTCACTGCCTGCACGGCCACGAGCTCTGGCAGCTCAGCTGTCCCCAGGGCAGATACCTTTGGGACAGATATCCCCAGGTCAGCCGTTGTTGTGGCAGACATACCCATGCCGTCTTTCCCTGGGACAGACATCCCTGGCATCCCAGGCCAGCCTTTCCCGGGACAGACAGACATCCTCGGGACAGCCATACTGGATCCCCAGCCCAGCCAGTGACGGGGCGCGCACGGGAGGGGCCGGTCAGAGCCGGTGCCCTGGGCAAGGCACTCTGGGGAAGCTCACAGCATCGGGAGCGGGGCGGGACCGATGGCAAACCGGCCACCTCCTCTTCGTCCACCGGCCCGGCCCGCCCCGCCCGGGGCACCGGAGCGGCTCAGTGTAACCCTGTACGGCTCAGCTTGGCACGGCACGTCTTGACTCGGCTCGGCTCTGCCCGACTCGGGACGGTTCGGCCTGACTCGGCTCAGTCCGGCTGGTCTGGGTTCGGCGCGGAGCCCAGTCCTGAGCAGGGCGGGGGCAGCCCCGGGGCCTGGGCGGGCGGGGGCGGTGCCGCGCGAGCGGCGGGGCCGAGCCGAGCTGAGCCGAGCTGTTCGGAGCCGTTGGGAGCCGAGCCCCGCCGAGCCGCGCCGCTGAGCCCCTCTCTCTCCGCAGGTCGGCAGCGCTCGGGGAGCTTCGCGGGAGGCGGTGGAGGCCCGGCCCGGCCCGGGATGGCGGCGCGGCTCGCGCTGCCCAGCTCGGTGCTCCCGGTGCTGGCGGTGCTGTTGCTGTCGGCGGCGCAGGAGCCGGTCCCGCGGGTCAGCCTGCCCTATGGTGAGTTGAGTGTCTGCCCCGAGGCGGCCGTCGAGTCCCCCTCCCCCGGGCGGCGGAGTGTCCCACCCAGCCCCCGGGCAGCCCACGTTTTCCTCCGGTTCCCCCGGGCTCCCTATCCACCGCTTTGTGCTGAGCTCGCTCCAGCAGCCTCTGGCCAGCTGGGGGTCGTGTTTTGCTGAGGGGCAGGTACCGAGGTCGCCGCGGACCCCGGGGACGTAGTGGGGTGCGAGGAACCCCTGGCAGCGAGTAGGTAGAGCCCCGAGGCTGCACACACAGGGGTCGGGGGTCAGAGGTGTGAGGGTGCGAGTGGGGCCTCAACCCAGGCGTCCTCGTGTCTCCACGCGTGGAGCCGTGTCGTGTGTGAGCGTTACGTGGGGTGAGCTGGCCACAGGGGTCTGCCCACTCGGCTCTGGCTGGGTGCCTGCACACCACCTCCCAGCTGCATCCCTGGGGCTCTGCTGTGCCCGGCCCCAGGCTGGTCTGGGACTCTGCAGCCATCAGCAGCAGCATGGTCCTGAGGAAGGGCAATGGGGAGGCTGCTCAGCCAGGCAGAGCCCCTCGCAAGTGGGCGCCTGACCTGCAGACCCCCTCACCTCACACAAGGTCTCCCGGCAGCTGGCATGGAGGCGGAGCTGCCAGGCACACTCCACAGGCAGCTCAGGCTCAGCGCCGGCAGCCTCTGGGCCCAGCTCCATTGTCCAGCGTGGGGCTGTGGCACAAGTGGGGACTGCCTGCCTGTGTCGATGCTGGCAGTGCTGCCAGGAGAGGGTGGCTAAATCCAGCTGCTGCTGGCCAGCGGGCTCGTGCTGGACAGCCTGGGAGGGTGCCGTGGTTTGGACCAGGCCGCCTCTGGCAGCGAGCACGGGCAGCTGGGAGCACTCAGCGTGCTGCGGTTCATCGGCGTGGACGTGGCCCTGCCACGTGCTGCCGTCACTACCAGCCACGGTTGTGGTGGCACCGTGGATCTGGGACCCACTGAGCTGGATGAGAGTCCTGGGAGCTGGCAGGATGGGCCCAGCTCGGCGTTGTGCCATGCTGTGCCGTGCCACACCGTGTCGAGCCGCACTGCCCAGCCCTGCCTGCACAGACCGGTTCTGGCTGAGCTCTGCCCACCTGCAGCAGCTGCTTAGGCTGAAGGGCTGCAGCTCACGAGCAGGACGTGGGGGTACCCAGTTGGACCCCCAGCGCTGCTGTGGAGTTGAGGGCTTGGTGGTGGCTCCTGGGGACCGCGGCTGTGTGGGGCTCTTGGTCGGTGGCAGGGAGGAGCCAGCGAGCTGCTCCCCTGGAAGCACTGGAGGTGCCTGCAGCAGGTTTGTCTGGAAGAAGCAGGTCTTGTCCCAACAGGTCCCCTGGCAGCCGGCACGGGTTGTGGCAGCTCCCCACGCCAGGACAGCTCTGCAGGGTGCAGGGGCCCCCTGATGCCCCTCTGCTGCTGGCGCTGGGCTTGGCATCACCCTGGTGCTGGGCGCAGGACCTCTTTCAGGGGGATGCCCCGGGGGTGATGGTGCCCCTGTGCTCTGTGCTGCTGCAGGAGAGCCAAGGTGGGGGCTGGGCAGGGGCGAGCTTGACCCCCTGGGGATTGAGGTGATGGCTGCATCCCAGGTGGGGGTTGGTGGAATGATTCAGGAAGGAGACAAAGGCAGAGTCTGCCCTACAGCGCCACTGGCACAACAGCACCTTTAGCCCTCGTGGTGGCTGGCACTGAGCAGGGGCTCATGAAAGCCCTGGGGCCATCCCAGCAGGGATCCAGGAGCAGGCAGGGGGTCGGGGAAGGTCAGGGAGTCCCCGGGGCACAGGGTGTCAGGGTGAGGGAGTTGGCAGCCTGAGTCAGCTCAGCGTGTCCTGCTGGCACAGCCGGGCCCATCTGATTCAGCGTGGCTGCAGGAGAGGAAGGGCTTCCGGGGCCAGGCCACCCACGCGGGACGGGCGGCCCATGACTCAGCCTCTGCCCCGCGTCCAGCACCGGCAGGCACCGGTGCTGCCCATGGGGTGCAGTGGGCAGCTGGTCCCGGCACCCATCGCCCCCTGCTGTGAGCTGGAGAACCCCCAGGCCATGTGAGGCCAGGCGAGCGCATGACGGCAGAGCCGCTGCAGCGTGCCCCGGGGATGTCCCTGAGGCTGGGACAAGGCAGTGATATGTGCTGGCAGCAGCGTGGGGCCTGCCCTTGGGCACTATCACTGCCGTGCCCAGTTCACTGTGGTGCTGCTGACCTCGTGAAGAGACCAGGTCTGTCCTTGGCGTCTCTGTGTGGGCAGCATTATCAACGTGCTGAGCAGAGAGGTCGGGAGGGAGCTGTGGCACAAGGGTGCCGGGGGTTGGGTGCTGACCCGTTCCAGGCTGATGCCCGAGTCTCTCCCTCCCCAGACTCGGCTGAGCGGGTCGTGCAGCGGTTCGAGGTGCCTGGCGTGACCAACTACACAGCCCTGCTGCTGAGCCCGGACGGTGGCACACTCTACCTGGGAGCACGTGAGCTCCTTGTTGCTGTCAACACCAGCCACTTCCAGTCCGGGACACTGGCTCACAGGGTGAGCCCACAGAGGGGACTGAGCCCCATGTGGGGTCACAGAGCCCCTGGGAAGGGATGGGGGCATGGAGCCGGCTATGGTGTTAAGGTTCCCCTCCCTGGTGCTCCCTGGCAGAGCTTAGGGTCTGTGCAAGCTGCTGCATGTTCAGGAGCTGGTTGGGACAGCGTGGAGGTGGCTGTTCCAGCTGTCCCTGACACAGCTGGCAGCTGCTGTGCCAGCCTGCTTGGGATGGGGAGGACATTAATGCTGGGCAGGAGACAAGCTCTGCCAGTCTGAGGAGAGTGGCATGTGGGCACCATCCAGTGCTGGGGACTTCCAGTGACTGTCCCTTCTCTGCAGCTGCCATGGAGTGCAGATGAGGAGAAGAAGAGGCAGTGCGTGTTCAAGGGGAAGGACCCCCAGGTGAGCCCCATTGTGGGTGGGCAGGAGCAGGCAGTGCCCTCCTCGTGCCAGGCTAGCATGGGCAGGAGGGCTGAGCTGGGTCCTCTTGCCCCTGCAGAGAGATTGTCACAACTACATTAAGATGCTGCTGCAGCTGAATAGCACCCACCTCTACACCTGCGGGACCTGTGCCTTCAGCCCAGCCTGCGCCTACATTGTGAGCAGAGGGAGTGGGGCCGGGGGTCCTGCGGTGGGTGCAGGGGTCCTGGGTGCTGGGGTGGGCGCCGGCAGCTCACAGCCTGGTCCCATTGCAGAACGTGCAGCACTTCAGCCTGGAGCGGGACGCGCTGGGGAGGGTGCTGCTGGAGGACGGGAAGGGCCGGTGCCCCTTTGACCCGGAGTACCGCTCCACGGCCGTCATGGTCGGTAAGGCTCACCCCGGACCCACGGCCCCGCCGTCAGCCTGAGCTGGGGCCAGGCTGAGCAGGGGCCAGGCCATGGTGGGGGAGCGGGGCCGTGCCGGTGGCGTGCGCCGGGTGCCAGCGGCAGCATCTCTTTGGCAGACGGCGAGCTCTACGCTGGGACCGTCAGCAACTTCCAGGGCAACGAGCCCACCATCTCCCGCAGCCAGGACAGCCGCATCGCCCTCAAGACTGAGAACTCCCTCAGCTGGCTGCAGGGTGAGAGCCGGGGCCGGCGCGGCGGGTCAGGGGCTACATCTTCTGCAGGGGGTGGTGGCGTGGGGATGGGGCCAGCCCTGGTGGCGGGGTGATACTGAGGATGCTGATGTCCCCAGACCCGGTCTTCGTGGGCTCAGCCTACCTGCGGGAGAGCCTGCCCGCCGGCAACCCCGAGGGTGACGACGACAAGGTCTACTTCTTCTTCAGTGAGACCGGCAAGGAGTTCGACTACTTCGAGAACACCATTGTCTCCCGCATTGCCCGTGTCTGCAAGGTGGCCGTGGGGCACTGGGGGGTGTGTGGGGGCCCTGACAAGGGTGTCATTCGCTGCTGGGGTGGGGAGAGGGACCTGGGATCACCCTCATTATCTCCATCCTCTGGTTCCTGAACATCCCATGAGGAATCCAGCACCCCTGTGGGAGACCCCTCACAGCTCCAAGTGTCCAGCCCAGGGCTGTGGCTTGGGCCAGCTGCTCACATCAGCCACACTGGTGGCACTGACCATTCCCCACCTCCTCTGTCCTCTTGCCAGAGGAGACACAACCTTTTTCCTTCTCTTGGGTCACATTTCCTTTCTCCTGGGTGCCTTGGAGGCTGCTTTGCTCATGCCTCCCCAATGCTGGGGCTGCTCTCTGATGCTGGAACAGACAGACCCCCGCCCCACGGTGCTCCCTGCTGTCATGGCATCACACCCTTCAACCTCCTGTGACACCATGCAGGGGGACCAGGGCGGGGAGCGCGTGCTGCAGCGGCGGTGGACGACCTTCCTGAAGGCGCAGCTGCTCTGTTCACACCCCGAGGACGGCTTCCCCTTCAACGTGCTGCAGGATGTCTTTGTGCTCACCCCGGGCGAGCTGCGCTGGCACGAGACGCTCTTCTATGGGGTCTTCACCTCGCAGTGGTGAGTGGGGAGAGCTGGGGTGGTGTGGGGCCATAGCCTGCTTCCCAGGGCGGTATGGCGGGGCTTGGCACAGCCAGGGTGACTGATGGTGCTGTGGGCTTTGCCTGTCTCCTGCCAGGAGCAAGGGTGGCCTGGGCAGCTCGGCCGTGTGCGCCTTCCCCATGCGCAGCGTGCAGCGCGCCTTCGGCGGGCTCTACAAGGAGGTGAACCGCGAGACGCAGCAGTGGTACACCGACACCGGCCCTGTGCCCGAGCCCCGGCCAGGCACGGTAAGCACCTGCTCAGCACCTGCTCAGCACCTGCCCACCTGCAGGACACGGGGCAGCCCCCTGTGCTCTCCTGGTCACGGTGGTCCCCGCTGCATGGCCACCCAGCTGCTCGCTGCCTGGCACCCTGTCCGAGCCTTTCATCTCTCCTTGCAGTGCATCAGCAGCCACATGCGGCACCTGAAGATAAACTCCTCCCTCCAGATGCCAGACCGGGTGCTGAACTTCATCAAGGACCACTTCCTGATGGACAGCCCCGTGCGCAGCCAGCCGCTGCTGCTGCAGAGCCGCCTGCGCTACCAGCAGATCGTCGTCCACCGCGCGCAGGCCCTCCACGGCACCTACGACGTCCTCTTCCTGGGCACGGGTGGGTTCAGGAGCGGGCTGCCCAGTGGGGCAGAGGCCATGTGCTGTGTGTCCCCCAGCCCTGCTCAACACCGCACTTTGTGCTTGCAGATGATGGCCGATTGCACAAGGCTGTGCGTGTGAACCGTGGTGTGCACATCATCGAGGAGATTCGCCTCTTCCCTGCTGGCCAGCCCATTCTCCAGCTGCTGCTGGACCACAACCAGGCAGGAAATGGGAACTGGCACACTGGGATAGGGGTGAGGGCGGGAGGTTGGTCTGTTCTCCCAAGGAACAAGCCAGAGGACAAGAGGAAACAGCCTCAAGTTGCCCCAGGGGAGGTTTAGGGTGGACTTGAGGAACAGTTTCTTTTTCAAAAGGGTCTTCAAGGCCTGTCTCAGGCTGCCCAGGGTAGTGGTGGAGACCCCAACCCTGGAGGGGTTTCACAGCCCTGGAGATGTGGTGCTGAGGGCCATGGTTTGGTGGTGACCTGGCAGTGCTGGGGGAAAGGTTGGACTCCTTGATCTGAAAGGTCTCTTCCAACCACACCCATTCTGTGACTCTGTGATGCTGTGGGCTCAGCCTGCATCAGGCAGGTCCTGTTCATGAGCTGGGGTGTGGAGGAACTGACCCTACTGTGCCCCATCCCACAGGGCCTGGTCTATGCAGCCACCTACACAGCGGTGGCTCAGGTGCCCTTTGCCAACTGCAGCCTGTACCGCAGCTGCGGTGAGTGCGTGCTGGCACGGGACCCCTTCTGTGCCTGGAGCCGGGGTGCTTGCCGCAGGGCCACCCCGCACCCCATGGCACACTCACAGTAAGTGCTGCACCCCCCTCTCCATGCCCCTGCACCCCTCAGCAGCCCCCAGCATCCCACTGCCCTGACCCTTCTCTGTCTCCAGGCTCTGGGCACAGGACATTGAGGATGCTGACACGGAGCGGCTCTGCCAGCTGGTCAACATTTCCCACCCCCGTCCCCGCATCTTCTTGACCCCAGGTGAGTTCCTCTGGGTGCTGCCATGGGGCTGCTGCCAGCTCAGGGGGTCCCGGGGGCACCCATGCACCTCAGGCTCCCACTTGCCATCCCCCCATCACCCTTATACTCACCCACGAGGTCCCAATGGCCTTGCTGATATCCCGCCTCTGTCTTTCCACAGCCTCAGGTGTCCATTGCCAGCAGATCCAGCTGCCACCCAATGCAGTGCGGCCACTGCCATGCCAGCTGCTCTCCAACCTGGCATCACGGCGATGGCTGCACAACGGGACGCCTGTCAACGCCTCCTACCTGGTGCTGCCTGATGGGGCACTCATTCTGGTGGGCAGCCCCGAGCGGGCTGGCACCTACGAGTGCTGGTCGCTGGAGGAAGGCTTCCGTAAGCTGATGGCCAGCTACTGCGTGGGCGTGCAGGAGCCGACCCGTGGGCTGCCGGACCCCGGCAGGAAGGCGGGCACCGGACAGGACACCCTGGAGACTGTCAGCACGTCGCGAAGTACCTCCGCCGTGGGCAGTGCTGCGGCCCGGCTGGATGGCAAGACCTACTGGACCGAGTTCGTGGTGATGTGCGTGCTCTTCGCCGTCACCGTCACCATCCTGGCGCTGGCCCTCTTCCTCCTGCACCGTCACCGCCACGGCACGAAATCCCTGCTGGAGCCCAGCGAGTGCAGCCGCCACCAGAAGCCACCCCGCAAGCCGGTGGAGAGCCTACCCCTGAATGGCAGCAGCCTGCCCAGTGCAGTGCCGGAGCACAAGGGCTACCAGGCCCTGCAGGACAACTACATTGTCAGCACCCCCGTGCATGAGCCCCCTGGCCCCCAACATGCTTTCTCCGAGTCGGAGAAGAGGCCTCTTCACATCCGGGACAGCTTTGTGGAGGTGTCTCCTGCCTGCCAAAGACCCCGGGTACGCCTGGGCTCTGAGATCCAGGACTCAGTGGTGTGACAGGGGCATTGCCCGCGATCCTGCTCAGCTGAGCCTCGCCACCGCACGGCACCGGGGTCCGTGTTGTCTATGTGTGCATGCCCGGAGCCCGCACCCTGCTGCGGGGCCGGATCCACCTCATCCTGTTGGGGCTTGGCTGCCCTGGGAGTTCCTCGGGCTCACCTCAGCCACCGGGGTGGCACCAGAGGCCCCAGGTGTGAGGGGTGCCGTGTGCCTTCCAAGGACGCACAGGACTTTTCCCCCAGCCCAGGGGCAGATGCGGCTCAGGCTGCCAGCGGCCCCGGTGCCGCCGGGACCCCCTCTATGCAGAGGGCAGGAGGGGGCAGGTGCAGCCCCCTCACACCCCACCTCACTGTGACATCATGCTGCGGGAGCCAGAGCCAGGCGTGCGGCCAGCCCGCGGCGTGTGCTGTGTGTCTGTGCTTGGGTCGGTTTTCATGCGTGGAAAATGTGAATCGTGTCCCGGGGAGGGCGCAGGCAGCGGCTCAGCCCCGCGTCCCCGCGTCCCCACGTGTGTGTGCAGAAACGTCTGTGGTTTTTATATAAAGTCCAGGTGTCTCCTTTGGACGTGTCCGTGTGGGGCTGTGGTGGGGCTGGCTGCCTTCCTGGGGCCGGCCTGGTAGTCCAATGGAATCGTGTCTGGGTCTGGACAATGTCTCCTACAGCGTTTCGTGTGCTTGGCCAAGCGTTGGGGCCCTGCAGAGAGGTGGCTGGGTGGCCTCGTAGTGATGATGCCCAGGGCTGGTGCTAAGGGGGTCTCTTGTGACCCACACTTTTGGGATGTCCTGCACCTATGGCAGCAAGCTTAGTCAGCTCTAAGCTGTTCTGAAGCTGTGTGCAGGTACGTGCTATGGTGAGCAGTCTGCTGGTGACAGCAGTGTCCCTGTGTTGGAGGTACCTGCAGAGCAATGGGGTGATGCCATCCCAGCATGACAGTGACTGGGAGGAAGAAAAGTGAGCGAGGGGCTGGGAGCAGGGCAGCCTCTGTCAGGAGACAGGCTGTGGCAGCCCTGGGCCCAGTGTCATGCTGCACGTGGGACCTCATTGCCAGTCCAAGCAGCAGGCCCTTGTCTCCATCCTGCTTTGCCAGCAAGATCTGATTCCATAATGGCCGGGGCCAGGCTGTGTGGTGCCGCTCGTGATCCTTGGGAAGCGCCAGGAGCATGAGCCCAGGGCTGGGGGAAGTGGCGAGCTCCAAACTGAGCTGCGTGTCGAGGCAGGCTCCCCACCGGAGACCAGCACTGCCTGCCTCCCAGCTGGACCAGTGCACCGAGCTTCCTGCCCAGCCTGTTCTGGGACATCAAAAAAGCCACCGGAGGCACTGACTGGTGCCGTGCCAGCAGACACAGCCCCCAGGGCCGCAGGGGTACAGATCGTTGCGGGTAGATACCATCAGCACCACGGGGCACTGAGCAGGAACCGGTACATGAGAAACAGCTATGCTGGCACCCCGAGATGGCCACCGGCCCTGGCACCCCGAGACAGCCAGTAGTTCCTATGCCCTGAGCCATCCGCCAGTCCCAATGCCCCGAGACAGCAGCCAGCCCCATTCCCCTGACACAGACACTGGCTGTGGCACCCCAAGACAGCCAACAACTACTCCACCCCAGCGTAGGTGCGGTGAGGACCCTCAGGGCCAGCCACTGCATGGCCCTGCCGTGTGTCACAGCTCAGCCATAGCTTTACAGAGCAGCTCTGGCCAGGGTCTCCCTGGGAGGGTGGCCGGGGGCTTGCTGTGGAGCCCAGGCAGGGCCGTTGCCCACGGCTGGCAGCAGGCCAGGGCAGAGCCTGCTGGATGAACAGACACAAAGGGTTCCAGCACTGCCTGCAGCAAAGGTAGTGCTGCCTGCCCTGGATTTCCCTTTGTGCCTCGCTCAGAGCTGCTGGGCTCTTTGTGCTGCTGAGAACAAGCCCTGGCTTTGGAGGGAGGTGGCCCACGGGAAGGGCTGTCACTAAGAAGGACATGGGACCTGTCACCAAACAGGACGTTGGGACCCAGCTCTTGTCCTCCTAGAGCTGCGGCTGGCACACAGGCAGAGAGGCCTGGCAGGAGGCCGTGTCCCCAGCACCCTGCATGGCACCCGTCCCACAGCGCTGCCAGGGCAGCCCCTGCCGTCGCCGCAGCCAGACAAAGGCAGCACAGAGCAGAGGGTGAAACCAGAGCCCTTTATTTGTGTCCCTGCAGGAACAGAAGGAGGAAGAGGCCAGGGCAGCACAGAGCAGCTGCTGAGCTTGAGCCTGAGCCAGGGGAGGGGGCAAAGAGGAGCAAAAAGGAGCAAGCCTGGCTGCACCATGTCCTGCATCTTGTGCAGCTGTGGGGACAACTCTGCTGTTAGGGTATCTCCAGTGCCACTTGGGTTATTGCTCAGAGAAACTCAGCCATGTTTGGGTTATTGCTTGGGAGAAAGAGACCCAGATTTGATTTGATTTATTGCTCAGAGAAACTGATCCAGTTTTGAGTTACTGCTTTAACAGATCCACTTTGCAGCAGAGAGGCTCCCAGGAAGCCAGCAGGGGTGGGCAGTTCCCTGCCTTCTGGTGAAGGCACAAATTGGTACTGACAGCAAGAGTGGGGCTGTGCTGGGTGCAGCATGGGCCAGCCAGGAGCACCTCTGTGTGCCTCTCCCACCCATGGAGCTGCCCTTGGTTTGCATAAGGAGTTGAAATCCCATCGTGGGAGAGCAGCGCGGCTGCAGGCCAGGCAAAGTCCCAGGGCCCCACCTCTGGATGCTGCAGAGACAGTCGCCAGCTGCCTGCCGTCTCAGGTGTGAGAGGGGAGCAGCAGGGGGTCCTGCCTAAGGCACATGTGGCTGGTAAGGAGAGGGGCCTCTCTACTCTGCTCGCTGAAAGAGAAAGCTTCTGAGGCCATGAAGAGCTGCAGTAGCTGGAGGAGTGGTTCTGGAGAGCCACGGAGTGGTCACAGGATGATCTTGAAAGAGCTGCAAGAGACAGAAGAGGTTCTGCACCTCCTCCCTGGGTCACACACAGCTGGTTTGTGAGTGCCTGGTGCCACGGTGGCACTGCTGCCCTGCGTGGGGAGGCTCTGCACAGCCAGCACAGGACACAGATAGACTCTGCTGTTCTGGGACACCTTGTACAGGGTGGCCTTGCCCCACTGCCCCCACGAGCTCTGCCCCAAGGTTAGCGCAGCAATCAGGGTCGGTGGCAGACCCCTGCAGATCAAGCTGTACCTGGCAAAGTCCGGGCAGCGGGAGATGACGTGCTGGAATTCCGAGAGGTTGATGGTGCCATCCTTGTCAATGTCGGACTCCTCCAGGATCTGGAGGGGAGGGAAAGGCGAGTGGTGAACTCTGTGTGGCTGGGACAACGCAACTGCCCGCACCCTGCTGGATGGTCCTCACGTTTCGGATGAGCTGTTCCATCTCGGTGGTGTTCAGCCGTGACTCCTCACCTTGCCCCGTCAGGCAGTTCACCAGCTTCTCCAGGTCATTTCTGTCCAGAACCCCATCCTCATCAAAGTCTTTGGGGAGAAGAAAATTACGTTTCAGGAGGGCTGCAGCGACTCAAGAGAGCTGCTGTGTCGGGCCAGGAGAGGGCCTGGGTGACCTGAGGACACAGCAGGCTCCACCTCACACACCACCGCACCAAGCCAGACATTCCCACAGGGACCTCCTAAAGCTGCCCTCCCTGTGTGTGCTCCAAGGGTCCTGCCAGCCCTCCCTTGAGGTATGGGGACCCTAGGACACAGCCTCCACCCCCAGCCTCACCAAAGATGCGGAAGGCATAGTGGGATTTGATGTCCAAGGTGGCAGAGTCACTGAAGACACTCAGCATATCAAGGAAGTCTTCAAAGGACATGCTGTCATCCCTGGCCTCTGAGGTGGAGAACACCCGGCAGATCTGGTGCTGGAAGGGGTTCGCCTGCCAGGACAGGGACAGCTCAGGGCCGGGCTGGCTCTGCCACAGCAGATAACCCCACTCTGCCATGGGTCTGTCACACATGGTGTGACTGCGCCAGTCCCATGCCTCCTTGCAGAGCTGCCCCACACAGCAGGGATCTGCAGGCTCCTTGATGGTGCAGGGGTACAAGGAAGCTGTTTGTTGGCACAGCTGACATGCAGCAAGCAAACAGCTTCCCCAGGTGACTGCTGGAGCAGCAGGGTGAGGGCACGGCACTAGGTGGGTAAACAGGGCCCTGCCCAAACACGCCCAGGTCCAGGAGCAGCAGCAAGTCCCGCTGGCTGCCAGGCACCATACCCGCAGCTCTGGCAGTGTCAGGATCTGGCTCTTGGGAACCCGGGTGGAGCAGGAGTTTCCCTCTCCTCCTTTGGCAGCAGTTCACTGAACCTCTTGTAGGCACTTGAAGAGGCAAGAACAAGAGAGGCTCTGTGGCGTGAGGGGCGCAGGAGGCAGCCCTCTGGGCACAGGCAGTGCCAGCAGCTCTTCCTAACGCTGCTGTTTCCCACAGCTCCCTGCCAGCTGTGTCCAGAGCTGGCCTGGAGCATAAGTGTGCCAGCCGGGGTGGTCCTGTGAAGGCAGCACTCCCACATCTGCTCCCAGGACCCCAGTGGCTGCTGAAAGGAGATAGGAACTGGCCCTCTGCCCTCTGCCAGCCCAGACAGCTGGGGCTTCAGAGGGGCCATGAGCTGTCTCCAGAGCCAGCACCCTTGCTCTCTGCAGCCAGCACCCTGCTCTGCAGGGTGCCACCGGCATAGCCCACGCCCTGCGCCACCAGTGCCCTGCTCTGCTGGGTGCCACCAGCCTGGCCCATGCCCTGTGTCCCCAGCAGTGCCTACAGACCTGTGCCTGGCACCCGGGCTGGGCACCTCCTATCCCTTGCGTGGCGTCAAGCGGCTCCTCTGTGAGGATAGAGCCCCGAAGCCGGACCGGGGCCCCGCGAGCCCTCAGGGCAGAGCCGACCCCCTACCACGGGTGCCCGATGTGCCCGTCCCCGGGCGGTACTTACAGCAGGATCTCCTGTTTGCTCAGGAACGTCAGCTCCTGCGGGGAGAGAGCGGCTCAGCACCGAGGCCTGCCCCGGGCCGCGCCAGCCGCGGGGTACCTTCTGCCCCCGGGCGACGCAAATCCCGCCACGCACCCGCCTTCTCCGGCAGCCGAACCCCCACCCACCCCCCAGCTCCTCCCCGCTGCCGGTGGCCCCAATCCCCGTACCTGGTACTCGCCCAGCACGTCCCGCGGCAGCAGGCTGGCCGAGCCCCCATAGCGGCCCGCGCGGCTTCCGCTCCTCGTTCCGCCGGCCGCTGCGACAGCGCCGCCGCGCCCCGGGGCGGGCCCGCACCCTACCTCCGCCGAGACCCGACCGGGGCTGGGCCGGCCCCGCCCGCCGCCGGCAGCAGCTCTCCGCCACGCGCACCCGGAGGCAGCGGGCAGACAACGGCAGACAGCGAGGTCAAGGGATGAAGCCGGGATACCGGCCCGGCGGCTGTGCCCACCCCACCGGGCCCTGAAAGAGGGCTCAGCTCCGCCCCGCCTCCGGAACCGGCTCCCAGCATGGAGGCGGCCGGAGCGAGCGAGGAGCCGGGCGACCCGAGCCCCAGGGACTTTGTTTATGGGGAGGAGGACTTCATCCTGCCGGGATCCGGCTGGGAGGGCGAGCCGGGCTCCGCGCCGTCCCGCTTCGACCGGGCGCTGCTGGACAGCTGGGACGACAGGATGGAGCGGGGCTTATTCCGATACCGGCTGGGCCCGCTGCCCACCCGCGTCCTGCCCGGGCCCCTGCGCCTGGTGGCCCAGCTGAACGTCCAGCGCGGTACCGAGCGCCGCCCGCCGCAGCCCGTCTGCAGCCTGCGTCAGCCCTTCGACCCCGCCGCCTTCAACTTCACCCGCCTGCGCCCCGGAGAGCTGCTGCTCCGCCTGCGCAGGGCGGCCAGCCGCGGAGACCGGGGCTGCCCCGCTGAGACGGTCCCGCTGCTGGTGGCCATCAACGCCAGCCCGCTGGAGCGGGGCCACGTACTGCTGCTGCCGGAGCCGAGTCGCGGGCTGCCGCAGACCCTCACGGCACCGGCGCTGCTCGGCGGGCTGGAGGTGGCCCTGCTCAGCGCCCACCCTGGCTTCCGCCTAGGCTTCAACGGGCTGGGTGGCTGCGCCTCGGTCAACCACCTGCACCTGCACGGCCTCTATGTGAGCTGCCCGCTGCCGGTGGAGGCCGCGCCTGCCCAGGCTGTCTGCCCGCGCCACCGCCTCTGGCTCCTTCTGCGCGGCGTACCGGCCCCTGCTTTCCTCTTCTACGCCGCCGGCCCCGCCGACCTGGAGGCGGTGGCCCGGGACGTGTGCCGGGCGGCAGAGCACATCACTGACACCGGCCTGGCCTACAACGTCTTCATCACGCGCGGCGAGCCGCCGGAGGGGGCCGGAGCCGGGGCTGGGGCTGGGGCCGGGCGGGGGCTGCGGGTGCTGCTGTGGGCCCGCAGGCCTAGCTTCGGTACCAAAGCGAGCGAGGACTTCAACGTGGCACTGTGCGAGTTGGCGGGGCACCTGCCGCTACCGGCGGCACCGCTCTACCGGAACATCACCGAGGAGGAGGCCCTGCGCGCCATCCACGGGCACCTCCTCCCGGAACCGGAGCTTCTGCGCCTCGGCGAGGACCTGGTGCGGCTGCTGGCTGGCTGACTGGAGCCACGGACCGGGCCTGTCCCGTGCGTGGGGAGCGGTGCGGCTGCCTCCGCATCGGCACCGGCCGCCAGGGGCGCTGATCGGCAGAGGTGTTGGGGCGCTAGTGCCGCCCCGTGAGTGCACGGGGTCGCTCTGGCCGCCGGCACCCGCGTCTCTACGGCCCCGTCGCCATGGGAACGGCGCCGGCGATGGAGGCGGGGGACAGCAAGGGGGCATCGGCCCCGGGCACCCTCCCGGGCCTGCCCGCTTGCCCCGGCGGCCCCCCAGACCCCGAGCCGCGGCGGAGGAGGCGGAAGCGCAGGCGAGTGCGGTGTGCAGTGCGGGAGGTGGCCGCTGAGGCCCTCACCCCCTGGGCCCGGTCCGTTGTGCTCGTGTTCCACCGGGTGTTCGGTGGGACGTCGTTACCCCCGAGCCGGGCTCTGTCCGCTCCCTGGCGCACACACCGCCTGACCCGTGTTCGTTACCGTGGTACGGCCCCGAGGCTGCGCGGGAGGGGGCCCGGCCCTGCCCATCATTGGAGGGCGATGCTCGGCTGGGCCACTCCGCCTTGGCCCTAGAGAGGCTTTCGAGGGACCTTCCGAATCAGAAAATAAACCTTTGCACATCAGCTGGCCCAGTGCTCCCAGACGCGATGTGCCCCGTGCTCAGGACCCCTCTGCCCCCTCACCCAGCCCCTGCTGCTCCCAGATGTACCCCTGAGCTCTGTGTGTGTGGAACTCAGCTGTCCCCCTCCCACCTAGGGCAGATGCCAGCTGCTCACTGAGCAGCTCTCTGTGCTCTCTCCGCTCCAGCGTGCCCTCCATCAACTTGACCAGCTGCAAGTACGAGAGTGGTAAGTGCAGGGTGCCCCTTGCAGTCCTTGGGTGCCTGCTCGCCAGGGTTGAGCACTGGTACACCAGTTCCACTCTCTTACCCTTTTCTGTGTTCATTGGGCCCCTGGGAGCTTTCCACCCTCTGGACTGGGGTGGTCTCAGGTCCAGAGACACAAAATGTGCCACAGCAGTGCAGGCCCTCGCTCCCTGTGTCTACGTTTGCCATATATCTGTCAGTGCTGTTGAGGAGGGGCTAGCTAGGGGCAGGTGCAAGGTGAGGCTGGTTCCTGTGCTTGGTGAGAACTCCCAACTGTTTGACAGTGATGGAACAGGCAGGATCAGCACCCAGAGCCTCTTCATTTGCTGTCCATCTCTAGTGACATGCTCCTGGGAGCTGGTCCCCAGTCCTGTTCTCGGCTGCCACAAGCTGCATCTTCAGCGAACAGGCTCCTGGCTGTTACTAGCCAAGCTGCTAGTGACTGCTCTAGCAGTACAACCACGTGTGGCTGAGGGTCACAGCTTGGTCAGCTGGGCAAGGAGGCTGCATTTGCAGAGGGACAAGCACCTCGTGTTTTGCCTTGGGCTGTGCTGGGGCACCTTGGTGATGGGGGTGGATGGGCACCCACAGCAGGAGGTGGTGTGGCAGCGTGGGCACCGTGGGACCAGAACCATTTCACACCAGTTCTGTGGTGACCTTTGTCACCTTCCCAACCCGATGAGAGACAAGATTCAGAGCTGGCACTAATTGGAACCATCCCAGCAGCAACCTTCTGCTCCTGAGCTCATGTGTTCTGCTGCCAAAGAGTAGGTGGAACTCTTACCTTCAGATTATTTGCATCTGCCCCTGTGATTCTGGACCCATGGTGGATCCAAGCCTGCTCTAGTTCTGGAGGTGCTCTGGAACCTCGAGGCATGTGGACCTAGGGGCTGGTAGCCCCCATTACACCTGCAGCCAGAGGCTGGGGGTTGTTCCACTCTGTGCCTGGTTACTCTGGGGGTTGGCTGTGGCTGGCACTCACTGGCTCTGCATGGCCCTGCAGTGCGGCGGGCAGCACAGCGCTGCGGGCTGCAGGAAGCAGCAGAGGATGAGGAGTGGACAGTGTTCTGGACAGACTCCTCAGTGTCCCTGGAGCGTCTCATGGAGATGAAGAGGTTTCAGGTAAACACTGCCCCCTCCCCCCCCCCCATAGGCTCAGGCTGAGCTCAGGAAGGGGGTGAGATGGGGGCTGTTAGTGGAACAAGGAGCTGAGGAATTAAACAGAGTTCTCCAAACCAGCACCCCTTGCCCCTTCTCTCAGCTCCAGAGGTCACAGGTCCCTGAGGCTTTGCTTCTGTTGTGTTGCTGTTACAGGGCCCCCAGCAAGGCTCTGGCAGTTAGTGGTGTGAACTGGAAACCTGCCAGCCCCTTTAATGTGGCATGAAATAAATGGTTCTGGGTGACAAATGGCTCTTTCCCGACGCTGCACTGTCCCAGCCAGGGAGAGCTCCGGGGCTGAGATGGGGCCAGCAGATAAATCACACTGCTGAAGTGCAGATAAATCAGTCCCAGCCTAATCTTGTCCCTCGGCGAGGTTCAAGGCAGCCCTGGGCCCAGCTTCCCGTTGTACGTGCCGGCTCCCCCGCACCCGGGCTGGGCCTCGAGGAGGACCCCTGCAGTCCCTTTGCTGACTGTTTCTGGTCGGCATCTCCTCAGAAAATCAACCACTTCCCGGGGATGATCGAGCTCTGCCGCAAGGACTTGCTGGCGCGCAACCTCAACCGCATGCTCCGCCTCTTCCCCAAGGACTACAACATCTTCCCCCGCACCTGGTGCCTGCCAGCCGAGTGAGTGACACCCGGGGGGCTAGGGCTGTGCAATTTGGGAGTGGGAGCCTTTCTGCTTGGCAGCCAGGGCTCAGGGGGCCTCTTGGAAATCTCCTCCCTTGGCCCGGCCCTTCGTAGCCTTTCCGGGAATGGTTGGGGTGTTGAGACACGTTTCTGGTTTCAGAGGTGTGTAACTCATAGAATCAGAAGTGTTTTGGTTGGCAAAGCCTTCTGAGAACACGGAGTGCAACCTGCAACCTAACGCCCCCGTGGCCATTAAACCGTGTCCCCAAGTGCCATACCCACACATTTCTTGAGCACACCTCCAGGGATGGTGACTCCACCACCTCCCTGGGCAGCCTGTTCCAGGGCCTGACCACTCTTGCAGGAAAGAAATTGTTCCTCATCTCCAACCCAACCCTCCCCTGGCACAATTTCAGGCCATTTCCTCTTGTTCTGTCACCTAATACTAGGGAGAAGAGACCAACCCCCCCACCAGGCTCCAACCTCCTTTCAGGGAGTTGTAGAAAGCAATTCCAATCAGGCTGGATTAGCCTGTGGAATGGTGTCCTCTATGCTGGGTGCCTTGCTGCTGGAGGGTGCAATTAGGGGAGGGGGAACCATCCAGAAAGTCAAAGGGCAGTGGGAGAGTGGGAAGTGTAATTGTAATTGTTTCTGTGGGGGTCTCTCAGCTGCTTGGTGTGAGCAGCAGAGGTGGCTGCAGGGCAGATGGCTTTGCAGCTGCTTTTGAAGATCAGACACAACGTGATGTGAGACCTCAGCTCATGAGCTTCTGTGCCCTGCTTGGAATGCACTGGCCAAGGCCTCCTGCCTGCTGGCTGGGGAGCTGGCATTGAGGTGCAGGGGCAGGTTCAGTGAAGGGTCTGGAGAACAGGTCTGGTGAAGAGCAGCTGAGGGACCTTCAGCCTGGAGAAAAGGAGCCTGAGGGGAGACCTTCTGGCTCTCTACAACTCCCTGAAAGGAGGTTGAGGCAGATGGGGGTCGGTCTCTTCTCCCAAGGAACAAACAATAGACCAAGAGGAAATGGCCTCAAGTTGCCCCAGGGGTGGGTTAGGTTGGACATGAGGAACAATTTCCTGCCCTTGGGAGTTGTCAATAACTGTCCCAGGCTGCCCGGGGCAGTGGTGGAGTTCCCATCCCTGGAGGGGTTTCAAAGCTGTGGAGATGTGGTGCTGAGGGCCATGGTTTGGTGGTGAGCTGGCAGTGCTGGGGGAATGGTTGGATGAGCTTCAAGGTCTTTTCCAACTAAAATGATTCTGTCATTGTATGAGAAGGGGATGCAGAGATCTGTGACCTCCTCCTCCTTTATAACCGAGGCTTGTTTATTTTCTCCTGCTCTCTCTGTGGCAGCAGAGCCAGAACCTTACTGGCTCCTGCAAGTTCAGTGGTGAGCACTTCCCGTGAACCTCCCCTCAGAGGTGGAGGTGTGTGTTGGGGCTGGGGAGCATCATCAGGTCCTATTTGTCAGTGAGGTAGCTGAGGCATAGGCGTGCTGTTCCTCTGCTGCAGCAGCATGGTCTGTTCTGCTCTGTGGCACCATTGTTGGAGTACCCAGTTGGCAAGGGAGAGTTCAGAGGCTGGGTTTGGCAGCTGGTGACGGCCACCCTCCCTTCCCCTGCTCCTTGCCCAGCTATGGAGATTTCCAGGCCTACAGACGCATGAGAAAGAAGAGAATCTTCATCTGCAAGCCAGAGAGCAGCTGCCAGGGCAGAGGCATCTTCATAACTCGCAATCCAGAGGAGATCAGGCACGGGGAGCGCATGATCTGCCAGCAGTACATCTCCAAGGTAACAACGGGGACAGTCCCCAGGCACAGGGCAGGAGGGCTGCAGCCTCCCACCTCTGCCAGCACCCCGCAGCCTCCTTGTGGCCTGCACCTTCCTGGAGCTGCTAGGAGCACAGGGGCAGCTGCATCCTGGCAGGAGCATGGGGAAAGCCTTTCTCTGAGCTGCCATGGGGTGGCACAGGCCATGTGGATGAGCAGCAGCCTGGAGGAAATCACAGAAACGTTCAGGTTGGAAGAGACCCTCAGGATCACCCACTCCAACCCAGAACCCTACTCTACAAGGGTCACCCCCTAAACCATATCCCCAAGCACCACATCCAAACCACCTTGAAACACATCCAGGCTTGGTGACTCCACCACCACCCTGGGCAGCACATTCCAATGCCTGACCACTCTTTCTCCTACTGTCCAGTCTAAACCTCCCCATGTGCAACTTGAGGCTGCTCCCTCTTGTTCTATCACTGATTGCCTGTTAGAAGAGAGCAGCACCAGCCTCTCTACAATGTCCTCTCAAGTAGTAGACAGCAATCTACAGCCTCCTCTTTTAAGCAGCCACGTGATGGATGCAGAGGGGAAACCTGTGGCAGAAGCATAACCTTCCTCCTATTCTTGTAGTCACTTTCAGCTTTACCAGCTCTCTAGTTTGAGAAGAGACATTTCTCATTGGAGGTGTTCAGGAGGAGACTTGATGGGGTGCTTGGTGCCATGGGTTAGTTGTTTAGGTGGGTTGGATTGGTTGATGGGTTGGACACGATGATCTTGAAGGTCTCTTTCAACCTGGTGTATTGTATTGTATTACACACAGCTTCTGCAAGCCTGAGAACGTAACTCCAGCAATCACTGCACCCAGGGAATGGGAATATCCAATAACACTGGGGAATCACAGAATGTTAGGGGCTGGAAGGGACCTCAAAAGCTCATCCAGTCCAAAGCAGCACCCCAGCAGCCTTCCCTTGTCTCACCCTGGCTCCTGCCTTTTCTCTCCCAGCCCTTCCTCATCGACGGCTTCAAGTTCGACCTGCGCATTTACGTGCTGGTCACCTCCTGCGAGCCCCTGAGGATTTTTGTCTACAGGGAGGGTCTGGCCCGCTTTGCCACCATGAGGTACATCGACCCCAGCAGCAGGAACCTGGTAAAAAGAGGGAAGTTTCAAAAAGAAAAAAAAACTCATGGAAGTGTTAGCCCTTCATTGGTCCCCAGGGTGCTGCAGGCCGTGAAAAGTCAGGGGGCTGCTGGGTTTGGTGGGAGCCAGCTTCTGGTTTCCCTGTCCTCCTCTCCCTCTGTGCCTCCTCCTCCTCACAGGAGGTATTTTAGGAGGGTCTGATTCATAGAATTGTTTGGGCTGGAAGGGACCTTGAAGTTGATCTAGTTCCAACCATAGGATATCTCCCACTAGACCAGGTTGCTCATCCAGCCTGGCCCTGAACATTCCCAGGGAAGTGGATGTATTCCCAGGGAAGTGGATGTATTCCCAGGGCCCATTTTGGGGCTGATTACTGGTATTATCATGGAATTGTTTCACTTGGAAGGAATCTTGGAAGGTCCCAAGTTCAACCTTCTGCCCAAAGCTGTGTGAAAAGCAAGTGTACATCTGGTTTCTCGGGGTTTCACCCAGTCAAGTGTTGAAACCCTGCAAGAACAGAGACCCCACAGCGCCTCCAGGCAATATTCCTATTGCTCCTTCTCAAGTCCACACCATTCCCTGTCTGCCCATGCTTCAGGTGGAACAGAAGGACCTGGGAATTACCTGGTGGTGTTGGAACAGCCTAGGAGAGACAGGGAGGGGAACTGGGAAGACAAGAAGAGTGTGGCTGTGCTGATCTCCAGGCAGGGGTCTGCAACCTGTAAAACCCCTGCAGAGGAGGGCTTGGATTGTGCCCTACCCTGGCAGATGGCTCTTTGCCTGCTTGTCCCAGAGCTGCATGGCCCAAAGGCATCTCCACTGTGACATGGGCATGGCTGAGAGGGGTCTCCTGCTCTGGGTGAGCGGGGGAAGAGGAGGGATCTGCAGAAATCTGCTGCAGCTCCTGTTCTGAGGATCCCTGGTGTATTGGCTAGAACATGGCTGGAATGGCAGGTGTAGAGCTGACTCCTGTGCTCCAGCCCAGGGATGGGGGGCAGAGGTGTGAAAAGACAGAGCTCTGTCAGCTCCAGCTTCTGCCTGGGGAGAGATTGACCCCCTGGCTGAAGTCCTTGTCCCAGGGTGACAGAAACAGTGGGTGAAGTTGGTGTCTGGATTGGTGCTAATGGGGCTGTTTGTGCTCTGTGGTTAAGAGCAAATGAAAGTCTCTTGCTGTTCCCCTCTCAGAAAGATATCTGCATGCATCTGACCAACTATGCCATCAACAAACACAACCAGAACTTCATCAGGGATGGCAGGAGAGGCAGTAAGAGGTACTGTCCTGGCCAGGTACTACAGAGCCTGGTGCACACCCTTGCTGCACCTGGGACACTTTAAACTCCATCTTTCTGGGAGCAAATGTGGTATCCTAGGTCAGCTCCAACCATCTGCTCTCCTCCACACAGGAAGCTGTCCACCCTGAATGCCTGGATGACAGACAACAGCTACAACACCACAAAGCTCTGGGAGGACATTGAGGATATTATTATAAAAACTCTTATTTCAGCTCACCCTGTGCTGAAGCACAATTACCAGAGCTGCTTCCCCAGCCACACCACTGGCTGTGCCTGCTTTGAGATACTGGGGTTTGATATCCTGCTGGACAGAAAGCTGAAGCCCTGGCTGCTGGAGGTGAGGAGAGGTCTGCTGCTGTGCTCAGAGCTGGCTCATCTTGGGAGGCTCTAGAACAAAGGGTGGTGACCAGAACTTGTCTGATTACAAAGGGCTGCCTCATCTGCAGAGCTAAACAGGCCATGAAGACCAGGAGGCTAAGCTGGATGGAGGAGCCTGCTCCCTGAACAGCCTCTCCAACAGCCAGAAGTGCCCTGAACCGTGGCCCTCTTTGGCCTGTCACAGTGTCCTGAGTTCAGGACAGCTGCCTCTCACCTGTCCCCCACAGGGTGTGGGGTCTGCATCACCTGCAGTGTGGGTGCCATTGCTCTGCAGGAGGGCAAGGCCAGTCTCCTGTGTTCCGTCACTGTTGGGAGGGAAGAAGATCTCAGGAATGCAAGTGGTGGGGCCAGAGCAGGCTCTGGGTGCTGCCAGGTTAGACTGGGTGCTTGTTTTGGCAGGTGAACCACTCTCCCAGCTTCAACACAGACACTGCCATCGACTGTGAGGTGAAGGATGCTCTCCTCTGTGACACCCTCACCCTGATAAACCTGCATGCCTGCAACAAAAGGAAGGTGCTGGAGGAGGACAAGCAGCGGGTGAAGGAACGGCTCCTCCAGGGCCCCCAGGCCCTCCGGGCACCCAGGTACCGCCCTGACTGAGGCCTGTCCTCTGCTGCTCCCAGCCCCCTGCAGAGTACAGGGGGACAGGTATTCCTGCAACAGGCACATGTTAACCTGAATTCTCTTGGAAGCTGGGTGGGCAGGCTGAGGGGCAGGGGCTCAGAGATCTGGAATCACTTCACACAATCGTTTGGGTTGTAAGAGGCCTCTAAGATCCATCGAGACCAACCAACTGCCTAACACCACCATGGCCACTAGAGCATGTCCCACGGTGCCATGGCCACACATTTCTTGAGCACCTCCAGGGCTGGTGACTTCACCACCTCCCTGGGCAGCCTGTTCCACTGCCTGACCACTCCTGCAGGAAAGAAATACTTTCCTAATCTCCAGCCTAAACTTTCCCTGGCACAATTTCAGGTCATTTCCTCTCGTTCTGTCACCTGACGCCAGGGAGAAGAGGCCAACCCCCACCTCACGCCAACCTCCTTTCACCAGCACTCTGCAGGGAGAGGGTGAAGAGGTGAGGGTCCCGAGCCTCCTCCAGCACCCCTCTGCCCATGCTTTGTCCCGGCTTGCAGACACGAGGAGCTGGAAGCCAAGCAGGCTGCCTGGCGGGAGCAGGTGGAGCAGTACGAGGAGTCCCACCGCGGCGGCTACCGCCGCATCTACCCAGCGTGGGGCGCGGAGAGGTACGAGCCCTTCTTCAGGCAGAGCAGCTCCCTCTTCCAGGAAACAGCGGCCTCCAGAGCTCGGGAGGAGTGTGCCAGGTACGCCGCCCCCGTGCCAGGCTTCTGACCCCTACCTGGGGACTACTCTGCCGCTTAGCCGATCTAAGTGAACCGGTGGGAGCTGAAAGGAAGGGGTCTGCTCATGCTGTGTCACCAGAGCAAAGTGACAGCCTTTCACATGCACCTTTGGGAGGCAAACCCAGTGTTCCATTCTGGAGGTACTCGATTCATAGAATGGTTTCAGTTGGAAGGGACCTTGAAGATCATCCGGTTCCAACCCCCCACCATGGGCAGGGACACCTTCCACTAGACCAGGCTGCTTAAGCCTCATCCGGCCTGGCCTTGAACACCTCCAGGGAGGGGACATCCACAACTTCCCTGGGCAACCTGTTGCAGTGTCTCACCACCCTTATGGAAGGAATTTCTAACATCCAGCCTAAATGTGCCCTCCTGAAGCTATCTCACTGTCCTCCATCTTCCTGGCAGGCAGAGCAGAGTCCATGGACATTTCTCACACCTGTTTTTAAGGACCATTTCTCTGCACACTTCTGTTGTGATCTGTTCACTACAGAACTTGTGACTGCAGTCAAGTGTCCTTGCAGTGAAGGCTTCACAAGAGCCTTTGCTGCCATGGCTCTCACAGAACCAGTGCCTAAGGGCAGTGTTCTGTGGCAGGCAGCAGCTGGAGGAAATTCGCCTGAAAAATGAAAAGCTGGAAGCTATTACCAGGAAGAAGAAAAAGGAGAGGAAAGAGGACCTGCAGGGAGAGTCAGCTGGGGACAAATCCCAGCTCCAAACCAAACCCCCAGTGCCCACCACCCGCCTCACCCACAGAAGCACTGGGACGGGGGACAGGAAGGTACCAGCCTCTTGTCAGTGTTTGTCTGTGGTGCTCCCAAAGGCAGTAATGTGGCTCTGGGGACAGGGCTGGGTTGTGGGGGTCTCCTAAGGGAGCAGAGCTGCAAGGTTGGACTCTGTGAAGTCCAGAGACTTGACAACTTGTGCTGGGAGGCATCTCCAAGCACCACTGTTGTCCCTTCCCTGTTGTGGCTCCCACCAGAACCTTCTCTCCCAGCTCTGTAACCCTGCATGGGGCTTGGAGCAGCCCATACCCATGTCTCTCTGGCACATCATGGCAGCCTCAGCCCTGCTGTATCTTGGGTCTCTTTTCTAAGGCCCAGCACACGCAGTGTGACTCCACACAGCCCCAGGACATCGTGGAGTATGAGGAGAAAAAAAGAGTGAAGGCGCTCCTGCAGCGTGAGAGGCTCATCCGAGGGCTGGGCTTCATCCATCAGCTCTGCCAGCTGCTCCCCACAGCTCCCAGACCAGCCCACACCCAGAGATCCTGCATTGCTGACCCCCACAGTCAGGTAACTGGAGATGGCCCTGGTCCAGCCCATGAGGACAGGACAGGAGACACGTTCATGGGAGATGGTGGGGAGGGAGCCATGGGCACTGAGCAGCTCTGGTGTGGGTCAGACAGATGAGATCCGGTGTAGGGGCTGGGGATTTTCATTCAGTCAGGAGACCTTGTCCCTTCCTGGCTGGCTTGCTGAGAGCATGGTAAAGGGACACACACACACAGCAGAAGGGCTGAAGGGAACTGTGGGCATAGCTGAAAAAAGGTCTTTAGGTGAATTCTTCGCTGCAAACAATGCCTCTTCCTGAACATCAGCTCCCTGACACTATTGGGAAGGTGATGATCTGGGATTGTTCAGGCTGGAGAAAACAAGGCTGAGGCAAGACCTTCCTGCTCTCTACAACAACCTGAAAGGAGCCTTCTCCAGGATGAACAGCCCCAACTCTCTCAGCCTGGCCTCACAGCGGAGGACTTCTAGCCCTCCCATCATTGTTGTAGCCTTTTCTGGAGCTGCTCCAACAGGTCCATGTCTCTCTTGCACTGAGGACTCCAGAGCTGGTCTCAGTAGAGTGAAGCAGAGGGGCAGAATCCCTTCCCTCCACATGCTGCTCACACGGTGCTGGGTCATGTTTGGCTTCCAATCAACCAGCACCAACTTCTCAAGAATAGTTTTCCTTCCCAGCTCCTGCCAAGGCCTCTGGAGCTAAGTCACAGCCACTTTTCTTCCAGCTGCCATTCCCCTGGGATGTGCTCCGGGCCCAGGACCCCCAAGACCCCCGCACTTCATGAGGCTCGTCGCCATCTCGCTCCTGGGAGCTCCAGTCCAGCCATCAGGACAGCAGGTCACACGTGACCCCAGCGCCAAGATCCAGCTGCCACCCAGCCAGGGCATGGATCCTGCCACCGTGGGCAACCTCAGGGTCCAAGGGCAGAGCATCCTTTCCTGTGACCAGCACAGGGTGCGGAGCACAGGCTGGCTGCGGGGCTGGGCGGCACGGCCAGCGGGGGTGACCCAGCCCCATGCTCAACCCCCGGGGCTGCAGCAGCTCCCTGGCGGCAGGAGCACGGCTGAGGGCTGTGAGTTCACCTCCCTTCTTTTGGTTTCCCATAACCAAGGCAGGGATGGGATGGGGGAACATGAGAGGCCCAGAAGTACTTGAGAATCAGGTCAGAAGGCCAGTAGACAGGACAGGCAAGGGGTCACATAAGCTCTGCGAAGTTTGGAGGAGACATTCAGTGGCACAGCACGGCCCTCAGCCCCTCCCCAGGCTTTGTTCCTGCCACACTGCTCTTTGCCATCCCTGCCCATGGCACTGCACCCACATTCCCACCACCTACACCTAGCCTTTGCTGGCTCCAGCATCTCCCAGGGTGGCTCAGGGCCAAGTCACAGCGTGGAGAGCAGCAGTGGGGTGTCTGCTTGACCCCCCCACATCTGCCACTCTTTTAACAGGTGAAGCTGGCACGCTGTCCTCCCACACAGGCAGCTGTCACCAGGTGTCCCCAGCCAGCCCAGGGAATGCCACAAGAGGTGGCATCTTCAGTCCTGCTGTAGTCCGGGAGCTGCCCCTCACCTCCACCGCCCGTGTGCCGCACACACCTGGCTTGTACCGTGCCAACGTGAAAAGCGCAGGTAAGGTGGCAGAGGGGCCGCCTTGACCGGAGCCTGGTCCCGGCACAGGTCCCGCTGCACCCCCCGGGCAGCAGCCAAGCTCCCCTGCGGACGTTCCTGGCCCCTCGTTCCCCGGCCACCTGCCCGGCACCGGCACGCTCGGGGCTCCCCCGCCGGGTCCTCCCCGCCGCAGGCCCCGCCCGGTACACAGCGGCCGGCCCCCGGTTCCCGGCCATGGCGGCGCTGGTCCGGGGCGGGCTGCGGAGGGCAGCGGTCCTCCTTGGTGGGAGCTCGCGGCGGGCGGCGGCGGCGTGGACCGGGAATGCGGAGCCGCCGGACCCGGCGCTGGAGGAGGCCGAGAGGTGCGAGGCGGCCGGGGCCGGAACTGGGGCCGGCACCGCACACCGGGCGCTCACGTTTCTCCCCGTAGGGCCCGTCGGCGGCGAAAGAAGGCGCGGCTGCAGCGGCTGCGGCGGAGCTGGGCGAGGGGCGCGGAGCCCCCGAGCGCACCCTGACTTGGCAGGCGATGGAGCAGATGCGGTGAGCGGCGGGGCCGGGCCGGGCCGGGCCGGGCTGGGCCGGGGTTGGGGCGGGCCGCGCCTTGCTGAGCGTGCGTCTGCACGCAGGTTCTTGCGGCAGGAGCTGCCGGAAGAGTGGCCGCTGGAGCGCCTGGCCCAGGGCTTCGGCGTCAGCACCGACGTGGTGCGCCGGGTGCTTCGGAGCCGGAGCTGTCCGCCGCCGCACCGCCGACAGCGGCAGGACGAGAGGGCGCTGAGCGCCGCACCGGGACCGACACGGACACCTGGAGCGGGCTACGAGGTCCGCGCCCCCGACGGGACACTGCTGTACCGGCTTCCGCGGGGCCAGGGTGGGCTGGGGCCCGGAGCGCAATAAACAGCTGAAGCGGACCCGCCTCCGAGCACTGCTTCCGCCGCGACTGCCATGGGCTCGGAGGCGGCGGCGCTGCTGGAAGCGGCGGATTTCGCGGCCAGAAAGCACAAGGGGCAGCGGCGCAAGGACCCCGAGGGCACCCCTACATCAACCACCCCATCGGTGCGGAACCCACCGGCATCCCCGACCCAGCGGCTCCATCCGCCAAGGCACCGCGCCTGGCTCCTGGGGCCGCCGCTGCCCCGGGGCGCTGCTTGTCTTCGAGAGACAGCCCCTGGGGCCCCACTCCTGCGGTTGAGCATTGCCGTTCCCCCGGAATCCTCCATCCCAGCTTCGGAGGGAGCCAGGTCCCCTCGCAGGTGCCCCTGCCGCTCCCGTGCCCCTGCCTCCCGTGCCCCTGCCGCTCCCGTGCCCCTGCCTCTCCCGTGCCCCTGCCGCCCGATTGGCGTCTGAACCCCCGAGTATCTTCCGCTCCATGAAGAGAACCCTCCACCTCCCCCTGGGATGGCCCCCGCGTTGTTGCTCTGCCCACGGGAGCTGCTGCTATGCTCACTATTCCCTGTCCCCTCAGCCCCCTACCCTGGCTGCCACACCCCAGGACTTTGTGTCTGTCCCAGCCTTGGTCTTTCACCCTGCATGACATGCCCGTGGGATGCATTGTCCCGGGTGGATCCCTGGCACCCCTCCCTGCCTGATGCCAACCAGCCAGCCCTGGGAGCTCTTTGCTCCTGCTCTGTACCCCCATCCCCCTCTCTCTGGGTCGCAGGTGTAGCCCGGATCCTGGCCCACGAGGCTGGTGTGACCGACATCGTCGTGCTGCAGGTAAATCCCAGCCCTGCCCTGCTCCCTGCTGCAGGGAAGGCCTAGCCAGGGACCCCCACCATCCCCTGCTCGCCCCAGGCTGCCCTCCTGCATGACACGGTGGAGGACACGGACACCACGCTGGCAGAGATTGAGGAGCAGTTCGGGCAGGAGGTGAGCGGGGTGGTGGCAGAGGTGACAGATGATAAGACACTGCCCAAGATGGAGCGAAAGCGGCTGCAGATCGAGCACGCCCCGGGGAGCAGCCCCCGTGCCAAGTTGGTCAAGCTGGCAGACAAGCTCTACAACCTGCGTGACCTCAACCGTTGCACCCCGGAAGGTACAGCCTGTAGCAGGGCAGCACCGGCACCACGGGGAGGGCCTTCCGGGACTGCCGCTCCGCCTGCGAGCGCCAGGCGGGACCCTGCTCCCTGCTGTGGTAAAGCCCCGGTGCCCGGCCACAGCTGCTCTGAGCCTGGGCCGGTTGCAGACGGCTGGGAGAAGTGGGAGGGGAGGAGGAGGCCTCCCGGTGCCCGGTGGGTGTTGGTGTTTCACTCGGCTAGGCCCGGCTGGGTCTCGGGCACTGCCGTCCACACAGCCCAGCTCTGCGGGCATCACCCCGGCTCCGCTAGCCCCGGTGGCCAGCCCTGGGCCCGCCTGAGGTTCGCCGCGGCCGGACGTGACGTGTCCCCGCCGTGTGCCCGCAGGGTGGTCGCCGGAGCGCGTGCAGGAGTACTTCCGGTGGGCGGCGCAGGTGGTGTTCGGCCTCCGCGGGACGAGCCCGGCGCTGGAGGCCGCGCTGCAGCGGCTCTTCCAGGAGCGCGGCCTGGCCCTGGAGCCGCCGGCCACGCCCGGTCGTGGCTCCGGGTCCGGCGAGGAAGGCCGGGAACCAGGGGCGGGGCGCGTGGGTCAATAAACGTGCGCAGAGCTAAGCATTCCGTGTCTTCCGTCGCCGGGCACTTCCGCCCGAGGAGCCGCGGCCGCCTTCCGCCGGCCCCGCGGCCGCCTTCGGGTGTTCCGGGGTCGCCCTGCTGCCCGTCTCTCCGCCATGGCCTTCGCGGGCCGCCGCGACGTGCCCGAGCCGCCCGACTTCGGCATCCTGAAGCGGCTGGCGCGGGACCAGCTCATCTACCTGCTGGAGCAGGTCCGGGACGGCGGCTGGCTGCGAGTGGGGAATGGGCTGGGCTGGGCTCTGCTCGGGAGGGCGGCGGGCGAGGCTGAGGCCGGGCTCGGGTCCCGGAGGGATCCTACACCGGGAGTTGGTGGTTGAGGAGGCAGTGGGATCGGGGAAGGGGATGAGGGTTGGTCTCGGGCGGGCGAGGTAAGGAGGAGGGATGCCTGGGAGAGACCCGGTACCGGCAGCTCGGCCCCGGGACCACTGTCAGGGGCAGCCGGTAGGTCGCCGGCCCCATGCTCCGTCTGCCCTCAGCTTCCCGGGAAGAAGGACCTGTTCATCGAGGCTGATCTGATGAGCCCCCTGGACCGCATCGCCAACGTCTCGATCCTGAAGGTACGGCCGGGCCCGGGGAGGGCAGGTGTCCACTGCCTGCGCTGCCCACCCACACCCCGGCCTCTCCCCGCAGCAACACGAGGTGGACAAGCTGTACAAGGTGGAGAGCCGGCCGGCCCTCAGTGCCAGCGACCAGTGAGTGCCCCCGCAGCGCGGCACCCGGCTGCCCGCGGCCGGGCAGAGGGGTTTGAAGAGCAGGGGGCAGGAGGCGGGGAACGATGCCGCTTCCTGCTCAGGGTTTGGCTGTGCTGGCCCAGATGAGTTACAGAGCAGAGCTGCTGAGAGAAGGGACCAGGAAAGGGTCTCTCACTCCTCTCCATCACTCTGATGTAGGTTCTGCTTCCTTGTCCGGCCACGCATCAGGACAATGAGATACATTGCTGGTGAGTGCATCTCTGTCACCTGCTCTCAGTGGGTGATGTCTCTGCCCCGCGCTGAGCTTTGGGCTGTGGGGCCCCTTCCTGCATGGCCTGGGAAATGATACTTGGAAAATGGTTTAGGCATGGCCACAGCCTTGGCAGACAGATCCTGTGCCCAGAGTTTCTCTCTGTGCCTGAGGTATTTTGGGTCATGTGAGATGTGGGACTCTGGACCTCATCATACAGGGGGACTTGTGCTGGTTCAGGCCTTTACAGACCCCACACGTTTTCTGTCCACAGATATCATCAACGCTGACAAGATGTCAGGGAGGAGTAGGAAGTACAAAATTATCTTCAGCCCCCAAAAGGTTGGTCTCCCTCTGGAGATACTCAAAACCTGCCTGGGTGTGTTCCTGTGTGATCTGGTATAGGTGACCCTGCTCCAGCAGGGGCTTGGACTGGATGGTATTTCAAGGTCCCTTCCAGCCCTTAACATTCTGTGATTCTGTGACCCTGCTCTGCCACTGCATTAGTGCCTGCTTGGCCTTCATGCATTCCACCCCTTCTACAGATATCAAAACTTTTCCATTCCTAACCCAGAAATATTTGGTTCAACCCACATATTCTGATTGCCTGGGAATGAGCTGGTCTTTCCTGTCTGGAAGGCAGTTGTTTTTTATGCCTGTCTGGGCCCTGAAGCTCTTTCCTTCTCTTCCAGTTTTATGCTTGCGAGATGGTGCTGGAGGAAGAGGGAGTCTTTGGTGGTGAGTAGGGCTGTGGTGCATCCTCCTTCCCCTCCCTGAGGATTATTTTTGTTGAGGCCTGAGTAATTGTCACCTGTGTCCCAAACCTAGATGTCACCTGTGATGAATGGTCCTTCTACCTGCTCCCCCTGGATGAAGACATCATCAGCATGGAGCTGCCCGAGTTCTTCCGCGACTACTTCCTGGTCAGTGGAGCACTGCTGCTGGGATGTGGCCCTGGGGGTTGGCACCTTCCCATCACTGGGCTGTTGGATTTGGGACAGAAGAGTTTTGTTTGGAGAGCCAATGTGTGATGTCCTGCTCACTTCCTCAGCCCTCACTGTAGGCTTTTCTCTGCTGCCCTGGGTGGCTTTTGCTGGGGGTGGCTGCTGTGATGGGCTGTGATGCCTCCACTACTTCTCCTCCCTCCTAAACAGCTTTGAGGGATCCTGGCATGTTCTTGGGCATGTTCCTCCAGGAGGTGCTATGCCCAGGGCCTGCTGGTCCATCTCTGTCCCCAGCCCATCTCCAGCAGCCATTTCCCAGCCAGCCTGCCTGCCCAGAGTGGCTCCCCAGTGTCCCATTGTCCCTGCAGGAGGGAGATCACCGCTGGATCAACTCCATTGCTCGGGCGCTGCAGTTGCTGAGTTCCCTCTATGGCCCTTTTGGCAAAGCCTACGGCATCGGCCGGTGTGCCAAGGTACAGCTGTGCTGCTGGGCTCAGCCAGGGCATGGGGAGACCCTCTGGTCCTCTAAGGGTGCAGCTTGCAGAGGATCAGATCAAACATGCAGCAACACATCCCTGTAGAGGTGGCACCGTACTGCTGCCGCTTCCCAGGCAGTTTTGGGGGCTTGGTAGGTTGGCAGGGAGCCTCTGCCACGTGGCATCCTGTGTCTGTAAAGGTGACACTGCACTGCTGCCTCTTCCAGGCAGCTCTGTGGGTTGGTTTGGGTGGGGCTCTGCCATCCTGTGTCTCCCAGCGTGTGGCGTGTGCCATGGTCACATCCGCTGATCACTGGGGTGCCGTGCAGCACCTCATGCCCTGGAGGGGAAGAGCTTGTGCCAAGCCTGGGTTAGCTGTGGTTGGCTGGCCACATGGGATGCTCTGGCTGGCACATCATGGCAGGATGTGAGGGGCTGGCTCTGGGGCAAGCTGCAGCCCTTGGTGGGGGGGCCTGGGGCTGCTCCGCCAGGCTGTGGCACACTCTGCCCGTTGCAGATGAGCTACGAGCTGTGGCGGGATCTGGAGGAGGAGAGTGAGGGCGAGGGCCAGGGCAGGAAGCCTGAGATTGGGAACATCTTCCTCATGGACAGAGGTAGGCTGGGGAGAGGCCTGGGCTGGCAGCTCATCTGGAGGAGCATCTCCCAGCGAATGGGGCAGGCAGAGCCCGTGCAGGCAGTGGGCAGCTGGAGCAGGAGGGCAGCCTGGGCACTGACTCTCCTTGCAGACACAGACTATGTGACAGCGCTGTGCTCCCAGGTGGTCTACGAGGGACTGGTGGACGACACCTTCCGCATCAAGTGCGGTAGGTCGCTGGGGGAGGGCGTGGGGTGGCACTTCCTCCACACAGCGAGTCTCCAGGGCCTGTGCCTGTTGTTGCCAGCCCCTGGGTGGGCGTGCTGCAGTCAGGGCTGTTCCCATGGGTCAGTTCCTGTGTGGGGGCTGCGGAAGGCCCTCGTCATTGGGTGGGCATCCCCCATTCCTGCTGCCTTTTGCAGCAGGGCCAGCATGTGCTGGAGTGGCAGGGGCAGAGCGGCTCCTCGTCTTTCTCTGCAGGGAGCGTGGATTTCGGGCCAGATGTCACCTCTTCTGACAAGAGCATTAAGGTGCTGCTCAATGCCCAGGACAAAGTGAGTCCTCACGTGCCTTGGGGGAATCGGGTGCCCCAGTGGCATCAGGAGGAGGCCGAGCAGGGTTTTTCCTCCCCTAAGCCCAAGCAGGCAGCAGTGGGCACTGCTGGGCTTCGGGGTGCAGATGGGCGTGAGTCGGGTGTGGGGACTAGAGAAGCATGGTCTGCGGGCACCGCTGGGCTCCCAGAGTCCCTGCTGCAGGCTGTGACTCGCCAGCCAGCCAGCGTGGGGGGCACCAGCAGGGATTCCGCCTTGTCTCGCCGCTGCCAAGTGCTGCGGCCGGGCTGGCACGGGGAGCTGTGTGGAGGCCGGTACCAGCCACGCCGCCCGCAGGTCTTCAGCCAGATCCGGAACGAGCACTTCTCCAGCGTCTTCGGCTTCCTGAGCCAGAAGTCACGGAACCTGCAGGCGCAGTACGACGTGAGTGCCAGCCCCTGCGTGCCCTGCCGGCGGGGCACCCGCCCCGCTCTGCCCCTGCCACCCGCTCACCTCTCTGCCCGCTCGGCTGCCCGCAGCGTCGCCGGGGCATGGACATCAAGCAGATGAAGAACTTCGTCTCCCAGGAGCTGAAGGGACTGAAGCAGGAGCATCGCCTGCTGAGCCTGCGTAGGAGCTGGGGCAGGGCGTGGGGAGGCCCTCGGCTGCTGCTGCGGGTGCCAGGACTCACAGCGAAAGCGGGGAGGGGGGAAGTGCTCTGCTGGGTCCCGGGAGGGTCAGGTGGCCTGAGCGTTGGGCAGGGGGGCAGAGGCCATTGGGGTGTGCAGGAGTCTGTAGTAGGGCCGGGGGTACATGGGATGTGCAGAGCCTGTTGCTCCTCCAAAGCAGCCATGTGCCACAGTGAGGCCACAGCTACAGTACTGGGTCCTGTTCTGGGCTCCCCAGGTCAAGAGAAACAACTACTGGAGAGAATCCAATGGAGGTTCTGAAGATGCTGAGGGGCCTGGAGCACCTCTGTGAGGAGGAAAGGCTGAGAGCCCTGGGGCTGTTGAGCCTGGAGAAGAGCAGCCCCAGAGGGGATCTGCTCAATGCTCAGCAAGAGATAAAAGGTGGGGGACAAGAGGATGGGGCCAGACTCTTCTCAGTGTTGCCCAGGGACAGGACAAAGGGCAACAGGCACAAACTGAGGAGGTTCCATCTGAACAGGAGGATAAAGTTCTTTGGTGTGAGGATGCTGAAGCCCTGGAGCAGGCTGCCCAGAGAGGTTGTGGAGTCTCCTTCTCTGGAGAGCTTCCAAACCCCCCTGGCCATTGTGATCCTGGGCAAGCTGCTGTGGGTGCCTCTGCTTTAGCAAGGGGTTTGGACTGGATGATCTCCAGAGGACCCTTCCAACCTCCAGCATCCTGGCATTCTGTGGTCTCTCTTGGCTGTACAGATATTGGTGCCTGCGAGTCTATCATGAAGAAGAAAACCAAGCAGGACTTCCAGGAGATGATGAAGGCTGAACACTGTGAGTGCTGCTCCCTGCCACACATCTACTGCTACCCTCATCCCAATCCTTGTTCCCTCTCCCTGTGCTCTGACTCACAGCCCCAGGGCCAGGCAGCCTCACACCCAGGTGTCCCCTGTGTGACCACAATCCCTCTATCCTTGGGGTCATAAACAAAGTCAAACCCCATCCTCAGAAGGATGGTGTGTGGTGAGAGGTCCAGCAGTTCACATCTGCCCTGTTCCCTGGGGCTCAAGGAGGGAGGCTGAGTGCTGAGCCTGGCCTCAGAGTACTGCAAAGAGCCTAGGGGTGGGTGCAGTGACGCTGCCTCTCCCCCACCACAGCGCTGCTGGAAGGCTTTGACATCCGGGAGAGCACCAGCTTCATTGAGGAGCACATCGACCGCCAGGTGAGGCCTGCTGGCACAGCAGCAGCAAGTTCTTCTCCTGGAGGGTTGTTAAGGCCTGGCCCAGGCTGCCCAGAGCAGTGGAAGCCCCATCCCTGGAAGGGTTATATAGAGTGGAGATGTGGTGCTGAGGGACATGGTTTGGTGGTGAGCTGGCAGTGCTGGGGGATGCTTGGAGTTCATGATCCAGGAGGTCTCCTCCACCCAAACCATTCTCTGATTCTGCTGCTCCAGCCACCCTGCCCCACTGCAGGGAGCTTGGCTCAGCTCCTGCTCCCACACAGGTGTCCCCCATTGAGAGTCTGCGCCTGATGTGCCTCCTGTCCATCACAGAGAACGGTGAGGTGCCTGGCTGTGCGGGGCAGGGACGGGTGGCACCGGGGCCTTGGCACGGAGCTCACCCCACCGCTCCCCACAGGTCTCAACCCCAAAGACTACCGCTCCCTGAAAACCCAGTACCTGCAGGTGAGTGTCTGGGGCTCGCAGCAGGGAGGCATTGGGTTTGGCTGGGCTTCCCCTCCCTGGTGCTGCTTACCATGAGGCAGCAGGCAGCTTCCATGGGCAGTGTGCGAGCCCTGAGCTCTGCCCACCCTTGTCCTTTGCCTTTGGGCTTGCTCTGATTGCTCTGGAAACCCTCTGGTGTGATGCCAGGCTGAGAGCTGGGGATTGTTCTTCCTGGAGAAGAGAAGGCTCCAGGGAGACCTGGTGGCTTTTCAGTGCTCCAAGGGACTGATAGAAAGCTGGGGACAGACTTTGAGCAGGGCCTGTTGTGGCAGAACAAGGGATGATGATCTGAACTAATAGAGGGAGATTCACACTGGAGAGAAGGGAAAATGCTAGACACTGAGGGTGGTGAGACCCTGGCCCAGGTTGCCCAGAGAGGTGGGAGATGCCCCATCCCTGGACCCATTCCAGCTCAGGTTGTTTGGGGGTCTGAGCAACCCGCTGATGTCCCTGCTGGCTGCAGAGGTTAAACTGGATGAGCTTGAACAGTCCCTTCCCACCAAATCCAGTCTTTGATTCTGTGACTGTACCTCCTGATGGAGGAGGCACCAGCACCCTGCCACCTGCCTATGCTGGCAGCGGGGGCTGTCCCTGACCCAGCTGCCCCCTCCCAGAGCTACGGCCCTGAGCACCTCCTGACCTTCCACAACCTGAAGCGCATTGGGCTGCTGACCGAGCAGTCGGCGGGGAGACCCTGACGGCCGTGGAGAGCAAAGTCAGCAGGCTGGTGACCGACCGTGCCGCGGGTGAGAGCCAGCCCGCTGCCCCCAGGGGGTCCTTGGGCCCTCACCTCCCCCTTGGGAGCTCCTGCAGAGCCAGGTGAAAGCTGTGGGCATGCAGAACTTCCCCAGGCACGCTGTCACCTGGGCAGTGAGTGGGCTCTGCCCATGGGGGTGGCAGGGCTGGCACCACTGCCTGTTCTAGAGGCAGCGGCTCTGCCCAGCCTGCAGCTATGAGCAGTCCAGAGGCTCTGAGCCACTTTGTGTCCTCTTTCCAGGGAAGATCACAGATGCCTTTAATTCCTTGGCTAGGAAGAGCAATTTTCGAGCCATAAGCAAGAAGCTGGGGCTGGTAAGTCCTCGGCAGGCTGTGTTCCCCCTGCTGCCGGAACAGCTCTGGTCAGTCTGCCCCTGTGCTCAGCTCTCCAGGCATGGCACCCTGTGTGGCACAGCACCAGAGCTGCTGCTCCAGGCAGCTGAGACGCAGCTCCCCTGGGCAGGGGCTCACTGGGGGCTTTCTGTTGTCCACCCTTGTCCCCCCAGTGCAGCAGAGAGCTGGGTGCTCTGGGGTGCAAATGATTTGGTGCAAACCCAAATGATTTGGTGGTTTATGATGTTTCTGGCCCTCCTGTGCACAGCCCAGCCAGGCTGTGTGGGCTCAGGGTGGCAGGGCCAGGGGAGGCAGAAGCTCTGAGCTCTCTTCAGCTGTCTGCATCCCTGGGGAGTCGGTGAAGTCCCGAGCAGGCTGGTCCCATACCCACACCCCTGCAGATCCCACGGGTGGATGGAGAGTATGACCTGAAGATGCCTCGGGACATGGCATATGTGTTCAGCGGGGCCTACGTCCCCCTCAGCTGCAAGATCATCGAGCAGGTGAGCCCCCCTGGAGCTCAGGAACACCCTGAGCCTGCTCCTCCTGCCAGAGGCTCTGCTGTGGGTCTCTCAGCTTGGGACCTCCCTCGGGCTGGGCCTGACCCCTTGCACCATCCTTAAGGTGCTGGAACGCCGAGGCTGGCTGGGTCTGGAGGAGGTTGTGCGGCTGCTCAACGGCAACGAGTTTGCAGTCTCAGGTAGGGAGGAGGTTGAGGTGGCTCCAGTGCCTGCCTGGAGCTGGTGGGTCCCACAGCTCTGTGTCCCCTCACCCAGACAGCACCGTGGAGGACAACCCCGCCTGGGACTCCCAGCGCATCATCCTTGCTGTCTTCCTGGGCGGCTGCACCTTCTCCGAGATCGCTGCTCTTCGGTTCCTGGGGAAGGAGAGAGGTGGGAGCAGCAGCCGGGGGAGCTGCAGGCTGGGATGGGGCATGAGCAGGCTTGGGGGTGATCCTGTAGTAACGGTATGAATGCCACAGGGGCTGTACTCGGTGCCAGGGGGCCTGGAGCCCGTGGGGACGATGAAATCCATAGGAACTCTCACCTGCTGCTCCCCAGGAACAGCCCTGCTCACCCCCATAGCTCTGCCCCACTGTTCCACGTGGGGACACTGATGGGGCTGGCAGGGCACTGATGGTGCTTCTCCCCAGGGTTCAAGTTCATCTTCCTGACCACGGCCATCACCAACAGCAGCCGTATGATGGAGGCCATGATCGAAGCTAAGGCGTGATACCAGGCAGGCCGGGCCTAGGCAGGGCTTCACCGAGGGAGACCCACCGTTCCCCTGTACCAATAAACATCTCTGCCCCTACGCTTCCGGCTCGGCCTGGCGCTGTAACCCGACGGGCAGCCTGTGGCGAGGGCGACAGGAGAGTACGGAGGGAATCCCGGGGCCGCGGCTCCGCCGGTCCCGTTCCCGGGGTGGCCCACGCGAGGTCACGTGGCCTCTATGAAACACGCGCCGCGGAGCGCCGTTGGCTGCGCCAGCGCTGCCGCTCGTGATTGGTTAGAGGCGCCGGGAGCTTTTCTCTTCCATTGGCTAGAGGCCGGCTTGGGGCGGGGTCGGAGCGGCGGTTATGGGTAGGGCCGCGGTGACGTAGTCGCTGGCTGTGCGCGAGGCCAGTTTAAATCAGAGACGGAGGCGACATTGGAAGAGTTGTGACTAGAGCCGCAGTAACTGGAGCTGTTGAGACACAAACCCCACACGGATCGTCTGCTGTGAGCGGAGCCACCATGAACAAGGCCGCCACAAGGAAGAGGTGGGCGGCCGTGGAGCCGTGGTGGGGAAACCGGGACGGGGCAATGGGGAGGTGGGACAGGGCACCGGGGAGGGGGACCTTGGGATGAGGTGGGCGCTGCTGGCACCGGGGGGGGACCTGGGATGGGGGGCAGGGGAACCCGGAACCGGATGAGTTGGGGGAGAAGCGATGGGATCCTGGGACAACTGAGGCGGCAGGGGAGGCTCTGGGTGGGGCAGTGCGGCGGCACCGGGAGGTATGGACCCAGACAGGGAGATGGGAACACGACAAGCAGGTGGCGGGGCGGACCTGGGAAGCGGGACAGAAAGCGGCCGAGGCAGGCGGCCAACAACCCTGGTCCCGGTCCCCGCCCGGCGACGGCTGATGTTCGTTGGGTGCCGGTGCTCTCAGTGAGGTGCTGGCGGCCGAGGTCGTGGCGGTCCTGACCGAAGCCATGGCGACGCTGCGGGACATCTGGGAGGAGATCGGAATCCCGGAGGAGCAGCGCCTGGAGCGTACCCGTACGGCCAAAAAGCACATCCAGGTGAGGGGCAGGGGGTGCCCGGAGCAAGGGGGCCCCGGGCCCGCTGCTGAGCCCCTCTGGCTGCAGCCAGCCCCCTTGGCTCCTGACCCGTGAGTCTGGCCATGAGTACAGAGTCAGCTGGGTCTAGCTGGAGCTCCCGGGGTATTGCTGCATCTCTGCCCTCATCCACCTTCTGCTGGGCACCTAACACTACCTTTCTTTCATTTGTCCCCTGGAGTTTCTCTAGCTGTGTTTCCCCTGCCCTGCCTGCTCTCTCTGCACATCCCCTTCTTGTCCCTAACCACCCCTGTGTCTCAGGAGCTTCTGGTTGAGATGGTGGAAGAGGAGGAAGGCCTGAAGGCACGTCTTCTGAAGAGCATTGAGCTGTGTCAGCAAAAGCTTCATAGTCTCTGCAAGGATCTGCAGTTGGAGCCCTTGGAGGTAAAGTGTTGAAGTATTTGCTTTGCACTCCTGGGATCCTGCTGGCACAGCCTTGTGCTGCCTGCTCTGTCCCTGGGTATCATGGTGGCACCAGAGCTCCCAAAGCACACATCTGTTCAAAGCCACTTTTCCTGGTGCCTGGTGGAGCTTTGTGGCTGCTGGCAGGTCAGGCAGTGGGAGATGGCTGCGTGGAGAGCGAGAGTCTCGTTTTGCGTGGCGCTGCTGAGTTTGTACCGGCCTGGGAAGTGCCTTGGTCGGAACTGGGGGTGGTGCTCCAGGTCTGCAAGAAGCCTCCAAACGTGCCTCAGGCCTGCAGGCTGGGGAGGAGAGGGCTGATTCCTGTGCTTTGGCAGGCAGAGGAGGAAGGAACCATTCTGGAGAGAGAGAAGAGCCTGCGCACCCGTGTGGAAGTGCTGCTGAAGCAGAGGAGGGACAGGAAGGAGGAGCTGAAGCACCTGCAAGAGCAGGAGCAAGACCTGTGTGACCTCCTCTGCACCGCTCCGTTCTCCATCGACGCCAAGGCCGTGCCCAGCCTGGAGCAGCTGGATCGCTATCGGCGTCACTTGGCCTCCCTGGCTGCTGAGAAAGTAAGGGGGGAGGGGGTGCCACCAAGGCTGGCAGCCATGGCACCGGCTGGCTCCTAACCCCGCTGCTCACCTCAGGAGCGAAGGCAGGAGGAGTTTGTCCGCAGCAGGCGGCAAATCATCCTCCTGATGGAGGAGCTGGACCACACTCCAGACACCAGCTTTGAGCAGGACGTGGTGGATGAGGATGTGGAAGCCTTCTGCTTGTCCACAGACAACCTGGCAGCCCTCCAGGAGCTGCTGCGCCAGGTACCGTGGCACGCTGAGGCTGTGGGTGGGTGCTGGCGGGAGCTGGCATGGTGATGTAAGGAGCAGCTACTCAGCTTTCAGGCAGCCTGTGCTCCAGTGCCTTCTGGGCAGCTCTGCCAGGATCTTAGCACTCCAGTTCAGTACCTGAAGGGGAGCCCCGGGAAGGCTGGGGAGGGCCTGTTCAGGGCCTGTGCTGAACTGCTTCCTCCTGTGGGTGGTGAGACACCGGCACAGGCTGCCCAGAGATGAGGCTGGGGCCCTGTGCCTGGAGACATTCCAGACCAGGGTTGATGTGGCCCCGGGCAGCCTGATCCGGTTGGAGGTGTCCCTGCTGCCTGCAGGGGGTTGGGCGGGAGGGCCTTTGAGGCTCCCTTCTGGCCCGATGCCATCTGCCCACATCGGAAGAGGAGCTGTGGGCTGTGCTGGCAGCAGAGGGAAGGTGCTGCTGGTGCCCCCAGGCCAGGCTGGCTGCCCCTGAGCCCTGCTCTCCCCCTGCAGCTGGAAGCTCGGCGGGCGCTGAACGAAGCTGCGTGCGCAGAGCTGCGCTCCAGGATCAAGACGCTCTGGGAACGGCTGCAGGTCCCTGTGGAGGAGAGAGAGTCCTCTGCAGTGCACGTGCCTGGGTGCAGGGCCAGGACCAGGAAAGCTGTAAGGACCTTCCTGTGCCTTGGGAGGGGAGCAGGGGGTAGCCCTGGGCTCGGCACTCCTCTCGCTTGAGCCGCAGGGGAGGAGATGCTTCCCCCGCAGTCTCCTCACAGCAGGAGGGTTGCTCTGGAAGGCTTCTAAAGCTCATTGCCAAGCCAAAGCCTTCCGTGATCCTGGGAAGCCAGCAGGCCAGATCCTGCCCTCCCGAGGGGAGAAGCTGGGGGTTGGCTGTCTCAGCTGCCTCATCTTGGAGGCTTGTGCAGAGAATAAATGGTGGCCTGCTCCCGCTTGTGCTGCCCTCTCTGAGGCTGTGCTCTGGTGCTGTTGGCAGCTGCAGCTGGAAGTGGAGCGTCTGGAGGAGCTGAAGCTGCAGAACATGAAGGCTGTGATTCAGGCGGCCCGGGCAGAGCTGGCTGACTACTGGGACAGATGCCGCTACAGCCAGGAGCAGAAGGAGGCCTTCAGCCCCTACTACGATGGTGAGTGCTGGCTCTGCCTGCTCCTGGAGCCCCACAGGCAGCTGCAGGCTGCCCGGGAGCCCCGGGGACTCCAGTGCCTCTCGAGCCTGCTGTTGTCTGCTCTCCAGAGGACTACACAGAGGCCCTGCTTGAGCTCCATGACACCGAGGTGGTGAAGATGAAGAACTACTATGAAGCACACAAAGATCTATTTGAGGCTGTCCAGAAGTGGGAGCAGAACTGGAATCTGTTCCTGGAGCTGGAGGTATTGTCTGGGCAGGAATGCGCCTGGCTGAGGGCTAGGTCAGAGCAGTGCCTGTCTCTAATTCCACCTGCAGCAGGCTGCTGGGGAAGGCCAGGGAAGGGGCCCTGGGAAACCAGGGTGGATTGGTGAGGCCCATGGGGTGCTGCACCCTGCTCCTGGTGAGGTTGGGGGTGTGGGGGGGGCTTGCTGCAGGCCTCTGTGCTGTGCTGGCCTGTCAGAGGGTGGCGCGTTGGGTCGTGTGCTGACCTCCCTCCCTTGCCAGAGGAAGGCAACTGACCCCAGCCGCTTCACCAACCGTGGGGGGAGCCTGCTGAAGGAGGAGAAGCAGCGCTCAAAGCTGCAGAAGGTGCTTTCCAAGGTAGGCTGAGCCCTGGAGCAGAAGCTGTAGGCCTGGCCAGGCCTGTGCAGCGCTGAGCGAGGGGAGGCACAGCGCTGGCAGCCAGCAGGGGCTGTCTGTGCGTGGAGATGGCCTCGTTGTGGAGGGCATCCTCTGCACCCCATCCTTGTGTCCTCACCAGCTACAGGATGAGCTGGAGAAGAAGATCCAGGCCTGGCAGCAGGAGCACCAGACTGTTTTCCTGGTGAAGGGGCAGCAGTTCATGGAGCATGTGAAGGAGCAGTGGCAGCTGTACCACCAGGAGAAAGAGAAGGAGAAGCAGGAGAGGGTGAGTGTGGAGCCGAACCTGCCAGCCTGGGCAGCTTGTTCTGCACCAGGCACTGGTGTGTCAGAGGCCCTGCCCTGCCCAGGGAGGGGGAACTGCCCCACTGGCTGCCCCAAATGCTGCGTGGGGCTCTTGTTGAGGCACAGCCCTGCATACCTGTAAAGCAGAACCTGCTGCTGGGCTGTGCTATGCCCTGGCCTCTGCTCCCTGCTGGGGTTCCAAGCTCAATTCTCTCTGCAGCAGCTGAAGAGGAGCCGTGAGACTGAGGCGGAGATGATGTTTGGCAGCACCCCACGGACGCCCAGCAAGCGCCGGGTGCTTGGCCCCCACACGCCTGGCAAAGTAAGGAAGGTAAAGCTCTTTGTGCCAGGTGCTGATCACTGTGCCCAGGATGGAGACCTGTTTAGGGTTGTCCTGGCACTATGCAGGGATGCAGGAATAGTTCAGGGCAACAGAACCATAGTGTCCCAGACTGGTTTGGGTTGGAAGGAGCCTTTTGACCTCATCCAGTCTTAACCTCCCTGCATCCCCCGGGGACATCCGCATAGAGCAGGTTGCTCATGGCCCCATACAACCTGAGCTGGTGTGGTGAAAGTGATTGAGGTTGGAGGTTCCCCTCTGGGTGTCCTGGCCCAGGTTCTCACCACCCTGAAATCTTTCTTCATTCTCTCCAGTCTGAATCTTCCTCTTTTTACTTGAAAGCATCACCCAGAAGCAGGGAAAAGGCCCAGGCTCTGGTTTGCTATGTTCTCCCTGAGTGCAACCATCCAGGACTCCCACCCTGGCTTCCCTGGCACCGTGCAGCTGCCAGGTTCCTCCCCTGTGACACTGTCCTCTTCTCTTTTCCTTAGCTTAATGGCACCTCCATCTGCACCCCCAACAGCACCGTCCGCTCTGTTCTGGGGCAAACCACCTGTCACTCACCCCTGTCACGGCTGCCACCTTCTGGAGGGAAGGTAAGGAAATGGTGAGCTGGGACAGCACAGCTCCAGCTGCTGCCATGCTGGACTTCGCTGACTCCCCTCCCTGTTTGTCCCCATCCTGCTGGGCCAGGCTGCCACCATCCTGGCCAGATGTTTTTGGGGACCTGAGAGAGGAGAAGAGGGTAATAGCAGCGTTTGGGAACATTCCTCCTGTGCTGGAGGCCTGTCACTGTTCCTCTGTGCCAGCCCTGCAGCTTGGAGGACCTTCTAGCAGTGGCTGTGATGCTGGATGGCTCTGGGACCAGAGCTGGACTGTGGTGCGGGCAGCTAAACCAGCGCAGCTCTCGCAGCCCTGCCGGCTTCCTGCGCCCCATCTGACCCCAGCTTCTCCCCACAGCTCAGGCCACCTCGGACCCCTGGCCCCCTGACCCCGAAGACGCCCCGGCCTGGCTACAGGGAGCAGAACAAGGAGAACGTGGCCCAGCAGCACGGAACCACCCTGAGCGGTGGGTGCACCCCCACAGCCCCTGCCCAGCACAGCCTCAGCGTTAGCTCTGTGCCCGGCACCTATTCTGCCTTTGCGGTAATTCACCTCTCCTACCCTCACCTCTTTACCCTGGGTGGCACAGGGGCTCTGCCCCCTGCTCCCTGGGCACCCTACAGCCCTCTGCAGCCACCTCCCTGGAAGTGAGGTGTGGGGCTGAGGCTGGTACTGCTGCTGGCACACAGACCCCGAGCAGCCCCCTGGGGACAGGCAGAGGCAGGAGGGCAATGCTGGGGTGGAGGCCAAATCCCAGCCCTGGGCTGGGGCGGAGCTCCGCAGCAGCTCTGCTCTCCCCAGCTGAGTCTGTCTCCAGCAGCTCCAGAAAGAGCTCTCCTTGCCCCTGATGTCTGAGTCACTTGTTGAGGTGTGGCCTGGGAGTGGTGATGCTCTCCAGGGCTCAGCATGGTGGCTTGGGTGTGTAGCTGGCAGCAGCAGTGCTTTGTTCTTTGTCCCTGTTTTACTAAGCCTGTGGAAGAGGGGGCAAGGGTCCCCTCTCCACCCCCTTGCCTGGGGCAGCTTTTTCTTGCTGCCTGGGCTCACTCATTGCATGCCCAGACCCCACTCTGCCCTTGTCCCTTCGAGCTGAGTCTGTAAAGGGACCCCAGCCTCTGTCCCTCCTCTCCCACCAGTCCCTGTCCCCTCATCGCCCTCTCCCCCTTCTTCTCTCCACAGCGTGAACTTTCCAAGGCATCCAAGTCTGACAGCATCCTGAACTCCACTGCTACCACTGCCTTCTGCCGCGGCGCTGCCGCCTCCAGCTGCCCCTAGCCGCCGGGAGTGGCTTCGCAGGCAGCGCTCAGGCAGCTGCCGCCGGGGCCCTGGGCACAGCCAGGCAGGACAGGCTCCTGAGGGCCCCCGCCAGCTGGAGGGAGGGGGATGCCTGGGGGACTTTCAGAAGCAGGGCACTTCATGTATGGCAAGCAAGAGCTGTTTTATATAAGTAAATATTGTAGAAAATAAATGTTTTAGAAAAATAATTTAATAAAGGTTGCAATCAGTGTTCCCAGCCTGGCTCTTGCCTCTCCTTAGCACGGGTGGGGCCTGCACTGGGCTCCTCCTCCCGGTGATGCTTGGAGCCAGCCCTCCCCCTGAGCCATGTGTCTGCCCTTAGTAGCTCAGGCTCTGCCAGCCTCACTGGTGCCAGGTGTTGTGTGCCCCCCCCCCTTGCAGCCTTCGCTTTCTCTGGCTGGCACTACCTGGCTCCAGAGGTGGCAGCACCCAGGGGGGCACAGCTTGCCCACATGCTCTTTCACACACCCCACTGTGTGGTCCAGGTCCTGCCCTGCATTGCCCACATGCTCCTCCCCTGTGTGCCCATGTGAAATGCTCATCATGGGGGCTGGTGCCACCCTGGGATTAGCCCCAGCTTGTCCCTTCATGGGATCCCTGTGCTTGCTTGCAGGCTCAGGGCCAAACCCATGGCTGTCACCACGCTGGTGGTGGCTCAGCACTGCCCTGAGAAGCTGTGCCCAGCCTGCTGGTTCTGGACTAACTCCTGGCTCAGGACTGTGCCAGTCACCACACACTGACTGCAGGACCACAGGGACCCCTCTCACACGTTGTGCCTGCTGCATACCACCCTCCCCCTGGCTGGACACCCTCCTTCCTTCCCTTGTGCCCCTGCACCTGGGGGTACTGGAGAGCGAGGGGCTGGCAGCAGCACAAACAGGAGGGTGCTCAGTGAGGACTGCAGGTCACAGTGGGGCAGTGGAGTGGGGAGGTGTTCATCTGTCCTTCTGTGTGTCTCCCCACAGGCACGGGCAGCTTGGCCATGGCACCCTGGAGTCGAAGCAGCAGCCACGAGTGGTGGAGGCATTGGGCGGTGTGCCCATGACAGCGGTGGCAGCTGGCGGGTGGCATTCGGCCAGCATTAGTGGTGAGAGGCTGTGCTGGGTGCAGGGGGTGGCCCCAGCAGGAACTGTCTTCTGTGACCCTGGTCACAGGGGAGCCAGTGCCACAGTGCTGTGCCATGCGTGGCTGGTGCCAGCGCCCGGAGCACACCACTGCCAGGGAGGCTCGGGGCTGAGCTGTGCCCTGGGTCCCCCTGATGCTCTGCCCCCCTCAGAGGCAGGAGATCTCTACATGTGGGGCTGGAACGAGTCTGGGCAGCTGGCTCTGCCCTGCAAAGCACTGGCAGAGGAGCAGGCACAGGCCAAGGACACAGGTGCAGGTGAGGGTGCCGCTGTTGGGGCTTCGAGCCCGGCAGGGCCTGGTCTCTCCCAGCAGCTGAGAGCTGGCTCTCCCCAGGGCACGCCGAGGTGGCACCGTGCCAGGAGCAGCCGGGGGCCGAGGCCGCTGCCTTCATCTCCATCCAGGCCTTGCCGGCACTGCTGGACCTGCCGCGGCAGCCGGAGGTCAGCAGGGTCAGCTGCGGGTCCCGGCACACAGCTGCTGTCACACGTGAGTCCCTGCCAGGGGCACGGGCACCAGCCTGGCCCTGGGTGCTGCCTGGGAACGGCAGGGGGCAGCTGAGGCGGGCCAGAGCTCTACACCTGGGGCTGGGGTAAGTGCTTATTCCAGTGGTGGGCTGGGGGGGGAGTTTGTACCAGGGGACTCTTACCTGTCTTCCCTCCCTGGCAGAGCACCTGAGGAGCTGGTGCAGAGGCCCCAGCCCCTGTGGTACCTGCAGGGAAAGACAGGTGACTGGGACACAGGGACAATGCCAACGCTCCCTAAACAAGTACGTGGCATCTGAGAGGGGCACAGGCAGGGAAGGTGGGGTGCAGACCCAGGACAGGATTGCTTCCTGGGCTGCCAGCACCCAGTGCCAGGTCCTGTCGAGTTTTTCATCAGCTAACAGCCCCCAGTCCTTCTCCTCGAGGTAGACGAGAGGCTCCAAGCCCCCTCTTCCCCTGGCAGCGTAGGTGCTGTACTGTTTCTCCCCAGCCAGCGTGTTCTACAAGCTTCCTTTCTTATGTCTCTGCTGTATAGGTTAGAAAGCAAAGTCAGGGTTGGACAAGAACTTGTATCAAAAGAGAAGCTGTTGCAAGAGTAGGTGAAAAACTCCCCCTGGCCTCCCACTGGAATAAGAAACTTAAAGCACCACCTGGAAACACAGGAGGTGGTGTGTGGGCCCTGGATCCAGGTGCTGGAGGCATGAGGAGGGCAGGGGCAGGCTCTGCTCCTGCACCCCTGCTGGCAGAACCCCACACTCTCTCTGCTCCCAGGGATGAGGGAGGCAGCCCCCAGGAGGATCTGGTGCAGTTTAGCCCCTGCCTGGTGAGCAGGGCTCACAGCTTGGAGCTGGGCTGTGGCCCCAGGCGTGCTAAGGAGAGGCGAGGGCCAGGCTGGGAACAGAGCGCAACCTTTATTAAATTGTTTCTTTTCAAACATTTGTTTTCTACAACCTCGGCTTACATAAAACAGCTCTTGCTTACCAGAGAGGAAGTGCTCGGCTGCTCAAGGCCCTCAGCTCCCCCACCCGCGATCCCCAACCCAGCAGCTGGGGAGGGGTCCCTCACAGGAGCGTGCCCAGGCTGAGCCCAGCGCCCCAGAGCTGCCTGAGCGCTGCCTGCGCAGCCACTCCCGGCGGCTAGGGGCAGTCAGTGGTAGCAGTGGAGTTGAGGACGGTGTCGGACGTTGATGCCTTGGACAGTTCACGCTGTGGAGATAAGAAGGGGGGAGAGGGCCATGAGGGGACAGAGCTGATGTGGGGAAGCAGCAGGAGCTCCTGGCGAGGGCAGGTTGCTCCAGGCTTCCCCCAGGTCCTGCTTCAGAAGGGGGCAGGAAAGTGTAAAATGTCAAGTAGGTGAGAAAAACTTGGGAGCATCGGGACAAAGAAGGGAACAGCCCCAGGCTAGGAACCGTGTCCCTCCCTCGTGCTATTCGGCAGCTATCCTGGGAAGAACCAGAGAGCTAGAGCTGGGAAGGCACCTTGCAAGCTCCTCCAGTCCAAGCCCCTGGAGGCAGCAGAGACACCTGCAACTAGAGCAGGTTGCTCAGAGCCCCAAACACCACCGAGGGGCAGGCGCACAGCCCTGCTGAGCCTCGGAGAGCATTACCAGCCCCAGGCTCAGAGCCCATGCATGTCTCAGCCCCACACCTTGCTTCAAGGGCCTAGCTATACAGCCTCCTGTGTGAGAGCAGTAGGACCAGCCTCAGCCCCACACCTCACTTTCAGGGAGGTGGCTGGAGAGAGCTGTAGGGTGCCCAGGGAGCAGGGGCACAGCCCCTGTGCCACCCAGGGTAAGGAGGTGAGGGTAGGAGAGGTGAGTTACCGTAAAGGCAGAGTAGGTGCTGGGAACAGAGTTAACACCGAGGCTGTGCTGGACAGGGGCTGTGGGGGTGCAGCCACGGCTCAGGGTGCTTCCGTGCTGCTGGGCCATGTTCTCCTTGTTCTGCTCCCTGTAGCCAGGCTGGGGCGTCTTTGTGGGCATGGAGCTAGGGGTCCGAGGTGGCCTGAGCTGTGGGGAGAAGCTGGGTTTAGGGAGAGCACAGAAGGAGGCAGGGATGGAGGCCTCACACTGATTTTGCACAGCAGAACTAAGCATCAGGACCCCTTCAGAGGCCAGTTCTGACACGTTTCCATCCAGGGAGTGGGCTCAGCTCCCATCAGTGTGCCAGCCTGGCACAAAGAGCTTTACCTTCCTTACTTTGCCAGGCGTGTGGGGGCCAAGCACCCGGCGCTTGCTGGGCATCACTGAAGTGCTGCCATCCACTGCCTCAGTCTCACGGCTCCTCTTCAGCTGCTGCAGAGAGAATTGAGCTTGGAACCCCAGCAGGGAGCAGAGGCCAGGGCATGGCACAGCCCAGCAGCAGGTTCTGCTTTACAGGTATGCAGGGCTGTGCCTCTGGCACAGCTGGGGCCAGGGAAGGGGCTCAGCACCCACAGACAGCGACAGCAGTGCACACCAGTCCTGCTGTCAGAGGTGACCACGTGGACAGTGACAGCAACAAGAGCCCAACGCAGCATTTGGGGCAGCCAGTGGGGCAGTTCCCCCTCCCTGGGCAGGGCAGGGCCTCTGACACACCAGTGCCTGGTGCAGAACAAGCTGCCCAGGCCGGCAGGTTCGGCTTCACACTCACCCTCTCCTGCTTCTCCTTCTCTTTCTCCTGGTGGTACAGCTGCCACTGCTCCTTCACATGCTCCATGAACTGCTGCCCCTTCACCAGGAAAACAGTCTGGTGCTCCTGCTGCCAGGCCTGGATCTTCTTCTCCAGCTCATCCTGTAGCTGGTGAGGACACAAGGATGGGGTGCAGAGGATGCCCTCCACAACGAGGCCATCTCCACGCACAGACAGCCCCTGCTGGCTGCCAGCGCTGTGCCTCCCCTCGCTCAGCGCTGCACAGGCCTGGCCAGGCCTACAGCTTCTGCTCCAGGGCTCAGCCTACCTTGGAAAGCACCTTCTGCAGCTTTGAGCGCTGCTTCTCCTCCTTCAGCAGGCTCCCCCACGGTTGGTGAAGCGGCTGGGGTCAGTTGCCTTCCTCTGGCAAGGGAGGGAGGTCAGCACACGACCCAACGCGCCACCCTCTGACAGGCCAGCACAGCACAGAGGGCCTGCAGCAAGCCCCCCCACACCCCCAACCTCACCAGGGAGCAGGGTGCAGCACCCCATGGGCCTCACCAATCCACCCTGGTTTCCCAGGGCCCCTTCCCTGGCCTTCCCCAGCAGCCTGCTGCAGGTGGAATTAGAGACAGGCACTGCTCTGACCTAGCCCTCAGCCAGGCGCATTCCTGCCCAGACAATACCTCCAGCTCCAGGAACAGATTCCAGTTCTGCTCCCACTTCTGGACAGCCTCAAATAGATCTTTGTGTGCTTCATAGTAGTTCTTCATCTTCACCACCTCGGTGTCATGGAGCTCAAGCAGGGCCTCTGTGTAGTCCTCTGGAGAGCAGACAACAGCAGGCTCGAGAGGCACTGGAGTCCCCGGGGCTCCCGGGCAGCCTGCAGCTGCCTGTGGGGCTCCAGGAGCAGGCAGAGCCAGCACTCACCATCGTAGTAGGGGCTGAAGGCCTCCTTCTGCTCCTGGCTGTAGCGGCATCTGTCCCAGTAGTCAGCCAGCTCTGCCCGGGCCGCCTGAATCACAGCCTTCATGTTCTGCAGCTTCAGCTCCTCCAGACGCTCCACTTCCAGCTGCAGCTGCCAACAGCACCAGAGCACAGCCTCAGAGAGGGCAGCACAAGCGGGAGCAGGCCACCATTTATTCTCTGCACAAGCCTCCAAGATGAGGCAGCTGAGACAGCCAACCCCCAGCTTCTCCCCTCGGGAGGGCAGGATCTGGCCTGCTGGCTTCCCAGGATCACGGAAGGCTTTGGCTTGGCAATGAGCTTTAGAAGCCTTCCAGAGCAACCCTCCTGCTGTGAGGAGACTGCGGGGGAAGCATCTCCTCCCCTGCGGCTCAAGCGAGAGGAGTGCCGAGCCCAGGGCTACCCCCTGCTCCCCTCCCAAGGCACAGGAAGGTCCTTACAGCTTTCCTGGTCCTGGCCCTGCACCCAGGCACGTGCACTGCAGAGGACTCTCTCTCCTCCACAGGGACCTGCAGCCGTTCCCAGAGCGTCTTGATCCTGGAGCGCAGCTCTGCGCACGCAGCTTCGTTCAGCGCCCGCCGAGCTTCCAGCTGCAGGGGGAGAGCAGGGCTCAGGGGCAGCCAGCCTGGCCTGGGGGCACCAGCAGCACCTTCCCTCTGCTGCCAGCACAGCCCACAGCTCCTCTTCCGATGTGGGCAGATGGCATCGGGCCAGAAGGGAGCCTCAAAGGCCCTCCCGCCCAACCCCCTGCAGGCAGCAGGGACACCTCCAACTGGATCAGGCTGCCCGGGGCCACATCAACCCTGGTCTGGAATGTCTCCAGGCACAGGGCCCCAGCCTCATCTCTGGGCAGCCTGTGCCGGTGTCTCACCACCCACAGGAGGAAGCAGTTCAGCACAGGCCCTGAACAGGCCCTCCCCAGCCTTCCCGGGGCTCCCCTTCAGGTACTGAACTGGAGTGCTAAGATCCTGGCAGAGCTGCCCAGAAGGCACTGGAGCACAGGCTGCCTGAAAGCTGAGTAGCTGCTCCTTACATCACCATGCCAGCTCCCGCCAGCACCCACCCACAGCCTCAGCGTGCCACGGTACCTGGCGCAGCAGCTCCTGGAGGGCTGCCAGGTTGTCTGTGGACAAGCAGAAGGCTTCCACATCCTCATCCACCACGTCCTGCTCAAAGCTGGTGTCTGGAGTGTGGTCCAGCTCCTCCATCAGGAGGATGATTTGCCGCCTGCTGCGGACAAACTCCTCCTGCCTTCGCTCCTGAGGTGAGCAGCGGGGTTAGGAGCCAGCCGGTGCCATGGCTGCCAGCCTTGGTGGCACCCCCTCCCCCTTACTTTCTCAGCAGCCAGGGAGGCCAAGTGACGCCGATAGCGATCCAGCTGCTCCAGGCTGGGCACGGCCTTGGCGTCGATGGAGAACGGAGCGGTGCAGAGGAGGTCACACAGGTCTTGCTCCTGCTCTTGCAGGTGCTTCAGCTCCTCCTTCCTGTCCCTCCTCTGCTTCAGCAGCACTTCCACACGGGTGCGCAGGCTCTTCTCTCTCTCCAGAATGGTTCCTTCCTCCTCTGCCTGCCAAAGCACAGGAATCAGCCCTCTCCTCCCCAGCCTGCAGGCCTGAGGCACGTTTGGAGGCTTCTTGCAGACCTGGAGCACCACCCCCAGTTCCGACCAAGGCACTTCCCAGGCCGGTACAAACTCAGCAGCGCCACGCAAAACGAGACTCTTGCTCTCCACGCAGCCATCTCCCACTGCCTGACCTGCCAGCAGCCACAAAGCTCCACCAGGCACCAGGAAAAGTGGCTTTGAACAGATGTGTGCTTTGGGAGCTCTGGTGCCACCATGATACCCAGGGACAGAGCAGGCAGCACAAGGCTGTGCCAGCAGGATCCCAGGAGTGCAAAGCAAATACTTCAACACTTTACCTCCAAGGGCTCCAACTGCAGATCCTTGCAGAGACTGTGAAGCTTTTGCTGACACACCTCAATGCTCTTCAGAAGATGCCTCTTCAGGCCCTCCTCCTCTTCCACCATCTCAACCAGAAGCTCCTGAGACACAGGGGTGGTTAGGGACAAGAAGGGGATGTGCAGAGAGAGCAGGCAGGGCAGGGGAAACACAGCTAGAGAAACTCCAGGGGACAAATGAAAGAAGGTCAGTGTTAGGTGCCCAGCAGAAGGGGGATGAGGGCAGAGGTGCAGCAATACCCCGGGAGCTCCAGCTAGACCCAGCTGACTCTGTACTCATGGCCAGACTCACGGGTCAGGAGCCAAGAGGGTCTGGCTGCAGCCAGAAGGGCTCAGCAGCGGGCCCGGGGCCCCCTTGCTCCGGGCACCCCCTGCCCCTCACCTGGATGTGCTTTTTGGCCGTACGGGTACGCTCCAGGCGCTGCTCCTCCGGGATTCCGATCTCCTCCCAGATGTCCCGCAGCGTCGCCATGGCTTCGGTCAGGACCGCCACGACCTCGGCCGCCAGCACCTCACTGAGAGCACCGGCACCCAACGAACATCAGCCGTCGCCGGGCGCGGACCGGGACCAGGGTTGTTGGCCGCCTGCCTCGGCCGCTTTCTGTCCCGCTTCCCAGGTCCGCCCCGCCACCAGCTTGTCGTGTTCCCATCTCCCTGTCTGGGTCCATACCTCCCGGTGCCGCCGCACTGCCCCACCCAGAGCCTCCCCTGCCGCCTCAGTTGTCCTAGGATCCCATCGCTTCTCCCCCAACTCATCCCGTTCCGGGTCCCCCTGACCCCCATCCTAGGTCCCCCCGGTGCCGGCGCCGCCCACCTAGTCCTAGTGCCCCTTTCCTCGGTGCCCTGCCCCAACTCCCTTGGCGCGTCCTGGCTTCCCCGCCGCCCATTCCGAGTCCCGCCCACTCCGGTGCCGCACCTTTGCCTTGTTATGGCACTCCTCATGGTATCTGCGCTCCCGGGTGCCGCTCCGCCGTGCGTTTCACTCCCGTCAGCTCCACTTACTGCGGCTCCACTCCCGTCTCTGATTTAAACTGGCCTCGCGCACAGCCAGCGACTACGTCACCGCGGCCTTGCCCACAGCCACCGCCCTGACCCCGCCCCAAGCCGGCCTCTAGCCAATGGAAGCGAAAAACTCCCAGGGCCTCTAACCAATCACGAGCAGCGCTGGTGCAGCCAACGGCGCTCCGCGGCTCGTGTTTGACAGAGGCCACGTGATCTCGCGTGGGCTACGCCGGGAACGGGACCGGGGGAGCCAGGGCCGGGAGACTCCTGCCCTGCTCTCCTGTCGCCCTCGCCACAGGCTGCCCGCCGGGTTACGGCGCCAGGCCGAGCCGGAGGCATAGCGGCAGAGATGTTTATTGGTACAGCCCCTGTGGCCTTCACGCCGTGACTACAGGAACACCTCCAAGCCTGCTCCCTGCCTGCTCCCCCGGCTGCCGCTCCCACCTCTCTCCTTCCCCAGGAACCGAAGAGCAGCGATCTCGAAGAAGGTGCAGCCGCCCAGGAAGACAGCAAGGATGATGCGCTGGTAGTCCCAGGCGGGGTTGTCCTCCACGGTGCTGTCTGGGTGAGTGGGCACAGAGCTGTGGGACCCACCACTGCCCAGGTGACAGCGTGCCTGGGGAAGTTCTGTGTGCCCACAGCTTCCAGAGGTGGGAAGGGACCCTGTAAGATCATCCAGCTTCTGTCACGGTGAAGTTATGAATTAGAACACCACACTTGTCTTGTTCACACTTTTTCTCCTTCAGTGGTGCTCTTTTTACTGTAGGACAGATCCCTCTTGCCCATGGTTCAATTTGGTTGACAAAACAATTAGCCTAAGTGGTTAACATTAAAAAACCCATGAAAAGCCAACACTTCAGTACTCAAAGTGCCAATTGTCAGCACCACCTTAACAGCCCAGGTTAAGAAGTGCTCATTGTTTATACCAAGGGTGCTCCAGGTTAACAAATAACAGCAGCTTAAATCCTTGCAATGGGCTTGAGGATGGAAGGCTGTGAGCCTCCTTCTGTGAACCTCCTATGATGCTGTGAGCCCTTCCACAAGAGGTGGCAGTATCAGAGGGACTCCACTAGGTGGAAACCAGAACAAGTGGCAGTGGATCTCCAGTGGCTCCACTTCACCAGGTCAAGTCCATGGTTTGTTATTCTCCACACAGACTCATGTGCAGAAACACAATCAGGAAGTAGAAGAGCTTTGAGTTGTCATGGCAGACAACAGAGGACATAGAACTAAACAAGCCATAGAATCTAGACCTGCTCCAGCTCCTCAATGTCTTTGTTGGAGTGAGGGACCCAAAGCTGAAGCCAGGATTCAAGGTGTGGCCTCACCAGTGCCCACTACAGGGGCACAATCCTTGCCCTGGTCCTGCTGGCCACACCATTGCTGATCCAGGTCAGGATGCTGGTGGCCTTCTTGGCCACCTGGGCACACACTGGCTCATCTTCAGCCAGCTGTTGATCAATACCCCCAAGTCTTTCTCTACTGGGTCACCCTGCCCCAAGCCTGGAGCCTTGATGGGGTTGTTGTGGCCCAAGAGCAGGATCCTCACACCACAAAACGTGGCATGTAACCAGTAAGGCTTTATGTACAGCAAAGCACATCCTGGGACTACAAATGGCCATCTCCTGGCCCAGAGCCAGGACACCTCCTGAGCCTGAAATGCAGGAGTTGTTTAATTCCCAGGAACCAGTCCCTGTGCTGCCTGTCCATATGGAAGTCAGCAAATGTATGTTGTGCACACGAGCTGGGAGCCTTCCTGTCAGCTGAGCCTGCTGGAGCTGCAGCAGAGCTTCCCACACCGTGTCTACAGAAAACACAGGCTGTGCCAGCTGCAGCTCTGCAGAGGGAGAGCATCTGAGCTGAGAACTTCCATCCCTGTGGCAGTAATGTGGCTCTGGGTGCACCTCACAACACTTGATTTAAGCCATGGATTCACACAGTGCATTGGGTTGGAAGGGACCCTCAAAGGGCATCTTGTCCAACCCCCTGCAGTCAGCAGAGACACCTCCAAATACAGCAGGCTGCACAGGGCCACATCAAGTCTGACCTCGAGTGTTGCAGGGACAGGGCCTGCCACCTTTGTTCTCCTTGGGTGGACACTTTGCACCACAGGAAAGAAACCAACCTGTATCTCTGTGACCCGGCTCTGCCAGCCCCCTCCTGTCTGGCATCCAGACAGGATATCTGCTCCACCGGGCACAGGCAGCACAGGGGAGCCTCCCCCCACCCCACAGCTGTGCAGAAGTGATTGTCCCTTGCACTGGGCACTGGCGAGGCTGCACCTCGAATCCTGAGGTCTTTTGGGGCACAAGAAGGACATTGAGGAGCTGGAGCAGGTCTAGAGAAGGACAATGAAGTTAGTGAAGGGTCTGGAGAACAGGGGTAGGGAGGAGCAGCTGAGGGAACTAGGGTTGTTCAGCCTGGAGAAAAGAAGGCTGAGGGGAGACCACCTGGCTCTGTGTAACTCCCTGAAAGGAGGCTGGAGCCCAGTGGGGGTTGGTCTCTTCCAAGAAGCAAGGGACAGGACAAGAGGAAATGGCCTCAAGCTGCCCTAAGGAAAGCTTAGGTTGGACACAAGGAAAAATTTCCTGCCCTTGAGGGTTGCCAAGGCCTGTCCCAGGCTTCCCAGGCCGGGCAGTGGCGGAGTCTCCATCCCTGGAGGGGTTTCAAAGCAGTGGAGACGTGGTGCTGCGGGACATGGTTTGGGGGTGAGCTGGCGGTGCCGCCGTAATGGCTGGGCTCAGTCCCAAAGGTCCCTTCCAACCCCAACCAGCCCGTGATTCCCCCGGGACAGCTCGGGGCCTGTGGGAGCCTAGGGGAGCTCGGAAGGTGCCTAAAGGCCACCAGCAGCCCCCTCCCGCCATGGCTCCGCCGCCCGCTCTGGCCCCGCCCCGCGCTGGGCGGGGCGCTGTGGGGAGCGCCGCGGGCGGTGCCCTCAGTCCGCCGCCGTCCCGGCGTGCCCCGCGCTCGGCGCTGCTGGGGCCGCTCTGGCGCTGCCGCCTCTCACCGTGCCCGCAGCCAGCGCCGGCGGCCGCGACTCGGCGGGAAGATGGCGGCGGAGGCGGCGGATTCGTGGGGTAGGTGGCGGCGGCCGCCGGGCCCCGCTGGCACCCCCGGCCCCGTCCGCTCGCCCTCACCCGCTCTCCTCTCCCCTACAGACGCCGACAGCTTCGAGGTGGTGGAGCCGGTGGCGAAGCGGCTGGTGCCGGGAGTGGCCGTGGACCGCTGGGCCGGCGAGGATGAGGAGGACGACGTGAAGGTGCGGCCGGGAGGGCCCTCGCCGTGCGGCGCCGACACGGGGCTGGCCGCACGGGCCGGCCGCGGCCGGGGGCGGCGAGAGGCGGATCGGGCCCGGCCCGGGCCGCTGCCATATGGGGCCGCGTGTGCGGGGCCGCGGCGGCGAGGCCGGGCCCGGGGCAGGGCGGGGGAGGGCCCCGCGGCGGGGAGGGGAGGCCTCCCGCCGGGGTGATCCGGCTGCTCGGGCCGGAGGGACTCACCCGTCCGCGGCGGGGAGGCCCGGGCGGGGCTCCGCCGGTGTGGAAATGGGCGCCGGGTGGCGGCGCCGCGAAAGGGCAGCGGGCGGTGACAGCTGACAAGTCCGAGTGCCAAGCGGAGGAGGAGGCTGGCTGTGCCCCCTGCCCCTTAATCCCCGCTCGGGGCGGCCGCTGCTGCCCGAGGCTTGTGCCTGCTGCGCTGGGCCTGCTGGGCAGGGGCAGGCAGACGATTTTCTACCCTGAAGAGGCCTTTCCTGATCTCCGATGGATCCACCTGCAGCTTCCCCGCTGCCTGCCAGGCTTCAGGGCACTGTGCTGTGGCTGGCTGCTCTCCCCTTGACCTCTGTGGCCGTTCAGATTCTCGCTTTGGAGTGTGGTGAGACGTTTGGGTGGTTGTTGGAAGCTGTGTTTGTGCTTCTGCTCCGGCTCAGACGCTTCTGTCGCGTAGCAGAGTGGCTTTTCCACCATTTTCCTCCTTCTTCACACCCCACAGGCACAGCTGGAAAGTGCAGCGGCCTCGGTGTGCAGTTCCAGGTGTGGTAGTGCCTGGATCACTTCAGATTTGTTAACTTAAGGCATTATTTGAAACTGGAGTGTACTGTGTCTGCATGGAGTTGGCATTGAGCTGTGAGGGTGTTCACTTCTGGTGCTTCTGAAAGCAGACCTGCCTTAAAAGCTGCTTTCCTTCTGCTGATGTCAGCTGTCCCAAAGCAAGCCAGGGGGCTGAATGGTGGAAACCTTGGCTTGCTGCATGTCCATATGGGCTGTGAGCAGAGTGGGGCCATACAATTGCTTGGTGACTGTAAGGGGTGGAGGTAGGTCAACTGGGAAAGAGCTTTTTGTTTCCAGTCAGGCTGCTGAAGTATTCTGGTAGACAGTCTGGTGAGGTGGCTTGGTCATTATGATGCAGTCAGAAGTGTGAAGCTTTCTGGAGTAGTTTTGTTCCCTGCTGGGTGAGGACTTGTTGGGTTTGTTATTTAGGCCACTGAGTGTTGCCAGAGTCTCTGAGAAACAGCAGCATGGTGTCCTTGGAGCCTGGGCTGCTTTTCCTTCTATAAATGGTGTGGGGAAAGTAGTTCATCTTCTCTTAAACTAAAGCAAAGTTCCATTTGGGGGCTTTACAAGCTGTCCATTTCCCTTCCTACACCTACCAACAGCCACAGCCTGTGTTTCTGTAGGTGTCACACTGCAGCAGGCAGTGAGTGAAGCTGCCTCTGTGTACAGCAGCCACAGCCCCTTCCAGAGTGCTCAGCATGGAGCTGTGGGCAGCATTCTGATGTCTGTGGAGCTTGGACTCAGTTTCCCTAGGAGTCTTCTCCTCCTTCCTCTGAGAGTGAGACTTTGCTGCTGCAGTGAAGCCCAGGAGTGCTGCCTGGGCTCTTTGAAGACCCCTCTTGAGGCAGCTTTCTCTGGCTGCCCTAATAAAGGACCCAAACATTTCCCACCTGTAGTAGGAACGCAGCTACTTCTCCCCAGAGGTGATGGCCTCAGTGCTGGGGCTGCACCTGGAGAGAAGGAGCAGTCCAGCAGAGAAAGCTGGTCTGGTGTGCTGCAGAAGCACTGAAGAGCTGAGCCTGGGAGGTGGCTGCTTCAGCTCCAGGTGCCTTGTTTGCAAGGGTCCTCCTTGGGCCAGTCCCTGCATGAGGGAAATGATGGAAACCAGAAGCACAAAGCTGTTCTGCAGGAGCTTGGTCTTTCACCTCGTGGGCTGTGTTGTACCTCTTCAGGCTCTGGAGTTTATTCTGGAAGATGTTTCAGTAGTGAGCTCCAAGTCACTGGTGAGAGGCTTCTGACTTCCCCAGGTTTAAAATTAGCATCTCCAGCAGTAACCAAACCCCTCCCAGTGCTACTCTGGACACAAGTTCCTGCCAAGGAATGTTCATCTCTCTGCTCTTGGGCAGTTCAGTCCTGGGCACAGGCCTGGTTGCCCTCCAGGAGACAGCTCTGGCAAGGCACAGCCCTTTCTCTTTGAGGGAGAGCATTTGGGTTCAGCTGGGAACCCAAATGCTGGAGGTTCTGTCCCTTCTCAGTTGTCTTCTGTTTTGGGGCAAGAATGGCAGTGCTGGAGTTGCTGTTCCTATCCAGTCATGTCAGCTGGGGTCTGGGGGCAGAATGGGCAGTGCTGGAGTTGCTGCTCCTATCCAGTCATGTCAGCTGGGGTCTGGGGGCAGAATGGGCAGTGCTGGAGTTGCTGTTCCTATCCAGTCATGTCAGCTGGGGCAGAATGGGCAGTGCTGGAGTTGCTGCTCCTATCCAGTCATGTCAGCTGGGGTCTGGGGACAGAATGGGCAGTGCTGGAGTTGCTGCTCCTATCCAGTCATGTCAGCTGGGGTCTGGGGGCAGAATGGGCAGTGCTGGAGTTGCTGTTCCTATCCAGTCATGTCAGCTGGGGCAGAATGGGCAGTGCTGGAGTTGCTGCTCCTATCCAGTCATGTCAGCTGGGGTCTGGGGGCAGAATGGGCAGTGCTGGAGTTGCTGTTGCTATCCAGTCATGTCAGCTGGGCTCTGGGGGCAGAATGGGCAGTTTCATGTGTTTCAGGTGCAGATGAAATCATGCCAAGGGAGGTTCAGGTTGCATATTAGGAAAAACTTCTTCCCAGAAAGGGCTCTCAGGCACTGGAACAGCCTGCCCAGGGGGTGGTGGAGTCACCCTCCCTGCAGGTGTTTCAAAGCCACGTGGAGGTGGTGGCTTAGCAGTAATGGTGGGATTGGACTTGATCTCAAAGGTCTCTTCCAAGCTCAGCAGTTCCATGGGAGAGCTGCTCTCACCAAGGCTTTATGTACATGAACTGGAAGGTGCTGGCAGTGGCCTTGTTTTAGATAAATCTGTGAGAGTCCAGCTGAAGTGCTCTGAAGTTCCAAGCTGCTTTAGTGAGGGTGTTTGGCAGTAAGGATTCCCTCTGTGCATTAATGATCAGAACAGAGATGCAGCACTAAAGCCATTTTCTGCTCCTCCAGGAGAGCTCCCTGGAGTTTATGAACCATGGAGACAGGTGGATCTTTGGTGCTCACCCCAGGAAAACCAAACAAAACCCTGCCCAAGATATTCACCATCTTCTAGTGCTGCCTGAAAACAAAGTCCTGGGAGAGGAGGGAGACAGCTCAGTGTAGCTGGAGACCTGCATGTCCTGGCACAGCTGGCTGAAGAGTCAGTCCTCAGTGGGCAACCTGTTTCCCTCAGTCCTGTGAGTACCTTCAGGGCACGGAGCTGGTGCCCTTCTGCTGAGGTTTGCACCATCCAGTGCCTGAAGTGCAAACCTGGCTGTGAAGGATGGGGCAGGGGCTAAGGCAGGGAGCTCCACACAGCAGTAGTGAAGAGAGCTGCTTAAGCAGTGGGTGTAACAAACTCTTAATTAGATAGGAGCCAAAATGCTGCTGCTCCAGATTCAAGTCAGCTCCTTGGAATGTGGAAGGGAAGCTGAGTCCTACAAGTGCCAATTAACTCAGTGAGCTGGTGAGGAGCTGGGGTGGCTTCCTTGCTTGGGTCAGCAGGCTGCAGCGAAACACCAATGTCTTCCACCAGTGTCCTTCCTTTTGCCATGCCAGCAGCAGCCCTGAGAAGTGAAGCAGTGATCTGCATTCCTCTTGTGAGGGAGAAATGACAGAAAACTCAGGGGGTTCAGCTTCTGCAGGAGGAGGAGCTGGCAGCGTGTGTGAGCTTTGTGGGAACTGTGCCTCGGCAAGTGCGGTCTGCAGCCTGCACGCGGGGTGGAAGCAGGGAACCAAAATGAGCCTCCTGGCAGCTGTCTTGGTTTAGCGCCTGCTGTGCAGCTTAGATCAGTCCTAGAGTACTGATTTCCATGTGCTGGGATGTGCAGTGGCATGGGGACAAGAAGATATGACACAGAATCCCGTGGCCCTTCTCAGGGGATGTCAGGGAGAAAGTGCAGAATTACTGCTGGCAGAGTCTGCAGGTGGCATCAGCAGGTCAGCTCTGTGCTTCCTCAGTGTTCAGCTGAACCATGGATCACAGGCTTATACTCACCCAGCTTGGAAAAGGCCTTTAAGATCACTGAGTGGGTGATCCACCTGGTTACAGGACAGTGGCCATAAGGAGGGGGAGTTGCTGGTTCTGACAGGAGTCTGACTGTGAGTGGTGCCTGATGGTGAAACACTCAGTGTGTGGCTGAGGGCCACCATGAATCTTCAGCGTGCTGGAGGCAGAGGCTTGCTGCAGCCACCAGAGCTGAGGCTGTTTAAAAATCACATGAACATGATGGCTGTTGGAGAACACTGCAGCTGGGGAATGTTTTCACAGGATGGTGGGGTTGGAAGAGACCCTGGAGATCACCCAGTCCAACCCTTCTGCTCAAGCAGGGGCACCCACAGCGGCTTGCCCAGCATCACAATGGCCAGGTGGGGTTGGAAGCTCTCCAGAGAAGGAGGCTCCACAACCTCCCTGCTCCAGGGCTTCAGCACCCTCACACCAAAGAAGTTTCTCCTCCTCATCAGTTGCAACCTCCTGGATCCCAGTTTGTGCCCATTATTTGCATAGCTCCTTTGCTCATCTGGGGACTGGATGGGGTGCTTGGTTGCATGGTTTAGTTGATTAGGTGGTGCTGGATGATAGGTTGGACACGATGATCTTGAAGGTCTCTTCCAACCTGGTCTGGTCCAGTCTCTCTACTCTACTCTACTCTACTCTACTCTACTCTACTCTACTCTACTCTACTCTACTCTACTCTACTCTACTCTACTCTACTCTACTCTACTCTACTCTACTCTACTCTACTCTACTCTACTCTACTCTACTCTACTCTACTCTACTCTACTCTACTCTACTCTACTCTACTCTACTCCTACTCCTACTCTACTCTACTCTACTCCTACTCCTACTCTACTCTACTCCATTCTATTCTCATGGCAAAAAGCAGCAGTCCCTGGTGAAAACTGAGTGGGGCACAGAGAGTGGGCATCTGGGGAGGAGCGGTGGGGCCTCAGGTGGTGGTGGCAGCATGTTCTGGGTTTAAATGGTTTCAGCTGAGTTACCCATTGCCAGCAGTGCTGTACTGCCTGTGTGCATCCTGTGGTGTTCCAGCATCTCATCAGGTGTAACACAGATGGTCATCTTCTGTCATATTGTAGGGGGCTACAAGAAAGCTGGGGAGGGACTTTAGACAAAGGCTTGTAGTGATAGGATGAGGAGCAGTGGCTTTGAGCTGGAAGAGGGGAGATTGAGACTGGAGATGAGGAAGAAACTCTTTCCAGTGAGGGTGGTGAGACACTGGAAGGAGGTTGTGGATGCCCCCTCCCTGGAGGTATTGAAGGCCAGATTGGATGAGGCTTTTGAGCAACCTGGGAGGTGACCCTGGAGGTCCCTTCCAAGCCAAACCAGTCTGTGATAAACTCCCGTTGTGGTGTGGCTGTTGATTTGACTGTTTGTGATCTCACTGCTGTAACTTCATGGAGCTGAGCTTTTTCTGATTATTTGAACCAAAGTGACCCTTTTTTTGAGGGGGTAAAAACTGGTCCTGGAATGTCTTGGACGTTTCCCAGGAGCTGTGCCTTTGTTCAGCTCTCATGGGTTCCTCACTCAGTGTGTCAGAGGGAGAGACACAGGAGCACTTCAAGAGGCTCTGTGCAAGCTGCTGTTCTCTGTTACCCCAGCAAGGAAAAGAATCCTAACCAAAACTTATTTTGTAGGATAACTGGGATGATGAGGAGGAAGAGGAGGAAGTAAAGGAGACAGAGGTAAAACAAGGTGAGAAGAAAGGAGTAGCTGGGAGCACTCAGCATCAGGACAGAGACTGCTTTTGTCCTGAGTGCCTCTGGAGAGTCCAAACCACCTCCCGGGGCTGGGTTTGGATTTGGCACGGCCCCTTTCACCCTGTGCAGAGCCCAGGGCCTGAGCTCTGTCTTGCTCTGGGATTGGTGCCTCTGTGCTTGCTGCCAGCCCCCCAGCAGTGCTCTGCAGTCCTGCATTTTTTGGGCCATGTTTTGCAGAACCCAAAGTTTCAGAAAAAAAGAAAATAGCAGAAAAAAATAAAAGAGAAAGAGAAGCTACAGAAGAAGAAGCAAGAGGAGCTTAAAAAGAGGGTGAGTCCTTATTTCTTCTGGGTCTCAGCATTTAGAGGGCAGGTTGGGTTTCTGAGGTTGAACAAGATCTCTTAAAGATCTTTATTAGCCTGATGAATCTTGGGCATCAGAGCTCTGGGGAACCCAACTTGGCTTTCTCTGCACTTTAACCAGTTACTGAAGTCATGTTTATCTCTTTTTCCTGTGTGCACCACCTCATAAACCATGCCTTGGATGAGGCCTTGAGCAACCTGGGCTGGTGGGAGGTGTCCCTGTCAATGCCAGGGGGCTGGAACTAGATGATCTTCGAGGTCCCTTCCCACCCAACCCATTCCATGCCACGGTGAAACGTGGAACTTTGCCTCTTCCCACTTCTTGTCAAATTAACAGGTTATTAACCAGGGTGGCATTGTTTGCTACACTTCACTGGGGGGAGGGCTTTGGGTCTGGACATGCCTGAGGTGCGTGACTCCAGGCAGGAGTAAGCTGTGGTGCGGGGTAAGGGGCGGCCCTGGAAGCCCTGCTGAGGGGTGGGAGGTGCAACATTCTCCCTGCGTGCGTTTCCATTTCAGTTAGAGGCACCAGAGGAACACAAAGAGCTTACCCCAGAAGAACAGTTAGCAGACAAACTACGACTAAAGAAGTTACAGGAGGAGGCAGACCTGGAGTTAGCAAAAGAAACATTTGGTGAGTGTGTTGTGCAGGGGGTGGAGCAAGCTGCTGTCACACGCGTCCTGCGTCCTCCCAGTAAAACCCTGGCACAGGTGGGTACCCCAAAGGGAAGGAGCTGATGGAGCACAGGCAGCTTGCTTCTGGGAACAGAGAGGGGTTTGAAGCAGGCTGCTGGAGGCAGGCCTGGAAGACACAGAGATGTGGTGCTGAGGGTGAGCACCAGACTTGGTGCTTGGAGTTAGAGACCGGTTGGACTCGATGGTCTGAAAGGGCTTTTCCAACCCCAACTATTCTGTGTCCTGGTACTGGGGACTGATAGCAAGAACCAAAAGAAACATCTCCATGGATGCTGCTTCATTTTCTGACAGATGGACATGGTTTAATGGCCATGGTGGTCTGAGGCTTAAGGTTGGGCTTGATGATCTTAAAGGCCTCTTCCAGCCCAAACAATTCTGAGGTGTTCTTTTCAGTGGGACCTTACAGGAGGAAGATGGCTGGTTAATAGTCCAACATTGGTGCTGCTGGGAGAAAGATGGCTGTGCACAAAGAGAAGAGCTGTGTCCTCACATCCTGAGGTGCTTTACAACCTGGATTTCATGAGGCTTTGGACAAGTGTGGCACAGCACGCCTCGCACTTCTCTTCAGGCAGCCTGCAGTAAGCTAGGTGTTGCCAAATCCAGCCAGGACAGTGGAGTGAGCTGGCTTCCTGAAGCAGCCTTGGAGCTGCTCCTTCTGGTTCTGTGCTGTGACAGGCCTGGCAAAGACCCTGATTCATAGCAATGTCCACAGACATGAAAGGCTGCTCCTTGATTACAGTGAGGTGCAGAGCTGGGGTGCTGCTCTGAGTCCTCTCAGAGAGGGCAGTGCCTTAGGGAGAGGCTGTGTGCTGAGCACAGCTCCAAACAACCAACAAAATCCTGCACTTAGAAGCTGGAGGCAGGAAATTGTTGATTGAAGGGGCTTCACGTAGTGCCTGTTGCTCCAAGGGCAAGAAGGGCTGCTTCAGATTGCTGAGCTGTGCAGCTGGTCTCTGTGTGCAGGCAGCACCTAACTGAGGCTGGGGAAGCAGCCAGTGAAGAGTGAGCAAGAAACCTGGGGTCAGTTTTGGGCCCCTCACTCCAAGGAGGACACTGAGGGGCTGGAGTGAGCCCAGAGAAGGGCAATGAAGCTGGTGAAGGGTCTGGAGAACAGGTCTGGTGAGGAGCAGCTGAGGGAGCTGAGGTTGTTCAGCCTGGAGGAAAGGAGGCTGAGGGGAGACCACCTGGTTCTCTACAACTCCCTGAAAGAAGATTGGAGCCAGGTGGGGGTTGGTCTCTTCTTCCAAGGAACAAGGGACAGGACAAGAGGAAGTATCCTCAAGTTGCTCCAAGGGAGGTTTAGGTGGGATGTGAGGAACAGATTCTTCCTCTTGAGGGTTGTGAAGGCCTGGCCCAGGCTGCCCAGGTCAGTGGTGGAGTCCCCATGCCTGGTGGGCTTTCAAAGCTGTGGAGATGTGGTGCTGAGGGTCATGGTTTGGTGGTGACCTGGCAGTGCTGGGGGAATGGTTGGACTCCATGACCTGAAAGGTCTCTTCCAGCCCAAGCAATCCTGTGACTCTGTAATTTGGGTTTGTAAGTCTCCAGAGGAGGGGAAGGGTCTCAGTGTCAGTGTGGTTCCTTGTTGCCTCTGGGGTGCCACCTTTTAGGGCTCAGAGCTCCTGTTGTCTCTTTCCCTGCAGGTGTAAATAACACTTGTGGAATAGATGCCATGAATCCCTCTTCTAAAGAAGACTTCACGGAATTTGGCAAACTGCTGAAGGAGAAAATCTCACAGCATGAGAAATCCTTATATTATGCCAGCTTCTTGGAAGCCTTAGTCCGGGACCTCTGCATCTCCTGTGAGTTGAGACAAAGACACCTGACCACCTGCTGCCACCAGAGCTGTGGTTGGGGCTGGGCTTTGCAGTCCTGCTGCCAGAGCCTTGGGGGAATCAAGGCTGATCCATGTGGTTTATACCAGGGTCTGATTCGCTGACACAGCGCTGATCACAGAGCTTCTGGGACAGAAATCCCACACTCTGCCCATCAGAGAGGCACTGAGACCAGCATCCACAGTCACACTTTGAACCATGGACATTTTTCCTGAGGCCTTTTTTTCACATAGTAATTATTATTCAACAAGTCCCAGTGCCAGGTGCTGCACTTAGGTCACAACAACCCCATGCGGTGCTGCAGGCTGGGGTCGGAGTGGCTGGAGAGCTGCCAAACAGAAAGGGACCTGGGGGTGCTGGTTGACAGTAGGCTGAACATGAGCCAGCAGTGTGCCCAGGTGGCCAAGAAGGCCAATGGCATCCTGGCCTGCATCAAGAATAGTGTCTCCAGCAGGAGCAGGGAAGTCATTGTGCCCCTGTACTCAGCACTGGTTATGCCACACCTTGAGTCCTGTGTCCAGTTCTGGGCCCCTCAGTTTGAGAAGGACATGGAGACACTTGAACGTGTCCAGAGAAGGGCAACAAGGCTGGGGAGAGGCCTTGAGCACAGCCCTGTGAGGAGAGGCTGAGGGAGCTGGGGTTGCTTAGCCTGGAGAAGAGGAGGCTCAGGGGAGACCTCATTGCTGTCTACAACTACCTGAAGGGAGGTTGTAGCCAGGTGGGGGTTGGTCTCTTCTCCCAGGCAAGCAGCACCAGAACAAGAGGACACAGTCTCAAGCTGTGCCAGGGGAGGTTTAGGCTTGAGGTGAGGAGAAAGTTCTTCCCAGAGAGAGTTGTTAGCCATTGGCATGTGCTGCCCAGGGAGGTGGTGGAGTCCCCATCCCTGGAGGTGTTCAAGATGGGACTGGATGTGGCACTTGGTGCCATGGTCGAGTAGTCATGAGGTGCTGGGTGACAGGTTGGACTTGATGATCTTTGAGGTCTTTTCCAGCCTTGTTGATTCTCTGATTCTGTGATCAGCATCAGAAGTCACACTTTGAACCATGGACATTTTTCCTGAGGCCATTTTTTACATAGTAATTGTTATTCTGTGAGCCAGATGAGCTGCTCAAGTTATTCAGAAGGAAACTCTTCCAAAATCTCTAAGGCCTCCCCACAGACCATCCTTCCAGTATGTGAAGAGAGCTGGAGAGGGACTTGTTACAAAGGTGTGGAGTGACAGGATGCAGGATGAAGGCTTCAGACTGGAGGAAGCTGGATTAAGATGAGACACGAGGAAGAAATTCTTCCCCATGAGGGTGGTGAAGCACTGGACAGGTTGCCCAGAGAAGGTGTGGAGGTTCCAAACCTGGAAGTATTGAAAGCTAGGTTGGATGGGGCCTTGAGCAATCTGCTCTAGGAGGAGGTGTCTCTGCCCATGGCAGGGATTTGGGACTTGAAGATCCCCTTCCAACTCAAACCAGTCTGGGATTCTATGGAAACTGAGTTCACGTCATTCTGGAACCGCAAACCAGATTGTTCTGGAATTCAGCATGGGCCTGGAGACAGCTAAAACTCACTTCACTCATTCTCCTCCCCTGCTGGAGGACTTGGTGAGCTCATTGCCTGAGCCCTTTCCCTGCACTGTGCATACAGGTGTTGTCCTTCAGCGGTGGGAACTTGATGCCGTAGAAATGCAGCGAGTGGGGCTGGGAACTTCCCTAGCAGATGGATTCCAGGTCTTCTGCAGTGCAGGACCTGCCACCTTTTGGACCATTTATTGTCAAAGCCATTGATTTATTCTTAACCCCCTGCTCCTTTTTATCTCTTCCTGTATCCATATTTAATTGCTCACATCACCCCCACCCACCCCCCCCCATTAAGACTTTAGCCACTAACTCCTGACTTGCAAGTTTCACCTCCAACATTCAATCCTGCTGCTTCCTGGGCACCTTCTGAACTAGAGACTGACTGTAAGGACCAGAGTCACCCCCTCTGCATTTTCCTGGTTTAGTCAAGTAATTATCTGTACTTACTGCAAATTTCACTTCCAGTTTTTAGAGTTTTGCTGTTAATTATTTAACTGCCTCCTAAGAACAACAATGATGAGGAATCTCTTTCTTTTTTTCCCTTTCCCCCTCCCTCTGCCACAGTGGAAGTTGATGATTTGAAAAAGATCACAAACACTCTGACAGTACTATGCAGTGAAAAGCAAAAGCAAGAAAAGGTAAGGGAGGTTTGTGTGTGCTTCTGCAGCAACAACAGCAACAGACACCCACTGGAAGGGGCTGGGCTGGATGGGGGCAGCAGGGCTCAGGCTGCTTTGAGCTGCTGATTTGGAGTAGAGCAGAGAGAAAATGACAGCCTTGATACTGGGGGAGTGTTAAATCATTTTCCACTGGGTGAGGTCAGCAGGAGTGCAATGAACCTGGAGATCACAGGCAAAACCTGGCTGAAGTTAGATCTAGAGCAACCAAGCTGGTGAAGGGTCTGGAGAACAGTTCCCTCAGCTGTTCCTCACCAGACCTGGGGTGGTTTTGTCTGCAGAGGAGGAGACTGAAGACCTCATTGCTCTCTACCATTCTCTGAAGGGAGGTTGGGGTGAGGTGGGGGCTGGTCTCTTCTCCCTCCTATCAGTGACAGAAGGAGAGGAAATGACTTGAAATTGCACTGGGGGGAGGTTGGGTGTTAGGAAATATTTCTTTCCTGCAGGAGTGGTCAGGCACTGGAAGAGGCTGCCCAGAGAGGTGGTGGAGTCTCCATCTCTGGAGACAATCCAAAGCCACCTGGATGTATTCCTATGTGACCTTCTTTAGGTGACTCTGCCTTGGCAGGGGGGCTGGACTTGATCTCCAGCAGTCCCTTCCACCCCCAACCATTCTGGTGATTGTGCCTGTGGTGAAAAAGCCACATCAGTTCCTTGATCAAGTCGGTAATTCCACATCAGTTCCTTGATCAAGTCGGTAATTCCACATCAGTAATGCCACATCAGTTCCTTGATCAAGTCGGTAATGCCACATCAGTTCCTTGATCAAGTCGGTAATGCCACATCAGTTCCTTGATCAAGTCGGTAATGCCACATCAGTTCCTTGATCAAGTCGGTAATGCCACATCAGTTCCTTGATCAAGTTGGTAATTCCACCAGGCTCTGCAGTTCCTTAGCTCTGGTTGTTCAGGGTGTAGGGAAAGCAGGATGGGTGACAGCACCTGGGCAGGTGCTGCAGGTAGCTGTGGGACAGCTGGGAACAGCCCAGGCTGCCCCGTGGGGTGGTGCAGGGCACAAAGCGCTGCTGACAGGGCACGGGAGTGCTCGTACCCAGTGAGACGTGGCACTGCTCCAATTAAGAGCAATGACTAATTGCTGTCAGGCTTTGGAAGTAACCCTGCTCTCCTCTTTTTAAGCAGAATAAAGCCAAAAAGAAGAAAAAAGGTGTGGTGCCTGGAGGTGGTTTAAAGGCGACGATGAAAGATGACCTGGCCGACTACGGAGGCTACGATGGAGAATACGTACAAGACTTTGAAGACTTCATGTGACACTGATCTCCCCTTCTGTTGTCTTTCTGTTGCCCATAATCCCTTAAACATGTAGCACAACTTCTCCTCCTTTTCAATTCTGCCAAATGCTACAATCAGAGTCGCAGTATCTCCGTGCTGGTGGCTTCACTCTCGCTGGGCTTCCCGCTCTGCGGGTGGGGGGGTTAGGAGGAAGACAGCCGAAAACTTCTTGAATTACAGCTTCAAAACCCCAACAATTCTGATGATGGTAACTGTTGCTGTTTGGGCTTGTAGTAGTGACAGCCTCTGAAATTGGGAGATGAACCTGGACAGGGTGAAGTATTCCTGCCAGCGCAGCTCAGTGACATGGCCTTAACTGTACCTCCTTGGTGGACACAAGCAGTTTGCAGCGAGGGCAGGGGGTGCACTTAGTGTTAAAATTGCTTTGTCTTGACTTAGAGCTTGAGGGGTTGTGAAGGGGGAACTGCTAACTTCAGAGTGAAGATCTGCTCCAGGCTCCACACCCAGTGGGTCAGAACAATTCTTTCCTTGGGTAGTTAGGGTGGGGGGGCGAAAAACAAACCACAACTTGTGGCTGGGGCACGAAGTTGAGCTTCCATTCACCTCCCTTTCTACTAATGCAGCTGTAGGGGTTGGGTGTTTTCTAACAGCATCAGAAAGCCAAGGCTCCTTTTGGGCTCTCCTGGGTTGTGGTTGGGCTCTCACCACTTGGCCATTTTCTTTCATTAAGTACAACCAAAACAAAAAACAACAACAAAAAAAAACCAACCCACAACAACAACAAAAATCGCAAACCAAACTTGCTTTAGCAAACTGCAGCAGTTACTACAGTTGGGCAAATTGTTATGTTAACAATTATGACATCTGCAATGTTTTATAAAGCAACTAATTTAATAAAAATCACTATTGAGGACTTCACTAGGGCTGGCTTTGCAGCAGTTCTTGTGGTAGCTGAGGGGGAAAAAAGGAAAGGTGGGCTGGAGTTCTTTGGATGTGTGTGATGAGGTCTGGTCTGACCTTCGGGAGCAAGATTTCACCTGGGGGGAAAAAAGGTCTCTTTTGCTTCCCATCAGCACCTTTTAGGAGCTCCAAAATCCAGGCATTTCCAAGAGGAACTGCTGTCCTTGGTTGCTGGAATTCCTGAGCTCCATGGCTTGTACCCAGCTTAGGAATGTTCTGGCTTTGCTCTTATCAGTGCATGCAGATATCTGACTCCAGCTGGCAGTTGCTGTTGCCAGGAACAGTCCTGGGGTGTACTCAGGTGTTTGTTCCCAGTGTGTGTCCAATAAGGCAGGTGATCTTCAGAGCCTTCCCACCATTAATGGACCCAGGGATGGTAGCTCTCAAAGAATTAGCTTGAGGTTCTCCTTTCCTTCCAGGAACTTCAGGCTAAAAGCTTGGTACTTAACCTTGGACTGATCAGAGCTACCTTGGATGGAATTTGGTGTTGGGGAAACTGACTGGAAGTGGAATTTTAAGTCAGGCTCTGCTCAGGCAGAAATCTCCCCACACAAAAGGTTTTGTTGTTTGGAGGAGCTGTGACTTGTCCTGTCTGTGCAACCTCCAGTGCTGCCCCTGCAGGCTTGGGAGGACACTGGGCAAGTAAATATTTGTCTGAGGCCTGAAAATGTTCAGCAAGCAGCAGAGGACCCTGGAGGCTGTACATCTACCTCGGCCTCTGCTAGTTAACTCACAGGGTTATTACTATGACCCTCTGTGCTAACAGATAATACAACATTGTTGCTTCATTTCACTTCAAAGCTAGCTGACTACTCTAGGCCACCCATTTTGGACAGGAGAGGACACCTCTGGATCAGCTGGAAGCTCTGCAGCTCGTTTGGTTTTGGACAGCACACAGAATCCAGGCTGAAACTGGGTTTCTGCCTGAAGCAGTGTCCAAGTCTTGTCCCCCTCCCCAGTTAAATCAGCCTCAGCCTTGTGAACTTGCCATAGTCTCCTGAGAGGCAGAAGGTGCTGGTTGGTAGCTCCTGACAGTGGCTTGATATCAACTCTCTAAGCATGGAAAGGAGTCACTTTACCGACTGTTGTATCCAGTTGTATTTGGTCACTTCTTCAAGAGAGTAGCAAGCCAAGTATGTGCTGTGGGAGCTGTACAGGACCTCATCACTAAGCTGGAAAGCAAAACCAGTCAAACCAGACTGGCCTCAAAGAAGGACTTATCTAGGAATGGGAGGTGGTGGAGTCACCATCCCTGGAGGTGTTCAAAAACTGAATAGATGTGGCACCTGGGGACATGATCATGGAGGTGTTGGGTAGAAGGTTGGACTTGGTCTTAGGGGGCTTTTCACAGAATCCTAGAATGGTCTGAGTTGGAAGGGACCTTAAATACCTACTTCCAACCCCCTGCCATGGGACAACTTGCACTGGACCAGGTAGCTGAAGGCCTCATCCAGCCTGGCCTTGAACACCTCCAGGGAGGGGGCCTTAATGATTCCATTTCCTTAATGATTCTATTTCCATGAATGATTGATTTCCAGTGTTAATGGTTCTATGAGTGTGTACCTGGAACTTTCAAAGGAGGTTCCTCAGTCTCCTGCTTCCTCCACCGTTCATGTCCTGGATGTTCTGCACCTTCTGCATCAACCCTCTTGAGCCATCATCTACATCTTCACTGGGAAGGGCTGCTGCATCTCTGCTTCATCCCCAGTCTCCATTTGCTGCTTAGTCAAGTACTTGGTAAACAGATTTATTACAGGAAACACAATTTCAGGTCAACAGAGTCTCTCTTTTTAACTATTTACAACCACCACCAGTTCTGTGGAGTAACCTTCACCTAGCAGCAACCACTGTGAGGCAACAGCTGTCAGAGAAGCAGGACTAACCATGCAGGACCTGGTGGCAGCGGTGCTCTCAAGGCCAGTCTCTGCTCCATGGTGGCTGGGGTCTAGTTTGCTAACATGTCATTGAGGCAGCAGCCAGTCTGGGGTCCTTCAGCAGCGTGTTGACCACGTCGTAGAACTTGTTGTCGTAGGCCAGCCTGTAGTAGGTGTAGATGTCCTCACAGTGAGCCAGCAGGCGCTTGAGGTTCTTCAGAGCAGCCTCAGAAGGGGGCTGCTGCTTGACTCTGCAAGGAAGTGTATGTTACATGGGAACAGAAAAGCCTCACAGACAAGGCTGGAGACAGAGAGAGTTGAGGCTATTCAGTCTGGAGAAGAGAAGGCTCCAAGGAGACCTTAATGTGGCCTTTCAGTATCTGAAGGGCACTACAAGAAAGATGGGGAGGGACATTTTAGGGTGTCAGGGAGTGACAGGACTAGGGGGAAAAATGGGTAGATTGAGGTTGGAGGTTAGGAAGAAGTTCTTCCCCATGAGGGTGGTGAGACACTGGCACAGGTTGCCCAGGGAGGTAGCGGAAGCCTCATCCCTGGAGGTGTCTAAGGCCAGGCTGGATGTGGCTCTGAGTGCTGTAATGTGAGGTGTCCCTGCCTGTGGCAGGGGTTGGAACTGGATGATCCTTGAGGTCCCTTCCAACCCTAACAATTCTATGATTCTGTGGTTGTCAGACTGTTCTGCCAAGGACCAAGAAGAACTACAAATGAGGCTGTGCTCAATGTGTGCTTTGAGTCTCTTTGATCCTTTCTTAGAAGAGATTGGATCTGGCCAGCCCTCCCCTGGGACAAGAAGGAAGTCTCAGGCTGCACCAGAGGAGGTTTAGGTTGGATATTAGAAGAAACTTCTTCACTGAAAGGGTTCTCAAAGACTGGAACAGGCTCCCCATGGATGTTGTGGATGTCCCTTCCCTGGAGGTGTTCAAGGCCAGGTTGGATGAGGGCCTTGAGAAACCTGGTCTAGGGGGGGGTGTCCCTGCCTGTGGCAGGGGGGTTGGAACTGATTGATCTTTAAGATCTCTTCTAACCCAAACCATTCTGTCAGTCCAAGATTCAATGAATCTGTGGTTTAGCACCAGCCCTGGTAGAGTTAGAGAATGGTTGGACTTCATGATCTTAAAGGTCTTTTCCAAACCAAACAACTCTATGATTCCTGTCAAGCAGTCTGTGAAAAAGGAAGTTGCACCTTGACCACAGAACCACTTACTTCTTGGCAATCTCCTCAAAAATGCTTGGCTTCAGTGGTCTTTGTTGTTTGAATTCTTCAAAGTAAGTGAAGTCTCCCTTGGTGATCACTTGCTGATAGAGAACTTCAGCCCAGTCTGGAACAAACTCATAGGCTTCAGCAACGATGGCTGCCTGCAGGGAGAGCAGATGTTGGAATCCCTGCCCAGGAAGGGTCTCCCTGGGGCCTTCTGTGCCCTCAGCAAATTTGCCCCTCAGCAAGGTTGCTGATGACACCAAGCTGTGTGGTGCAGCAGACATGCTGGAGGGAAGGGATGCCATCCAGAGGGACCTGGACAGGCTGGAGAGGTGGGCACAAGCCAACCTCATGAGCTTCAACAAGACCAAGAGCAGGGTCCTGCATCTGGGTCGAGGCAATCCCAGGCACAAATCCAGGCTGGGCAGGGACTGGCTGGAGAGCAGCCCTGAGGAGAGGGACTTGGGGGTGCTGGGGGAGGAGAAGCTCAACAGGAGCTCTCAATGTGCACTTGCAGTCCGGAAAGCCAATCAGATCCTGGGCTGCATCAGAAGTGTGACCAGCAGGGCAAGGGAGGTGATTCTCCCCCTCTACTCAGCCCTGGTGAGACCCCACCTGGAGTACTGCCTCCACTTCTGGAGCCCCTATTACAGGAGGGATGTGGATGTGCTGGAAGGTGTCCAGAGAAGGGCCACGAGGATGATCAGAGGGCTGGAGCACCTCTCCTGTGAGGACAGACTGAAGGAGTTGGGGCTGTTCAGTCTGGAGAAGAGAAGGCTCCCAGGTGACCTCATTGTGGCCTTCCAGGATCTGAAGGGGGCCTACAGGAAGGCTGGGGAGGGACTTCTCAGGATCTCAGGTAGTGATAGGACTAGGGGGAATGGAATGAAGCTGGAGGTGGGGAGATTCAGGCTGGAGGTGAGGAGGAAGTTCTTCCCCATGAGAGTGGTGAAGCCCTGGAATGGGTTATCCAGGGAGGTGGTTGAGGCCCCGTCCCTGGAGGTGTTTAAGCCCAGGCTGGCTGAGGCTCTGGCCAGCCTGATCTAGTGTGGGGTGTCCCTGCCCATGGCAGGGGGGTTGGAACTGGATGATCCTTGTGGTCCCTTCCAACCCTGACTGATTCTATGATTCTCTTCTCCAGGCTGAACAGCCCAAACCTTCTCATCCTGACCCCATAGGGAATGTGCTCCAGCCTTGGTGGCCATGTGCAGGAGCCAGCATGCTCAGGTGGCTGCTATTTAAAACCACTTAGAAGAAACAAGAACTGTGAAAGCTCAGCTCACCTGGTAGAATCTAGGCAAGGAGAGGATGGAGTCCATCAGGTCCTGTAGGCTCAGGTTGATCAGCATGGTGCTCTGGCCAGAGTTGAGGAAGTGCAGCTGGAGGGTGATCAGCTTTGTCAGGCTCCTGCAGCGCAGCGACTGCCGGACACAGGAGTCCTAGGGCAGAAACCAGAGGCAAATGCAAGCTTCTGAGGCATGCTTCTAGAGGCAAGGAATAAAACAGTCCTTACAGTCATGAGTTCAGAGCTGGATTTCACCTTTTAGGTCGCTGCAGCTTCTCAAGAAGGACAGGGATTTGCTGGAGAGGGTGCAGCAAAGGGCTACAAAGATGCTGAGGGGAGTGGGACATCTCTGTGAGGAGGAAAGAGGGGATTGGACTTGGCACTTGGTGCCATGGTTTAGTCATGAGGTCTGTGGTGACAGATTGGACTTGATGATCTTTGAGGTCTCTTCCAACCTTGGTGATTCTGTGAAAGACTGAGAGAATTTGGGCTCTTTAGCCTGGAGAAGAGCAGCCTCAAGGGGAATCTCATTAATGCTGATCAATACTTCAAGGGTGGGTGTCAGGAGGGTGGGGCCAGGCTTTTGTCAGTGGTGCCCTGTGACAGGACACGGGGTAACAGGCACAAACTGGAACACCAGAAGCTCCATCTGAACATGAATCAACCATCAGAGAACTGGTTTGGTGGGGAAAGACCTCCAAGGCCATCGAGTCCAAGCATCTCATCTCACCTTAGAATAACTTTCTGCTGCGTCAATGAAGAGAGTCAGAGCTTTCATCAGCAGCTTCTTCAAGTTTGTGACATCCTGAAGAGACTCCTCTGGGGAAAGAAAAGGAAAAAAAAACAATAGAGTAGCACCATTCAAGGGACCAAGCTACTGCTGGGACCTAGTCGAGTGACTGGAGAACTGAGAAGAAACCCAAATCACACATTTTGTGGTGGAGATGACCACTGACTGCCACCAGACGACTCAGAAAACCACCCACTGGCAGAGCTTCTGTTTGAAGTGGTCATTATGGCCCTGGCTGACTGCCCTGGGCTGAGATCTCCATGTGCTCCACAGCATCCTCCCAACACACACACCTCACCCAGTTCAGATGCTCACAAGTTACCTGCACAGACAACCCACACAACACCTTCTACACACCCCACCGTGTCACCTCCTGTTAAAGGGAGGAAAACACAGACATGTCACAGAATCACAGAATTAACCAGGTTGGAAAAGCCCTTTGAGATCATCCATGTCCAACCTATCACCCAACACCATCTAACCAACTAACCCATGGCACCAAGTGCCTCATCCAGTCTTATTTTAAACGCTTCCAGGGAGGGTGACTCCGCCACCCCCGGGCAGCCCATTCCAACGTCCTCACCATCTCCTGCACCTGGTAGCACAGAATTTTGGCTGTGCCAAAATCATCAGTTCTTTGGGAGACAGCAGAGCAGACACATGAACTGTGAAGTCCAAGAGTGCCTCAAGCCTAAGAGCGCCCCACATCCAGGGGCGTACCCCCAGCCCTCCAAGAGTGCCCCATGCCCCAGAGCAGCCCATGTCCCAGAGTGCCCCATTCCTCAGAGTAGCCCATGTCCAAGAGTGGCCCACCTCCAAGAGTGCCCCATGTCCCAGAGTGCCCCATGTCCCAGAGTGGCCCACCTCCAAGAGTGCCCCATGCCCCAGAGCGCCCCATGCCCCAGAGTGGCCCACCTCCAAGAGTGCCCCATGCCCCACAGTGCCCCATGCCCCAGAGTGGCCCACCTCCAAGAGTGCCCCATGCCCCAGAGTGGCCCATTCCCCAGAGTGGCCCATGCCCGAGAATGCCCCAGTCCCCAGAGTGCTGCGTGCCCCCAGAATGCCCCATGCCTCAGAGTGCCCCGTGCCCCAGAGCGCCCCCCAGGCTGCTGCCAGGACTCTCCTCCCAGACAGCAGAGTTTAATTTCAGTGGACAGGCTGCAGGAAGTGTGCAGGATGCCAGCAGGGCCTGCGGGCTGCCTTTGCCCCTCCGCGCCCGGTTGGGCGGCGGCACTGACCCCAGGGCCGGGACTCGATGAGCTTGAGCTGGACGGCGGCGGCAGCCTCATGGTTCTGGCCGATCTGGCGGCACATGCTGAAGCAGAGGGCGATCATGTTGTGCTTCTCGCTGTCCCCGGGCCGGCACCGCGTGATGTAGTCCAGCAGAGCTGTCTTCAGCGTCCCGCTCTGGGCACGATCACAGAGGGCACCTTCAAAGGTCAGCTTCTTCAGCCCCACCCCCCCAGCCCTCCCCTCAGCAGAGACATCTCCGACTACAGCAGGTTGCTCGGGGCCCCAGCGAAGTTTGGCCTTGAATGGCTGTCTCCAGGGGAGAGGCCTCTGGGCAACCTGTTCCACTGTTTCACCAGTCTCATTGTCACAGAACCAGAGAGGGGCTCAGAATCACAGAATTGTCAGGTTGGAAGGGACCTCAAGGAACAGCCAGCTCCAACCCCCCCTGCTGTGGACAGGGACACCTCACACTACATCAGGCTGCTCACAGCCACAACCAGCCTGGCCTTAAGAGCCTCCAGGGATGAGGCTTCTACCACCTCCCTGGGCAACCTGTGCCAGTGTCTCACCACCCTCATGGGGAAGAACTTCTGAATCTACCAATCTGAATCTACCCATTTCTATTTTTGTTCCATTCCCCCTAGTCCTGCCATTCCCTGACACCCTAAAAGTCCCTCCCCAGCTTTCCTGTAGGCCCCTTCAGATACTGGAAGGCCACAACAAGGTCTCCTCAAAGCCTTCTCTTCTCCAGACTGAACAGCCCCCACCCTCTCAGTCTGTCTCCATAGGAGAGCTGCTCCAGCCTTCTGATCATCCAATCATTAGGTTGGAAGGGACCTTAGACCTCATCTACTCCAGCCTCCCCACCGTGGGCAGGTTCTGGCATGGCCACACAGTTCTCTGCAATTTTTCTCCCTGTGGTGTCCCGCCCCCCTGCACCTACCGGGTCTAACTTCTTCCTCATGAGCACCTCAAAGTAGTGCTTCTCATGCAGCAGCTCGAATATGTAGGTCATCTCGTTGTATCTGCCAATCCCAGTGAGAAGACGAACCTGTGGGAGTGACAGTGGAAGGATGAGGCCCAAAGGACAGCAGAAAGATCCTCTCTGAAAGCAGTTGGCGCTGTGGTGAGGCCAGGGGGCTACGGTGAAGCCAGAGGGCTGTGTCAATCGACACACGGAACCACAGAATCATTTTGGTTGGAAAAGACCCTTGGAGATCAAGCCCAACCATTCCCCAACACTACCAAGTCTGGTGCTAAACCATGTCCCTCAGCACCACATCTCTGTGGCTTTTAAACCACTCCGGGGATGGTGATTCAACCACCTCCCTGGGCAGCCCGTTCCAGGGTTTGAGAACTCTTTCAGTCAAGAAGTCTCCTCTGATCTCCAATCTGTCTCAGAATCCTGCAGTCCTTTCCGGGCAGGACTTTAAGGCAGGTAACAGCCCAGTAAGACAATTCATCAGGTCACCAGACTGACTCTGACCCTCCCATTCTGACTTACCACACTACCAATCTGCTACCACCACCTCCCCTTTTCCAGAGAAGTCTTCTAAGAGCCTCTGTGACAAAAATCATCACTTGGCCAGACCAAACCCTGCTAGCTCCTAGGGCCAGGCAGGAGAAGAGCAGCGAGGCACAGGTGACACCAGTCCTCCATTCCCTCAGCCAGCTGCTGGCCTGTCCTGCTGATGAGCAGTTCCTGGCTTCAGGCCTATGTGGAACCCTTCCCACAGCACCTGGACAAGCACAGAGGACCAGGACACACACCACCAGTCCGTACTCCTCGCTAGGGGCCAGGTGCTCATCCGTGAGCAGCCGCGCCGCTTGGAGCACTCGCGTGATGCCTTCCATGTGGCACGTCAGACTAAAGCAGTTATGGGCCAGGATCAGCAGCTCTGTAACTGGAGGACAGAAGAACTTGCAGTCAGTCGAGTCAGAACGTTCAGCACTCCAGGCAATGCAATCACTGACTTGGTGGGGTTGGAAGAGATCTTTAGGATCAGGCCAAGGCTTGAGAGGTGGGCCCGAGCCAACCTCGTGAAGTTCAACCAGGCTAAGGGCAAGGTCCAACAGCTGAGTCTGGACAATCCCAAGCACAAATCCAGGCTGAGTGAGGAGTGGCTCAAGAGCAGTCTTGAGGGGAAGGACTTGGGTTGGAAGGCTGAAGCAAAGCTCCAGTAGCATGGTCAGTTCCTGCACAGGTACTCACATCCAGCAATTTAATATGGCCAGCAGGTCAAGGGAGGTTCTTCTCCCCTCTACTCAACCCTGGTGAGGCCACATCTGGAGAACTGGGTCCACAGTTCAAGAGAAACAGAGCAGTTACTGGAGAGAGTCCAGGGGAAGCTGGGAATATGCTGAGGGGCCTGGAGCAGCATCTCTGTGAGGAGGAAAGGATGAGAGCCCTGGGGCTGTTGAGCCTGGAGAAGAGCAGCCCCAAAGGGGATCTGCACAGTGCTCAGCAAGAGCTAAAGGGTGGGCAGCAAGAGGATGGGGCCAGACTTGTCAGTGGTGCCCAGTGACAGGACAAGGGGCAGTGAGCACAAACTGGAACCTAGGAGGTTCCATGTCACTATGAAGAGAAAGTTCTTTGGTGTGAGTGAGCTGGAGGCCTGGAGCAGGCTACCCAGAGAGCTTGTGGAGCCTCCTCCTCTGGAGAGCTTCCAAACCCAGGTGGCCACTGTGATGCTGGACAAGCTGCTGTGGGTGCCCTGCTTTAGCAGGGGGGTGGACTGGATGATCTGCAGAGGTCCATTCCAACCCCCACCATGCTGGGATTCTAGGATTCTTTAGTACCCCATTTGAGCTCAGCAACAGAGGTTTCCATGGACATTGCTTTTCCTCTTTGTGCTGTGATTTCAGAGCAAGCAGCAGCATGTGCAGCAGGGCCCTGGTTACTTCCAGCACCATTTGCTGGTTACTTACTGCAGGACAGTTCCCCACGTGGCACTGAGGAAATTTTGTCCAGTAACTTCATGCCAACCAGTGTGTGATCCTGGCAGAGCTTAGCCAGCTGTAGGAATGTCTGGCTCTCAGCTGCAGGGTTTGAAACCTGTTTCTGTCCTGTGGTCACAGAGAGAGGAGGGGAAGGAGAAGAGAGAGAGGAGGGAAGGAGAAGAGAGAGAGGAGGGGAAGGAGAAGAGAGAGAGGAGGGGAAGGAGAAGAGAGAGAGGAGGGGAAGGAGAAGAGAGAGAGGAGGGGAAGGAGAAGAGAGAGAGGAGGGGAAGGAGAAGAGAGAGAGAGGGGAAGGAGAGGAGAAGGAGGGGAAGGAGAAGAGAGAGGAGGGGAAGGAGAAGAGAGAGAGGAGGGGAAGGAGAAGAGAGAGAGGAGGGGAAGGAGAAGAGAGAGAGGAGGGGAAGGAGAAGAGAGAGAGGAGGGGAAGGAGAAGAGAGAGAGGAGGGGAAGGAGAAGAGAGAGAGGAGGGGAAGGAGAAGAGAGAGAGGAGGGGAAGGAGAAGAGAGAGAGGAGGGGAAGGAGAAGAGAGAGAGGAGGGGAAGGAGGAGAGAGGAGGGGGAGAGAGATATGTCACAGGGGCTAATCATTCAGGAGAGACTATCTATGTTAACAGAAAACCCTCAAATAAAGCCATGTTACCCCATCCAGACTGGCTCAGGACCCAGAACCCCAAGTCTAAAGACACTTTTGATCTTGCTGCATAAATTTAAGAACCAGCCACTAATTCTCTGCCTGTTTAACCCAGGGACATCCTATCATCATCTCTCAGACCCAGCAGGCAGCTGCTGCTGAAAGAACATCTTCCTTTTCCGTTCACAACACAGTTCTCACCCACTCCTTGCACTTCCATTTATACCCTTCCATGAACCAGCTCAACTCCAAACTCAACAGAAAACTCTCCTTCCCTGGATCTGTTTTCTGCTGGGTCAGGAGGCTGACTCAGCTGAAGGAGGTGCACCAAATGGTCTGAGCTCACAAAGGGGAGCAGCAAGAGTGAAGGGTAGCAGGGTGGAAGAGCTGGAACAAAGGAGAGCACAGCTGGACTTGTGAATCTCCATCTCATTGTTTCTCACAGAACTTTGTCATTAATGTTGTGGCAAAACAGAAGTGACATCAAACAGAGAAGACCCCCAGAGAAACTCCTGCTCTTTTGAGGAGCAGCCCTTGCTTTACACCAAGAAATGAATCTTCCCAGCCAGACCATGAGGGGCTGCAAAGATCACAATTAAACCTCCAAACAACCTTTGTTTTTTAACCCATTCAACTTACACCCATTAAAACAAACCCCCACACCTTAATGACTGCAGCACCACCCTGGACACAAAAATAAGCAAAACCTATTTGTAGAAGACCTTCCCTAGGGTAGGCAAGGCTTACAAACCTTAGACAAGAGCTGCCCAAACATTGCTGGCTATAAGCAGCCTTCAAACACCCCAAGAGCAAGGACTGGGTTGCAGATGCAAATACCACACCTACAAACCCAAACCACTCAGAGACAAGACCAAGCCTCTTTCTTACCTTTCCCTTCTGAAGATGCCAACAGCTCCTGCATGATCTCTTCAGCCACCAGCTCTGCCACAGCTGCAGGCTGCAGCCCCTGTGTGCTGATGAAGGCCTGAGCCTTCCTGCACCTGTCTGGCTGACGGGAGGACAGGATGGCCCGAAGCACCTTCTCAGGGTCATGGGCTGACATTTCACTGTAGGAGCAGTTCAGCTCCTGAAAACCAAACAAACACAGCAAAAACTCCACTGCAGAATGAGGCCAGCATGAGAACTGGGGTTATTCAGCCTGGAGAAGAGAAGGCTCCAGGAAGACCTTCTGGTGGCCTTTCAGTGCTGTGAGGGGCTGAGAAGAAAGCTGGGAACAGACTTTGGAGCAGGGCCCGTTGTGACAGGACAAGGGGTGATGGCTTGAACTGAGAGGGAGATTCAGACTGGAGAGAAGGGATCAATGTTTGACCTTGAGGGTGGTGAGTGTCTGGCCCAGGCTGTCCAGAGGGATGGGAGATGTGCCATACCTGGACTCACTGCGGGTCAGGTTGGTAGAGCAACCTGCTCTAGCTGCAGATGTCTCTGCTGACTGCAGGGGGGTTGGATTGGATGAGCTTGAAAGGTCCCTTCCCACCCAAACCAGTCTGGGATTCTCTAACTCTACATCTTGACCTATAGCAAATGTTCTTGTGATCAGTTGATGCAAACTTGTCTGCCCCTGGATGAGTTTGAACAGTGGCTCCACCTGTGGACCTTCATATTCATGTCCTCCAGATCAGGGTAGCATGGAAGTACTGTGGGGCCACTGGTTTGGGACTGATTTCTGGCTTAGTGGAGGTAGAGGCAGGGGCCTGGGGAGTTTGGGAGTCAAGTTCATTTCAACACTTAATTCCTAGGTAGCATCTGGCCATTTTCCCCACACAAAGGCTTGGCAGTTTCACCCTGTGAAGCTTGTTTCAGGCACCTGCTAGGTACTTTCACCACTCTTTACCCCTGTCCTCCACAAACTTCCATGGCACTGCTTGACACAAACCCCTTGTTTCTTCAATCCTGTTACTGGACACATACCTTGGAAAGCTCATACAGGCAAAGAACCTGTCTGCAGTAGTTTCTGCCATGGACACATTCATCTATGAGAGCCTTCAGGCTGGTAACAACTTGATCATCCAGAGACGGAGCCGCAACGGGTGTCCAGTCTTCTAAGCTGGATGCTGGAAACAAACACACTCTGAATTCCTCCTGCATCAAGACAGGTGACACCAGCAAGCCTTAGATCTGGAGTAAGACTCTAGAAATGGGCAGCAGACAGATCAGAACTTTCTCAGTCTGAAGACTGAACTCTTGATACCTGGCATGCTGATGTTTGTTCTTAAGTTTTAGGGTACAAAGAGCATGAGAGAACAAAAATCAGCCAAAACATCACCAATAGTCTCTCAGATATAAAATTCTTCAGCAGAAGAGGACAAAAGGCTTCAGCAGCCTTTCTGATGGCTTAGGCTTTCCTTATTCTCTTCTCTTTGTGTCAAGCTTTACACATGCCAGTATTAGAAAGTAAACTCCCAGCTGACAGCTTTCACATCCAGGCTTTAGAGTTAAGCAGAGAATACTTAGATAGATTTACACAGCAAGCTTAGCCTTAATATGAAATGCTAACCCCTTGAAAATGTACAAAGAATTCAGAGAAATGATTAACTAAAGCTCCAGAAACACACTCAAGATTTACTAGAGTGTGTAATCCAGAAGCAGGCAGGCAGCTGAAGCTCAAAGTTACTTTGTCAGAGGGCAGGGAAGCCTTACAGCAGGATCTGAACAGGTTAGACCAACGGGCCAAGGCTAACTGCATGAAGTTCAACAAGGCCAAGTGCCAGGTCCTTCACTTGTGTTACAACAGCCCCATGGTAAGCTACAGGCTCAGGGATGTGTGGTTGGAAATCTGCAGCTTGGAGAGAGACCTGTGGGTACTGGTTGATAGTTGATGGAAAATGAGTCAGCAGTGTGCCCAGGTGGCCAAGAAGGCCACTGGCATCCTGGCTTGGATTAGGAACACCGTGGCCAGCAGGGACAGGGAGGTGATCATCCCCCTGAGCTCAGCACTGGTGAGGCCACACCTTGAGTACTGTGTTTAGTTCTGGGCCTCTCACTACAGGAAGGACATTGAGGGGCTGGAGCATGTCCAGAGAAGGGCAATGAGGCTGCTGAAGGGCCTGGAGCACATGGCCTACAAAGAGTGTCTGAGGGAGCTGGGGTGGTTCAGTCTGGAGAAGAGGAGGCTGAAGGGAGACCTCATTGCTCTCTCCCTGAAGGGAGGTTGGAGCAAGGAGGGGGCAGCCTCTTCTCCTTGGTGTCAAGCAACAGGACCAGAGGAGATGGCTTCAAGCTGCACCAGGGGAGGTTCAGGCTGGATATCAGGAAATATTTCTTCACTGAAAGGGTTCTCAAACACTGGAATGGTTTGCCCAGGGCAGTGGTGGTGTCATCATCCCTGGGGGTGATCAAGAGCTGTGTGGACCTGATGCTTAGGGACATGGTTTAGTGTCAACCCTTCAGTGCTGGGTCGAGGGCTGGACTGGATGATCTCTGAGCTCTCTTCCAGCCAGATGTATTCTGTGCTTCTGTGCAACAAAGCACAGGGGAGGAGACTATAAAACTCCAGATAGAAACTCCCTGCCTGAAACACATGGGAGTCCTGGCTATCACAAGGTTTCAAATTCCTCTCACCAGAGGATTTCTGAACCAGGAGATAACCCATTGTCTTTCCTGCAGAAATCCTGGGGGAACCGACACTGAAATAGATCGGGAAGAATCCAGCACAGCCCCAGCAGTGCTGTGAACCGGATTGTGTCACTTACTGCTGGGGGCTCTGCCCTGCTGAGATGAACTGCTGTCAGGTGTCCTCTCCCTGGCTGCCAGCAGAGCCTGGATATCTGTGTGGAGCTTGTCCAGCTCAGTCTCCCCCGAGGCCAGAGCTCTGCAGTGCAGCACCAGTGAAACATCCCTGCTGTAGAACTGGAAGTAGTGGCACACGCGGCTGGCTTCATGCACGCTTCCTTCATCCAGAAGAGACCCAATCAGGAACCTGAGGGCTTCCTCCTCGTCACCAGTCAAGGTCCGTTGAGCCTCTCTGAAGGCAAGACCCTCCAGCTGCAAGTACTTTGGCGTGTTCAGAGCAGGGAGCTTGGAGAAGGAAAACTCCTTGGCTAAACTGTCAAAGGTAAGATCTCTGTTCACTGCAGCCTGGGAGGGAAATCTGGTCTTGCCTGTCCCCTGATCTGTGGAGAGGATTTGTTGTGTGATGTGACAGATCCAGATCTGCTTCTCAATCTCTTCTAACCTGCGCAGTGGCACCGAGTCACTCTTGGCCAGCCAGTGGCCAGTCAGGGTGAGCAAGAGATGTCTCTCCATAATGCTGTTTATCTTCTCCTGACCTAAGGCTTCAAACACTGTGTTTGCCTGATCAAAGAAGAAATCAGATGCAGCTTGGCTGGAGATGGAATTTTTCATGAAGCTGTCATGGCATTTCTTCCAGAACTCAATTCTTGTCTGGCTTTGGTGCCACTGGCCAACGTCTCTCAGTCGGTGCAGATCTCTTAGAACCTGCAAAATGCACAGAGGCTTGCCAGCAACTGGCTGTCCCCCAAAGAAAGCTCTCATTCTAAGGCAAAAACACCCCCTCAAAAAACAATACAATACAATAAACCAGGTTGGGAGAGACCTTCAAGATCATCGAGTCCAACCTATCAACCAATCCAACCCACCCAAACAACTAGACCATGGCACCAAGCACCCCATCAAGTCTCCTCCTCAACACCTCCAATGATGGGGACTCCACCACCTCCCTGGGCAGCCCATTCCAATGGGAAATCACTCTCTCTGTATAGAACTTCTTCCTAACCTCCAGCCTAAACCTCCCCTGGTGCAGCTTGAGACTGTGTCCTCTTGTTCTGGTGCTGGCTGCCTGGGAGAAGAGACCAACCTCCACCTGTCCACAACCTCCCTTCAGGTAGTTGTAGAGAGCAATAAGGTCGCTCCTGAGTCTCCTCTTCTCCAGGCTAAGCAACCCCAGCTCTCTCAGCCTCTCTTCACAGGGCTTGTGCTCCAAACCCCTCACCAACCTTGTTGCCCTTCTCTGGACATGTTCCAGCAAGTCAACATCCTTCCTAAACTGAGGGGCCCAGAACTGGACACAGGACTCAAGGTGTGGCCTAACCAGTGCTGAGTCCAGGGGCAGAATGACCTCCCTGCTCCTGCTGGCCACACTCTTCCTGATGCAGGCCAGGATGCCATTGGCCCTCTTGGCTGCCTGGGCACACAAAGGTAAGATTAAGTGGCTCAATATGCAACAAATCCATCTATCTTCTCACCCTGTACAACACTGCACGGCGATGGTGGTTTAACGGCCATGGTGGTGGTAGGTTGTGGTTGGACTCAATGATCTTAGAGGTCTCTTCCAACCAAAACAATTCTATGGCTTTAAGTAAAACCAGGGAGAGCAGCAGGACAGCTCCACTGTCCTCCAGTCAACTTGTCTGCACTTAAAATGGGAAGAGAGCTGAAGCACGATTTGTGCCTCAGGAAGGCCGAGCGGAACGTTCTCAGTGCTGCCACTAAGAGGAGTATCAAGAGGTGAGTAGCACCACTTAACTGCACTGTACCTCTCGTGTAACTATGTTGTCCATGGGCAGTTCAGCCAGAGCTGCTACCTCCCGAGCCAGAGAGAACATCCCTTTCTCTTGCAGCTGCTCCAGAATGGACCTGCACTCCCTCTGGAAGGTGTCCATGCTGTAACTGGTTAGGATGGAGCGATTGATGGCGATGGAGGAGTCCTTCAGGGTCTCACTCAGTGCACAGAGCTTCCTCACATAAGGACCTGTTTAACACAACAGAGCAGAGCAGAGCAGAGCAGAGCAGAATTAACCAGGTTGGAAAAGACCTTTGAGATCATTAAGTCCAACCTATCATCCAACACCATCTAATCGATTAACCCATGGCACCAAGCACCCCATCCAGTCTCTTCCTAAACACCTCCCCAGTGATGGTGACTCCAGGACAAACAAATTTAAGGCAGCTGGTTTGGAAAGCTGCTACTTCTCTCAGCATTCCCCTTGTCAGAGGAGGGGAGATTTTACACTCTCAAGCTGTTGTGGGACTGAAAATAAGCTCTACATCGAAAATAAGCTCTACATCCAAAATAAGCTCTACACCAAACTCCTCTGCAGATAATAGGTGTGCTCCTCATCAACACCTGAAAGGAAGCAAATGAAACACTTCCCAAGTTACATCTTCACCACTGCAATTTACCATAAGAGTGTGGACAGCAGGTCAAGAGAGGTTCTCCTACCCTCTGCTCTGCCCTAGTGAGACCACACCTGGGGTATTGTGTTCAGTTCTGGGCTCCCCAATTAAGGAGGACAGGAAAATACTAGAGAGTGTCCAAGGGAGGCTATGAGGATGATGAAGGGATTAGAACATCTGTCTGATGAGGAAAGGCTGAGAGACCTGGGGCTGTTAAGCCTGGAGAAGCAGCAGCCTGAGAGGGCATCTTCTGAATGTCTATAAATACCTGAAGGGTGGGGCTCAAGAAGAAGGGGCCAGGCTCTTTTCAATGGTGTCCAGTGATAGGACAAGGGGAAATGGATACAAAGGGGAACACTGGAAGTTCCACCTCAACACGAGGAGAAACTTCCTTGGTGTGAGTGTGCTGGAGCCCTTGAGCAGGCTGCCCAGAGAGGTTGTGGACTGGGTGATCTCCAGAAGTCCCTTCCAACCCCCTGTGACTCCATGACAAGCACAAAGTCTGGCTTCATAATTCTTCAACAAACACAAAGCAGGGTGAATGCACTTAAAAGTCTACATTTTCAGCTGCTCCAAACCCACTTTAGCTTCAAGCAGTGATGCTCTCTAACAGAGGGGGCTGTATTTACCATCAAGCAGGAGACTGTCTGCTGCAGCCAAGAGCTGTAAGAGCTTTCCAGTTCATATTCTGTTCTGCATTGCTGCATCATCAACTCAAGAAGAAACAGTGCCTGTGATTCCAACCACTGCACAGGCAATTCTGAAGCTGCTGGTTCCTCTTGAGTTTTGAGCTGTGTAGAGAGAAAAAAAAAGAGTTTTAAGTGGTAAGGTTTGGAGTATTTTATTGCAAATGTGTTCTGCATTTTGATGGGAATCACTCTGGACATGGAAGGTACCTGCTCAACCTCCCTCTAAGAAGCAATGAGCTGCCATGCCCAAGGTGACATTGACCCATCCCTGCTGCAGGCTTGACTTTGATCTGCAAGTGGTCAATTTTATGAGAGAGTGACCAGGTGGTAATCATGGAAGAGATAAAAGATGCAAGAAGGGTCAGAAATGGGTAGATAAAGCAATCTGCCAGGTTGCCAGCTCCTGTCACACTGCTCTGTGCTTGTTGAGCACATCCATTCTGTGAGCGGTGCAAAGGGAGAGGAAACTGATTTCAGCCTCAGCTTGAATCACAAGAAGGAAAATCACTCATGGCACGGGGTGTTAGTTACCAAGACATTCAGGGAACTAGAAAACTGTGATGGAAAGGAAAGAACCAAAATAAGTTGTGACCAAGAACACATGAAAACACTCTGGAAACCAACTGCTGCACCAGTGTCTTAACTGGTGTGCAATTCATTGGCAAAGAGAAGTCTACACCACTACCAAAACTAAGATGGTATCACAGACTCCTCCAGAAACTCCTTCAGAAGAGCTGTCTGGCCTCAGTAGATGTTCCCTGTCAGTCACTGGTTTACCAGCTCAGTCTTGACTTAGAATCATGGAATTGTTTTGGTTGAGTAGAGAGCAACCCACATTTACCACAAAGAATTCAATTTACCAGCAGTGGCTCTGCCTGAGGCAAAGCTGGCCTTCAAAGAGCAAACAGCTCACAGGAGGAGCATGACTTTGTAGTTCAATCTGCCCAGGTCAACTTGATTGGGGATTAGATTGATCCAGTCAATCCAAAGTCACTCAGGAAAATGCACTGGAGGTTTTCATTTGTCAAAACCAATAAAGAGAACCTGCTGCAAGCTGTTATTTCACAAACCAGCTCCCCAGACCCTCCATTCTGAGCATCCCCCTCCCTCATTATGTTCCTATCTGACATTAGATGGCAATCACATTCTAACCAGGGATGATCTCCAGGAAATGATCTTCAGAGACCATGACTTTGCTTACTTTGCTGAGGCTGTCCTGAAACTTGTCCAGTTTGCTTTTAGCTTCGTTGTATTTCTTACAGCTCATGCACAGCTCATACATCTCCAGGATAGGCAGTAAAGGGGAATCCTTTGAGACACAAAAAGAGGTCATAACTCTTCCCCCAAAGCACCTCAACAAATGTAGCATCTGTTTCCCTCTGCACCAGCAGAAGAAAGTTCTCATTGATTAAAATTGCATGAATTAGTCACGAGCTCTGTGGTGATGGGTTGGACTTGATGATCTTTGAGGTCTTTTCCAACCCTGGGGATTCTGTGAAAGGTTTGCCTATGATCTGCAGATGTCTAATAGCTGGAAGAACTCCCACTCTAAGATGCTCTTACTTGACAGGGATTTTCACAGAATCCCCCAAATCCCAGCATGGTTGGGGATTGGAAGGGACCTCTGGAGATGATCCACTCCAACCACCCACTGCACCCACTGCTGCACCCACAGCAGCTTGCCCAGCATCACGATGGCTAGGGGGGTTGGAAGCTCTCCAGAGAAGGAGACTCCACAGTCTCTCTGGGCAGCCTGCTCCAGGGTGCCAGCACCCTCACACCAAAGAATTTTCTCCTCCTGTTAAGATGGCACCTCCAGGGCTCTAGTTTATGCCTGCTGCCCCTTGTCCTGTCACTAGGCACCACTAAGAAGATTACATCCAGTGGATTATACCCAGGTTATACAGGCCACAAACAGTGAGAAAGAGGGAGTCTATAGTCCTCTCCAACATCACCTGAGATACACTCAATCTACCACAAAAAAAGACTTGATCTTACCTTTAAAAAGAGTTGGAAGCCATTGAGAAGTGTTTTAGTTTTTTGCTTCCTTAAAAAGACTTTCCAGATAACTGAGAGGTCATGAAGATCCCAGTTGTGGGTTTCTGATGAGCTTTGGATATGGTTTGTGGCTTCAGCTCTGGTAGTACCATCCACAGTAGTAATTATCCAAACACAGAGGCAATGAATGATGTTTGCATCCTGTCAAATGACAGAAATGATGCTATTCATGGAATCAGAGAAACATGGAATGGCTTGGGTTGGAAGGGATCTTAAAGATTATCTAGTTCCAACCTCCATGCCATGGACAGGATCACCTTCTACCAGATCAGGCTGCTCAAAGCCCCATCCAACATGGCTTGGGACACTTCCAGCCTTGGAGACTCCACAACTGCTCTAGGGAACCTGTTCCCTTGCCTCACCACCCTTATGGTTAAGAAGTTCTTCCCAATGTCTAACCTAAATCCAGCTTCCTCCAGTTGGAAGCCATCACTCCTCATCCTATCACTCCGTGCTTTCGTACAAAGTCCCTCTCCAGCTCTTCTGTAGCTCACTTCAAATACTGAAAGGCTTCTCTAAGGTGTCCCTGGAGCCTTCACTTTCCCAAGCTATACAACCCCAACTTTCTCAGCCTAGCCTCAGCTTTCTCAGTTTTGTAGGAGCCAGAGACAAACATCACCTCATGACACATCACTTGGCCAGATCTGTCATATAATTGACAACTGCTACAACAACTGAGAAGGAAACCTTGAGCAATGCAACCCACTGAACATACCTGTGGCACAACCATCCTTGCTTTATTACTTATCCCTCTGAAAGACAAATAACTTCATCAACACTCACCTGGAAACAGGCTGCTAAAACACTGAGAATGGGAGCATGCTGCCTCAGGCCTTCAGTCAGAAGATAGCCTGAGGGGTTGGAGTTCCCCTGGCATTGAAGGAGGATCTGAAAGAGGCTATCTGCATATTTGCTCCTCAACACCCCTTTTGCAGGACTCAAAATGGGTAACTTCCCCAATGCCAACATCAAGTGGTCTTGTAAAACAGGAGTAAAATCTTGAAGGATGGACATGACCTAGGAGGAAAGAATCAAAGGCATCTCCTCAGAGCAAGATCCAATGAGAAGGAGGAGCAAGGAGGAGGAAGGACTGAAGAGTTAAAAGCACCAAAAAGACAAAGGAAACACTCTTTACATTTGAGCTTTTAGACCAGTTCTGGAGACTAGAGATGAAAATAGGTTGTGTGGGTGTGAATCATTCTAATAACTGAAGCTCATCTTTTCCCTAAACACCTCTTGGAGACTCTTTAGGCACACCCCTCCCACTGCCACCAGCATAACATCAGAAGAGCCTCGTTAGCGGCTGGGGGGTAATTGCATGTTTTAATTTTCAAGGCAACAACAAAGAGATCCAAGTTGAAAAACAACCCCAGGCAGTGCTACAGGCTGGGGTCAGAGTGGCTGGAGAGCAGCCAGGCAGAGAGGGACCTGGGGGTACTGGTTGATGGTAGGCTGAACAGGAGGCAGCAGTGTGCCCAGGAGGCCAAGAAGGCCAATGGCATCCTGGCCTGCATCAGGAACAGTGTGGCCAGCAGGAGCAGGGAGGTCATTCTGCCCCTGTACACTGCACTGGTGAGGCTGCACCTCGAGTACTGTGTCCAGTTCAGGGCCCCTCAGTTTAGGAAGGATGTTGACTTGCTGGAAGGTATCCAGAGAAGGGCAACAAGGTTGGTGAGGGGTTTGGAGCACAGCCCTGTGAGGAGAGGCTGAGGGAGCTGGGGTTGCTTAGCCTGGAGGAGACTGAGGGGTGACCTTATTGCTCTCTACAACTCCCTGAAGGAGACTGTGGCCAGGTGGGGGTTGGTCTCTTCTCCCAGGCAGCCAGTACCAGAACAAGAGGACACAGTCTCAAGCTGCACCAGGACAGGTTTAGGCTGGATGTTTAGGAAGAAGTTCTATACAGAGAGAGTGATTGCCCATTGGAATGGTCTGCCCAGGGAGGTGGTGGAGTCACCATCACTGGAGGTTTTCAGGAGGAGACTTGATGGGGTGCTTGGTGCCATGGTTTAGTTGTTTAGGTGGGTTGGATTGGTTGATGGGTTGGATGCGATGATCTTGAAGGTCTCTTTCAACCTGGTATTGTATTGTATTGTATTGTATTGTATTGTATTGTATTGTATTGTATTCTATTGAAATCCCAGCCCTGCTGACTGTCACTTTACCTGGAATGCTCCAATTACCTTCTTCACATTACTTTGCCCCAACTGCTTTTCATTTTGGCATATTGGTCATTAAGAAAAAGAGAGAGGTTTAAAACAAGCAAGCAACAACAACAGAAGGGGAGGGTTTAAGATTCTCAAAGGGTTAAGCCACAGTGTAAGTTTGGACAGGAAATGTGAGTGGCTTTGTTAACCCCCAACAGCAGTAAGAAAGTGATTAAAAAACCCAACTTACACTTCCTCATCCTGTGCTGTGTCATCATTTCAACTAAATTTCAAAGGAACATTGAGTCCTTTCTTGGCAAATACTTTTCTGACCAATTCACCTCAGAGGTACCAAAATCATTCCTCCCTGAGAAGTTTCTCCAGCACTGATTAATAATAAAGATTTTTCCATCAGGGAAATTTTCCCCCTAACCTTCTCCTTTAATAGGTCACTTTCATGCTCTTAGGAGCATATTATGGCTTGTTCTTGTCTCTGCAGTAATGCTTCTCTACCTTGGCTTTTCCAATACTTCCCTTCTTGGCAGAAGAAAGCACAAAGGCCTTGTTCTCTTGAAACCAGTCAGTGACAGATGAGTATCAGATGGATGATATCAGACTGCTGGAGGGGGTCCAGAGTAGGCCACAAAGATGATCAGAGGAGCACCTCCCCTATAAGTACAGGCTGGGAGAGTTTGGGCTATTCAGTCTGGAGAAAAGGAGGCTCAGGGGAGACTTTAGAGCAGCCTTCCAGTACCTGAAGGGAGCTACAGGAGAGCAGGGGAAGGACTTTTTACAAGGGCTTGTAGTAATAGGATGAAGGGGAATGAATTGAAGCTTGAGGAGGGGAGATTCAGAGTGGATATTAGAGATAAATTGTTAACAGTGAGGGTGCTAAGACAGTGTAACAGGTTGCTCAGGGAACTTGTGGCTGCCCCCTCCCTGCAGGTGTTCAAGGCCAGGTTGGATAAGGCCTTGAGCAACCTGTGCTAGTGGGAAGCGTCCCTGCCCATGGCAGTGGGATTGGAACTAGATGATTTTTAAGGTCCCTTCCAACCTAAACCATTCTGTGATTCAGTGAGTATTACACCTGCTGAGCACTCAGCTCCCTCTGGACTCAAATTTGATTGTTTTGTGTTAGCTTTCCACATACCAAGAGGGAGAGGGAAGTAGCAAAGTTGGGAAATCCATCTGTAAGAGAAAGGCCCAGAGAGCATCCTGAGACAACTCCTAACTCCCTGCAAACTGATGAGGCTTCAATCTGATGCTGTCTCCACAATTCTCTTGTTAAAAGAAATCTCTTTTTCCTTCCTGATCAGCTCCCTCTTCAGACAAAATCACACCAGGCTTGCTCACCTCATCTGGCTGGTAGCTGTACAGCTGGGTTTGGATGATGAACTGCAGCCAGTCGTTGGCTTTGGCACACTCCTTTAGGTAGGAGGTACTCAGGCTGATGTTGTGGACTTTACAGAACTGCATTACCAATGCCCACTGCTTTCTAGAGTCACAAGAGGTCCTGCATGGAATTAAAAGATTGACATTCAGATTGGATGTTAGGAAGAAGATCTTTCCCATGAGGGTGGTGAGACACCGGCACAGGGTGCCCAGGGAGGTGGTAGAAGCCTCAATCCTGAAGGTTTTTAAGGCCAGGCTGGATGTGGCTCTGAGCAACCTGATCTAGTATGAGGTGTCCCTGCTCATGGCAGGAGGGCTGGAACTGGATGATTCTTGAGGTCCCTTCCAACCCTAACAATTCTATGATTCTATGAAAGAGCTTTGGCTGTAATTGTAATTGGTGTTTATGGATGGTAGCAATGTCTAAACTCATCATGTGGCCTGAGATCTATTGCCTGTGAACAGCAACACCACTGACCTCACTACAGATAAGGTCACTCCACTGTAGGAGCTTCCAGCTACACCTTGTGGATTTTCCCACCCACTAAGGCAGGTCCATTGTCCTGTCTTGACAGAATAGCAATGAGGCTGGGGAAGAGGCTGGAGAAAAAGTCTTGTGAGGAGCAGCTGAGGGAACTGGGGCTGTTGAGTGTGGAGAAAAGGAGGCTGAGAGGAGACCTCATTGCTCTCTACAACTCCCTGAAAGGAGGCTGGAGTGAGGTCACTCTTTTCTCCCTAGTGTCAGGTGACAGAATGAGAGGAAGTGGCCTGAAATTGCCCCAGGGGAGGTTTAGGTTGGAGATTAGGAACAATTTCTTTCCTGCAAGAGTGGTCAGACATTGGAACAGGCTGCCCAGGGAGGTGGTGGAGTCACCATCCCTGGAGGTGTTCCAGAGATGTGTGGCCATGGCACTTTGGAACATGGCTTAATGGCCACGGTGGTGTTGGGTTGACAGTTGGACTCAAGGATCTTGAGGCCTTTTCCCACACAAACAATTCCATGATTCTATGTCAACAACCTCCATTCCTGAGCATGCTGCAAGAGCTCTGTGGACTAGATTCAAGTGGAACACACTGACCACGCTTGCTCTTGGCCAAGAATTATCTATCACCTCTATGACTGGAAATGTCAAGACTACCTTCTAAATTCCAACTCTGTTGTTCAGTTTACTGCAACAAACCAACACAGGGATCTCTTTAGCATCACACACAAATGGTAACATCCAGTGCCCAGCCCCAGTGTGCCAGCATAATCTTTTACACCATGTTCTACTCACTTCTTTATTCCTTGGTGCTCAACTGCATCCCAAAAGGCTTCTTCTAAGGAGGTAAGAACTTCTTCTGCTGCTGCTTTTTCACCATCAGCCAGTTTTGTTAACTTCTCAACTGTTTGAAAGAAGAAAGTACTCCATTTGAGAAGCTCTTTGGGACTAGAGCATGGGTAGTATCTTCAGAAGTACCAGAACCAACCAGCAGTACAACTCCTACTAAAGCAAATGCTTCAGTGTTCAATTGTGCCAAGGCTGGCACCAAAGTGGCTCTGTGATTTCTGAGAAGGAATTGCAGCTTTCAAATCTCCCCCTGTAGTTGTAAATAAGTTTTCAGAATGATCAGGAAAATATCATTAAGGATTCACAGAACTAAAAAGCAGTTTCCTAGCTGGGACAAAAAGGACACCTGTGGACCTTTAGCTAGAAATTCAACTTCCTAAAGTTATTCCTAGGATAAATTTGAGTTCCTTACAGCTTTGAACATCTGATCTCACTGCAGCTGTAAGACAGTATGTAAGTACCAAAGAGATTTGGTAAAGCCCCTTTGTTTAATTCCCCAGTTAGATCATTACAGCATTAAGCTGAGCTTTACTAAACATTACACTGAGCCTTAGGCAGGTGTCCAACTCCTACACTCCTGGTTCTGTGCCACGTTGCAGCTATGCCAGCGCTTCATAATGCACCTTCAAAAGCAGGAAGCATCTAGGTCAGGCCAACCCCAGGCACAAATCCAGGCTGGGTGCAGAGTGGGTTGAGAGCAGCCCTGAAGAAAGAGTCTTGGGGGTGTTGGTTGCTGAGAAGCTCCCCATGAGCCAGCAGTGCCCTCATGCAGCCCAGAAGGCAAATTGTGTGCTGGGCTGCATCAAGAGGAGTGCGGCCAGCAGGGCAAGAGAGGGGATTCTGCCCCTTGACTCTGCCCTTGTGAGACCCCACCTCAAATACTGCATCCAGTTCTAGTGTCCCCAGCATAAAAAGGACACAGAACTGTTGAGGCAAGGCCAGAGGAGGCCACAAAGGTGATCCAAGGGTTAGAACACCTCTGCTGTGAGGACAGGCTGAGGACAGGAGCTGGGGTTGTTCAGCCCGGAGAAGACTGCCTTTCAAAACCCAAAGGGATCCTACAGGAAGGCTGCAGAGGGACTTTTCCTAAGGGTGTGTAGCAACAGGACAAGGGGGAATGGTTTTAAGTGGAGGGAGAGTAGGCTGAGGCTGGATCTTAGGAAGAAGTTCTTCAGTACAAGGGCGGTGAGACACTGGAATAGGCTCCTCAGGGAGGTTGTGGAAGCTTCCTCCTTGGAGGGGTTGAAGGTCAGGTTGGATGAGGCCTTGAGCAGCTGAGTCTAGTCGAGAGGAGTCCCTGCCCATAGCAGGGAGGTTGGAGTTGATGATCTCTAAGATCCCTTCCAATCTAAGCCATTCTAGGATTCTATGAATAAAGGAGCAAAATTCCCATTTCTCCAAAGGGCAGGATGCTTCTACTGCATTCCTGAGCAGTTTGGCACCACCCTTCAATCCACCACTGCTTCTCCTCCCAAGAAATACAGAGCATGAGATGCTAAAGCAAACAAAAGACAGCCTCACCCAAAGATTCTCGTGTTGGATTGTGCTGAGAGTCTTCCCTTTGAGTTCTGTAGCTGAAAATCATGTTTGCAACTTTAAGATCCACCCTGAGCTTGAGGCTGCTGAGACCCAGCAATTCCAGGAAGCACACACAGGCTGCTCCTACTGCAGGTACACTGAAGGAGGAGAGAGCTAAAACACAGGCTTCCTTTGCTGCTTGCTGAATCCTGAAACAAGAAGAACACCAGCAGTGAAGAGCTCAAGATTTTAAAGCCATTTTTCAAACAGGCATACCCCCCACATAAACAAGGGCCTCCAAAGGTTACTAAACTCAGACTTCATGAGCCTGAAATCCCTTTACAACCCAAAAGTTCCATACTGATGAAAAGAAATAAAGTGTGAGGGTGAAGCCTCAGCCATGGCAAACAGAGCCTGAAACTCAGTAAGCTTCAACAAAAAGCCCAAGTATTTGAACTTATAAATAACAAACCACACTTGCCTGGCATTTTAGTGCCACCAAGTGCCACCTCCAATCCCCTCTTGAACACCTCCAGGGATGGGGACTCCACCACCTCCCTGGGCAGCACATTCCAATGGCGAATGACTCTCTCGGTGAAGAACTTTCTCCTCACCTCCAGCCTAAACTTCCCCTGGTGCAGCTTGAGACTGTGTCCTCTTGTTCTGGTGCTGGTTGCTAGAGAGAAGAGACCAACCCCCACCTGGCTACAAGCACCTTTCAGGTAGTTGTAGAGAGCAATGAGGTCTCCCCTGAGCCTCCTCTTCTCCAGGCTAAGCAACTCCAGACCCCTCAGCCTCTCCTCACAGGGCTGTGCTCAAGGCCTCTCCCCAGCCTCGTTGCCCTTCTCTGGACACGTTCAAGAGTCTCAAAGCCCTTCCTAAACTGAGGGGCCCAGAACTGACACAGCACTCAAGGTGTGGCCTAACCAGTGCTGAGTACAGGGGCAGAATGACCTCCCTGCTTCTGCTGGCCACACTATTCCTAATGCAGGCCAGGATGCCATTAGCCTTCTTGGCCACCTGGGCACACTGGTGGCTCATGTTCAGCCTACTGTCAATCAGCACCCCCAGGTCCCTCTCTGCCTGGCTGCTCTCCAGCCACTCTGACCCCAGCCTGTAGCTCTGCACGGGGTTGCTGTGGCCAAAGTGCAGCACCTGGCACTTGGATTTGTTGAATGCCATCCTGATGGACTCTGCCCATCTGTCCAGCCTGTCAAGGTCCCTCTGCAGAGCCCTTCCGCCCTCTAACTGACCGACATCTGCTCCCAACTTGGTGTCATCTGCAAACTTGCTGATGGCTGTCTCAATCCCCTCATCCAGATCACCAATACAAGACCACATAACACAACAATATATAATACTATAAATTAATACATAAATTAGAAATACACAAAGATTAAAGATAGAAATGGGTATATCTATAGATTAAAAACCATATACGTGTATGAGAAATGAATGATACATGATCTACAATAATATACAACAACATCCAATAGTCATTGCTTTGGAGGGAGAACTCACAGCTGTCTGGGGGATTTGCTCTTTATCAACTGCTGGACCAAAAATGTGCCAAAAGCAAAGGCTGGGCGCCCATGGTGCAGGTAGTACCCAAAATCCAGTCGCTCCAGGATGGCATATTTGTTCACCAGCTCAGGGGATGAAAAATGAGGGAAGTCACTGGATGCATCTAGAAAGAGTATCAGCATGAGGATGAGCTGAGCAGCAGCTGGATTCAACACAGGAAATGGCTTTCAGCTACAAAATAGGTGATGACAGAATGTTACGGGGTTGGAAGGGACCTCCAGGGATCATTGGGTCCAAACCCCTCTGACAAAGCAGGGTCACCTAGGGCAGGCCACACAGGAACAGATCCAGGTTGGCTTTGAAAGTCTCCAGAGAAGGAGACTCCACAACCTCTCTGGGTGGCCTTCTCCAGTGCTCCATCACCCTCACAGTAAAGAAGTTTCTTCTCATGTTGAGGTGGAACTTCCCATGTTCTAGCTTATATCCACGATTCCTTGTCCTATTACCAGGTGTCACTGAAAAGAGCCTGTCCCCTTCCTCTTGACATCCACCCCTCAGGTATTTAGGGAAATGAGTAAGATCCCCTCTCAGCCTTCTCTTCTCCAGACTAAACAGCCACAGGTCTCTCAGTCTTTCTTCATGGCATAGATGGAGCACCTCTCCTGTGAGGACAGACTGAAGGAGTTGGGGCTGTTCAGTCTGGAGAAGAGAAGGCTCCCAGGTGACCTCATTGTGGCCTTCCAGGATCTGAAGGGGGCTACAAGAAGGCTGGGGAGGGACTTCTCAGGATGTCAGTAGTGATAGGATTAGGGGGAATGGAAGGAAACTGGAGGTGGGGAGATTCAGGCTGGAGGTGAGGAGGAAGTTCTTCCCCATGAGAGTGGTGAAGCCCTGGAATGGGTTATCCAGGGAGGTGGTTGAGGCCCCGTCCCTGGAGGTGTTTAAGCCCAGGCTGGCTGAGGCTCTGGCCAGCCTGATCTAGTGTGGGGTGTCCCTGCCCATGGCAGGGGGGTTGGAACTAGATGATCCTTGTGGTCCCTTCCAACCCTGACTGATACTATGATACTATGTTCCAAGTCCCTTCATCATCTGATCAAATCTGATCAAGTCCCCTCATCAAATCCGATCCTATTCCAATTCAGATCTCAGGTGCCCAAACCCCACTGCAATTCCAAGTCTCACTGTGCAACCAGAACTCTGGATCAATTCTCAGGTCCTCAGCTTGCTTTTAAAAGAACAGCCCAGGAGGGACATGGACCTGATGGAGTGGGTCCAGAGGGCTACAAAGATGATTGAGGGGCTGGAGCACCTCTGCCACGAGGACAGGCTGAAGGAGCTGGGATTGTTCAGCCTGGAGAAGAGGAAGCTCCAGGGAGGCCTTAGAGCAGCCTTTCAGTACCTGAAGGGGGCGGGGAGGGGGTATAAGAAGGATGGAGAGGGACTGTTTCCAAAGGCCTGCAGTGATAGGATGAGGGGCAATGGTTTGAAACTGGAGATTTAGACTGGGTATAAGGAATGAGTTCTGCGCCCTGAGGATGGTGGATCACTGCAACAGGCTGCACAGGGAGGTGGCTGAGGCCCCATTCCTGGAGATACTCAAGGTCAGTCTCAACAAGGCTCTGAGCAGCCTGATCTAGTGAAAAGGTGCCCCTGCTCACTGCAGGGCTCTGGAGCTTTGGAGATCCCTCTGAACCCAAACTGTTCTATGATTTACATTACATATATTTATGTAACCCATATAATCTGTCTGTGGAGAGCTTAAAGGACAGAGGAAACTGACCCAGGATCCAATTTCAACCCAGAAGTTTAGTAGATTACTAGTTTCTTGATACAAGAAAGGACCTTTTGAAGAAGTCCACTGCCAAATCATTCCACTGGAAGGTTTTTTTATTGCCCTTCCTGTTTTTTTTTTTTCCACCCAAGGTGCCCAGGCTAGAAAGGATCTAGTAGTTGAAATGCAACATACCTGACACAGCAAGAGTATTTGTGGATTGCCAGCCAAACAATTTAGCAGGATCAAAGGGTGCTAATGACTGGGGGAAAAAAAAACACAACAACAGAAGCAAAATACATTTAGAAGATTAAGATTCACTTCAGAGCACACCAGAGAAGATTTCAGGGACCTAAAGCAGCAGACAAACAGCAGCAGCCTGTGCTGCTACCGAGCAGTGATGTGCCTTGTTTCAAGTGCTCTCTCAAAGGCACATTTTTGTCTACCCACGTTTATCATTCTGGGTTTTGAGTAGGGTCAGAACCCAAAAAAGTGCCAGGAAAAGTTCAGACTTTGGTCTAAGGAAAGAGGGGAAGAAAATACATTAAGTATTTTGCTAACAATGACCTTAGCAAAGTGAACCCTTTTCCTAGCAGTGAATCCTTGACAGCATTTCTTCCAGCTTCCTGTTTCTCTCGCTTCCAGCTTTCAGTTTCTCTCACACCACAGCTCTGAAGGGCCCAGAGTGACTTTCCATGAGGCACCACCCCTTAATTCCACATTTCTACTTCTCCTAGACAATTCAACCCATCTTCATATTTGCCACAGTAATCCACTGCAAGAACCTCACTTGTCTGACACTCTAGAGCTGCTGAAGTTAGCCACTGCAGATGCCTTTGTGTGCCTGGGGGAGCAAGGGGAAGCCAGACTCAAGGTATCTAGAAACCATTGAAAAACCTGTTCAGAACGAAGCTATAAACTTTGGCTGTGGGATACAGGTGAGGACAGCTCAGCTCAGCTGTCCTGAGTGGCTCCATACTGCTACCAGGCTGCAGCCCATGGCTCTGGGATTCTGTCCAAGTCAAACCAACACAAGCTGAAAAGAAGTTTCTATTAGTTTCCTTTTGTTCTGCCTCAAGCACAACCATAAAACATGTCATGTACCTGAACAAGATGGTAAAGAGAGATGTCAGGTGGCAGAATTCCATGGGAAGTAGAGGGGGAAAGAGAGCAGCTTTTAGCTTGGGGTAAGGAGTCAAGGCCATTTTTAAGAGCTGGGGATCCACTTTCTTTAGAGGTTTTTCCATATCTTCATTCTGAAGAACCTGCATTGCATGGGAGCAAAATTATTCCATTAGGAAGAAGAAACTGCAGTAAGGTAATAATAAGACAATCTCTGAATGCACCAAACTACCTCCTGGGAATCTGACATACAGTGACAGCACTGGCTGGTGTCATTTTCATGTAGCATTTTTACCTGTAAAATCTCTTTTAAGTTGTATTAGACATACCTGGAAGAGTACCTGATGGTTTAGGTTACTGTGCTCTGCATCAGAAAGCTACCTAAGTGAATAAATTCTGTTTCAACACATGGGTCACCATTTTAGAAGCTGACTCAAAGTACTTTTCCCTACTAAAACTATTTGAGGAACAAAAGTGACTCAGCTGGAACTATTACAAAGAAGTTGAACACTCAACTCACAGCCCTTGTGCCTTGCTGTGTCTAAGCCAAATGATCTCAGACTGCTCTGCTTGCTCCATTGGGGTCACATCCAAATCAGATTACTCTCCAAAGAAATCTGATGATGGCATTAGTACTTTTGTTTCCATATTCCTTTGAGTTTTCAACACCATTTGAGTTTTCAACACCATGTGAGAGCTTCTTCCATGAGGGGGAGAACCCACAGGGCAAGAGAAATGGCCTCAAGTTGCTCCAGGGGAGGATTAGGTTGGAAGTGAGGAACAATTTCTTCCCTTTGAGGGCTGTCAAGGCCTGTCCCAGGCTGCCCAGGGCAGTGGTGGACTCCCTGTTTCAAGGCCATGGAGATGTGGTGCTGAGGGCTATGGTTTGGTGGTGAGCTGGCAGTGCTGGGTTGATGGTTGGAACTGAGATCTTAAAGGTCCCTTCCAACCAAAATGATTCTGTGATTCTCCCAAAGCTTGTCAGAAGCTGGGTGCACACAGTACCTGATCAATGCCTCCAGGAGCATACATTGTAGTAGCCAGGGCTAGTAGAGTCCGTCCCTCCAGCAGCATGCTGCTCACACTGGCTTGGTTGCTGGGGATCAGGATCTGAGCATTGGCTAGACTGGCCTGGAAAATCATCTTTGGATCTTGAAAGGAAAAAAACAAATGAGATGGAATTTCATGGAAAGCCAATGTCAGATCATCAAAGCATGCATTGAAACTGTTTAACAGCTATGAAAACTGATGGGTTTTCTATTTTTGGTTACTCATTTTTCTGGGCTGGGGATTAGGAAGAAATTCTTCCCCATGAAGGTGGGGAGACACTGGAACAGGTTAGAAGAGAATCATAGAATCAGTCAGGGTTGGAAGGGACCACAAGGATCACCTAGTTCCAAACCCCCTGCCATGGGCAGGGACACCTCACACTAGACCAGGCTGGCCAGAGCCTCATCCAGCCTGGTCTGGGGCCTCAACCAGCTCCCTGGACAACCCATTCCAGGGCTTCACCACTCTCATGGTGAACAACTTCCTCCTCAGGTCCAGTCTGAATCTCCCCACCTCCAGCTTCATTCCATTCCCCCTAGTCCTATCACTACCTGATATCCTAAGAAGATAGGGAGGTTGTAGATGCACCTTCCCTGGAGGTGTTCAAGGCCAGGTTGGATGAGGCTTTGAGCAACCTGATCTAGTGGAAGGTGTCCCTGCCCACGGCAGGGGGTTGGAACTGGATGATCCATAAGGCCCCTTCCAACCCAAACCATTCCATAGTTCTATGAGTTCTTTATCCTATACTGGTCACATTTTCTGAGAAAACTTCACTTGGGCTTATTTTCATCATATTTTAATGTGTGACTCTAGAAAGGATGAAATATTCTAAGAGAGAAATTACTTGAAGACACAAATCCAACTGATTTTCAGTGACAGAAACAAACAAGCCAACAAAAAGCAAACATGTAATCCAAGAGGCAGGGAAGCCAAAATGTGCCACAAGAACTAGGGGAAACTTTAATTTTAACAGGTTATTTTGTTCTGAATTCTCCCCTTCTGGTCAACTTGTTGAGAACATCATCAAATTGGAGGGAATGATGATTATGCACTAAATAATTCTCATCTATCTAGAGGCTCCAAACCCCTCTGTATATTTTAAGTAGGGATTACAAGTCCTATTTTCATTGAGTACCAGGTTGGAAGGGACCTCAAGGGTTATCTGTTCCAACCTTTCAGGAGATGAGGAGCTGATGCATATGGAAATGATTTGCCATGGCCAAAAAAACCCCAAGCTTGCAGCAGAGCAAACATCAAACCACCTCCTGAGTGAGGCCAAGCTCTTACCTCGGGGGTTACTGGCAACCCCTCGACACTGCACGAGGAATTCAAACCAGGGATGAGCTTCATGCAGTTCCTTATTCTCCAAAAGAGGGCAATTTGAAGGAGTTAAACTGGAAACAAGGTAAGTAGCAGCCCAGTGAAAATGCAGCATTTGTAACCTTCCTCTGCCCCAGCCTAGCACTGTGTTAAAAACATGGCACTAGGGACTTATTTCATCCATTCTTCTGGAAGAGTCAAATCCCATCACCCTTCTCTACAAGGCATCCAGCATCTCTGCCAGCTCCCTCACTGCTGCTCAAGTGAGAGAGTTCATAGGATCACAGGATGTTAGGGGTTGGAAGGGACTTCTGAGATCTTTGAGCCCAATCCCCTGCCAGAGCAGGTTCCACATGAATGCCTCCAGACAAGTCTTGAAAGTCTCCAGAGAAAGAGACTCCAGCACCTCTCTGGGCAGCCTGCTCCAGTGCTCCCTTACAGTAAAGAAGTTCTTCTTCATGTTGAGGTGGAACCTCCTGTGCTGTAGTTTACACCCATTGCTCCTGGTCCTCTCACAGAGCACAAGCGAGCAGAGGTTGTTCCTTCCTTCTTGCCACCCAGCCCTCATATATATATAAAGACTTATTAGATCCCCTCTCAGTCTTCTCTTCTGCAGACTAAACAGCCCCAGGGCTCTCAGCCTCTCCTCATGAGGCAGTGCTCCAGTCCCCTTGTAGCCCTCCCTTGGACTCACTCAAGTAGATCCCTGTCCCTCTTGAACTGGGGAGCCCAGAACTGGATTCCAGAGTTTCTGAAGAACAAGTTGCTTTGGCTCATTCAGGACTGAATTGCTTCTAGCATTCTACTACTAATTACAACTGTCATTATCTCCTTTGATGACTGACACCAATTAAGACTGACAAGACAACCTGCATAAAGCTTCAAAATGCAGCATGGAACCTCACAAAGTGCCACACAGCTGCTATTAAATGACACTCCTGTGACCTTCTCTTGCCAAACAGGATGGGATCGAGCAAAACTCTCACTGCCAACTATTAAAATGTCAGGATTGAAATCTGCAGGAGGTTTGAGGGATGAAAAGGATTTGTACCTGTAATAGTCCAAGTAAGTGTACAACAGGTACTGCCAATTATGCTCCAAACAGTGGAGGATGAAGCGAGCATGGAAGTCCAAGGCACCTGCAGCACTGTATTTCAGCACAGGGTGAGGGTTTTGCAGTACTCCCCCAAGGTAAGACAGTCTTTGGAGCAGAAGTTCAAAATCCTCCAGCTCAGAAGAGACAAAAATGCCATTTCTAGCAGAAAAAAAAAGAACAAGAATACACACTGATTATGCACTTCTCCCTTCAACAAGGTCTGAAAGGTGTTTTCAGTTCAGGATCAGAACGCAGACCTTTCCTTCCAGGGGACTGCTTCACCACTGAGGCAGACACAGCTTGTGGTCCTGAAAGAAGAGCACAGCTACTACAGCCTGCTGCAGAGAATGAGGTGTGAGGAGTGAAATAGCTGTGTGCAGGATCACAGAGAATCACAGAATGCCAGGTTGGAAGGACTCCCAAGTATCACAGAATTGTTTGGGTTGAAAGGGACCTCCAAAGGTCATCTAGCCCAATCCCCTCTGCAGTAAGCAGAAGCATCCTCAACTAGATCAGGTTGCCCAGAGCCCTGTTGAGCCTCACCTTGAATATCTCCAGGGATGAGGCCTCAGCTACCTCCCTGGGCAACCTGTTCCAGGGTTCCACTACCCTCATGGTAAAGAACTGGTCCAACCTTTCCAGGTGATAGTGGAGTTGAAATGAGCTGGCCCAGCACCCTGTCAAGCTGAGTCTTAAACTGACCAATGTAGGGGAATTTCCTCTTATGGGCATTAGGAATGTAACCACTGTGAAATATCAAAGGGCTGATGAAGGATTTCCATTGCTGTCATGTTTCTCTTGTCAGGTACCAGGAAGTGCCAGTACAAGACTAAAATTAACTGGATCAATGGGTTTGTGCTAGTTCAAAAGAGGGCACTAAGTGCAATACAACAATCAATACATATCAGAGATTCATTAACATGTACCTGAAAGGAGGCTGGAGTGGGGTGGGAGTTGGTCTCTTCTCCCTGGTATCAGGTGATAGAATGAGAGGAAGTGGGCCAAAATTGTGTCAGGGGAGGTTTAGGTCAGACATCAGGAACAATTTATTTCCTACAAGAATGGTCAGGCACTGGAACAGGCTGTCCAGGGAGGTGGTGGAGTCACCACTCCTGGAGGTGGTCAAGAAACCTGTGGACATGGCACTTAGGGATATGGTTTAGTGGCCATGGTGCTGCTGGGTTGATGGTTGGACTTGGAGGGCTTTTCTTACCCAAACAATTCTATGATGCTATGTAATTCTGGAACTACCTGACTGTGGTGTCATCTAAGGCAGAAAGTTAGAAGAACAATGCACTAAGGGCACATACCTAGCCAGCTTGTTTAAAATATCATTTCTCATGAAGCTACTGCACAGCATCTTCTGGTCAACAATGGCTGGAGTCAGAGGAGGCCAGGTAGTCTGTCCACACGTGGGCTGGCTGGGATCAGATTCTTCAACCCATGAGCAAATACTAGGCCAATCATGCTGGGCTGTCAAGTGCATCCAGAGAACTTCAGGATTACAGGTCTTGAGGTCTGTGTTTCAGAAAGGCAAAGTGATGAAAGCAGCACAAACAGAAACAGCTCAGGGAAAGGGCAACGAAGTTGGTGGGATTGGAACACAAGCCCTATGAGGAGAGGCTGAGGGAGCTGGGGTTGCTTAGCCTGGAGAGGAGGAGACTGAGGGGTGACCTTATTGCTCTCTACAACTCCCTGAAGGGAGACTGTGGCCAGGTGGGGGTTGGTCTCTTCTCCCAGGCAGCCAGTACCAGAACAAGAGGACACAGTCTCAAGCTGCACCAGGACAGGTTTAGGCTGGATGTTTAGGAAGAAGTTCTATACAGAGAGAGTGATTGCCCATTGGAATGGTCTGCCCAGGGAGGTGGTGGAGTCACCTTCATTGGAGGTGTTCAAGAGGAGACTTGATGGGGTGCTTGGTGCCATGGTTTAGTTGTTGGGTGGGTTGGATTGGTTGATGGGCTGGACGCGATGATCTTGAAGGTCTCTTCCAACCTGGTTTATTGTATTGTATTGTATTGTATTGTATTGTATTGTATTGTATTGAAATGCTGACACTGCTCTGGATATGGACACATGTGTATGGAACACTTTTGATGGCCAGCAAAGCTGAGATGAAGAGAACTGTCACAGCTTCTTGGAGCTTTCTGTTGGTAAAGCTAAGTGTGATGCCACAGGGTCATCAGCCTTACAGAACATAGCAGAGCAGAACATTTACAAGTAGCCATGCATTAGGCAAGTCCCTTTTAGCTAATCCTGAGTTCTTCCCTTCCCTGCCAGAAGGTAAAGAGGATGAAAGCTCTTTGTTTACTCTTTATCACTGACAAAAAAAAAAAATCAAGTGACCCACTGTGGTAGCACCCAACATGCCCCTCCTACACAACTCATGCCAAAGACAGGTTTTCAAGTAACATTTGAAGCCCATAGGCAGCAGAACACTTGCCTTGACGTGGCTTTCTGGGGAGGAGAATCATTTCCTGCACCAGCTCATCCCACCACTGAGCCCAGTCCAACGTGATTTTGACTCTCCTCTTGTGACCCCCGTGTCTGTCACCACTCAGCAGTGAGTCCAGAACATCTGCATGCCTGGAAAAATCTTGTTCCTTCCTCCAGCTCCTGAAACTACACCAAAGTGTTGCATTAGGGATGCTTGTTAGTGCTCTTCTCAACGACAGTCCACAAACTAACAAATCAAAGATGATTCAAGGGTCAGCAAATTTGGGTTAGTCCATTTGGAAGGGAGCTGTGGGAGTGGTGGAGGGGCTTAGTTCAGTTTGAGAGTGCTTATGAGAGGAATGAGCAAAGGACAGCCTCATCTCTCTCAAGCTGACACTGCAAGTGATAAGCTTTGTAACATAACAAGGTTTGTAACATACAGAACCTTGAAATCATTTCAGAGCTGAATAGGTATAAAGCCACTTATTTAACTCTAAGATGACTGCAAGGTTCTTTAGCTTGCTTTATTATGGATTTCCTCTCTCCAGAACAGAGCAAACATTCCATCTGCACCTTTAATTTGATTCATAATTCTAGTGACAGCTATTAAGAACAGGAGGAGACTGGATGGGGTGCTTGGTGCCATGGTTTAGTTGATTAGATGGTGTTGGATATGATGATCTCAAAGGTCTCTTCCAGCTGGTCTATTCTATTCTATTCTATTCTATTCTATTCTATTCTATTCTATTCTATTCTATTCTATTCTATTCTATTCTATTCTATTCTATTCTATTCATTCCATTCCATTCCATTCCATTCCATTCCATTCCATTCCATTCCATTCCATTCTATTCCTATTCCATTCCTATTCCTATTCCATTCCATTCCATTCCACTCTAATACTTCATTTATGGTGATGGCATGAACAGAAGATCTCTCTCTGTCCCACTGAGGACAGTGTATCATGACTAAGTCTGGAAAGAGCAGGACAGGAATTGGGACATTAATGAGAGAATGAATTACTTCCCTCACTGAGCCTTAGCTCTGCCAGCAAAGATCAAAGTGTGAAAGAGATGAAATGAGAGCAGACTGCCTCTGTTAGTGCAGCACATCACAGAAGTGTTGCAGCTAGAAAGGACCTCTGGAGGCCACCACATTTTAAATCCTACTAACATTATGAATTAGTAAGTAAAATTGATAACCCCCATTACCTGGAGAGAGATTGAATCTCTTCTTGGTTCTCTTGGAAGGATCCCGAGTACAAGCTTTCAACCTGATGCACAAAGTCTATCATTTTCTTCTCTTTCTCAGAAAAGTAATTCTCTTCTTGCAAGACTTTCACCTTGAATTCAAATTAAATGATTACCTCCAATTACAACTGTTACCTGCTTATGAGACAGCAAAGCTGGAAAGGATCCTGCAAGTGCAAAGAGTTAACCGACTGGAGGGGAAAAAAATATGTCGGGAGAGCGCTGAGGTCAACACACTGCAATCACAAGAGGGTGAAAACCTCATAATGGGGGCAAGCAAAGGAGAACAAGATCAGAGCCAGGGCAACACAAAAAGGACACTTGAAACCATTTTTAGGTTAACTGCAGGCACATCAATGACTTCACAGCAGCAGCTACACTGCAAGGATGGAGGGAGGAAAAGCTCTTTGTTCCCATTCCCCCAGGGTGTTCAATACAATGCTTTCTCTCAGGGTAAATGCACAGCAGACTTCAGAAGATCAGCTGGGTTCCCCCAAAAAAAAAAAAAAAAAAAAAAAAAAAAGCCTTTTCCAACACTCACCAACAGGTCTCGAATGGGTTTGTCAGCTGTGTAGAAACAGATCTTGTGCAATTCCTCCTGCACATCAAAGCCCTAACAAAAAAGGAAGACATTCGGTGTGTGCAAAGTGCAAAAAGCAGCCGCAGATGATGGAATAAACACGTCCAGTTTCATCCCAAAGCACATAACCTTTCTCGGGCATGCTTGTGATGGTCACTTCCTCAGTTACTGAAGGTGATCTGTGTGATGTCTCCAGCATGGCTGGAGATAAAATGTGTGCCTGTTAAATACCAGACCTGCCACAACCACCTTTACACTTTGCTGATCATTGCATCAGTCAATACATGCTCATAGTCTCCCTCGGTGCTTTGAATCATAGAACCTCATGGGCTGGAAAAGATCTCTGACATCATCAGGTCCAACCATCAACCCAACACCACCATGGCCATCAAACCATGTCCCCAAGGGCCATGGCCACGCATTTCTGGAACACCTCCAGGGATGGTGACTCCACCACCTCCCTGGGCAGCCTGTTTCAGTGTCTGACCACTCCTGCAGGAAAGAATTTGTTGCTAAACTCCAACCTAAACCTCCCCTGGTGCAAATTCAGGCCATTTCCTCTTGTTCTGTCACCTGATACAAGGAAGAAGAGACCAACCCCCACCTGGCTCCAACCTCCTTTCAGGGAGATACAGAGAGCAATGAGGTCACTCCTCAGCCTCCTCTTCTCCAGGCTGAACAATTCCAGTTCCCTCAGTTGCTCCCCACCAGACCTTTTCTCCAGACCCTTCACCAGCTTTGTTGCCTTTCTCTGGACACAATCCAGACCCTCAAAGTACTTCTTGGAGTGAGGGCCCAAAACTGAACCCAGGATTTCAGGTGCAGCCCCAGCAGTGCTGAGTCCATGGATATGATCACCTCTCTAGTCCTGCTGGCCACACTATTCCTGACACAGGCCAGGATGCTGGTGGCCTTCTTGGCCACCTGGGCACACACTGGGTCATTTTCAGATGGCTGTCTACCAACACCCCCAGGTCCTTTTCCACTGGGCACTTTCCAGCCACTCTGCCCCAAGCCTGGAGAGTTCATGGGGTTGTTGTGACCCAAGTGCAGGACTCAGGACAACTGGCCTTGACCCACTGATCCAGCATGGACAGATCCCTCTGCAGAACCTTTCTACCCTCAAGCAGGTCAACATTCCCACCCAGCTTAGTGTCATCTGCAAACTCACTGAAGGGGAGGGCACCAGTGATCAAAGCAGCTCTTTAAAACAAGTTGATTTGCACTGCAGCAGGTGTGTGGTGTTGGAACCCCCTCATCCACAGGACACCTAAATGCCTCCCACGCCCTCTCAGCATTCATTTATTTCATTAAGACTTACTGAACACCTCTCACCATATTCCTTAACAGCTCAGAGGCCTCTCTGGTGTTGTCCTTCAGAAGGCAGTCATAGACCAGGTTCAACCCTGTCTGAATAAACTCTGGAAGGCTTTGAGCAGGATGCTGCTGTGTTTGGAAGAAGATCTGGGCCTCTGGCATTCTGTTGCTTAAGATGGCCTCAGCAATGACTTCCTGAAAGGGGGATAAAAACATCTGGTCTCATCCCTGTATCATTTTCATCCCCCTGACCCCCAAGAGTTTAAAGACATGATCACATTAGCAATTTCCTTAAATACCTTTAAGCAGAGCAGTAAGCAATGAGTCATTTTACCTCTGCTGTCAGCTTTTCCCACTTCTGTCTTTCTTCTACCAAAAGCAGGTCCTCGTCGAGCTCCCCTCGGCCTGCCTGCACTGTGCTCCTTTGGGGGTGAGGGTATTTCCTCAGGAACTTCCTCAGTTTAATGATGTAATCAGTTAAAATATCTGCCCCTCTCTGCAGGAATCCATCAGGTTCTGGCAAAGAGACATGAACAAGGCCAGCTAAGCAGAAATGAACCCCACAAAGTGTTTACTGCTCAGCAGTGCTGGCTGACCCTGACTGATCATGGAATCAATAAGGCTGGAAAAGACCTCAGAGATCATCAAGTCCAACCTGTCACCCAAGAGCTCATGACTGCTAGACCAAGTGCCACATCCAATCCCATCTTGAACACCTCCAGGGATGGGGACTCCACCACCTCCCTGGGCACACCATTCCAATGGCTAACAACTCTCTCTGGGAAGAACTTTCTCCTCACCTCCAGCCTAAACTTCCCCTGGCACAGCTTGAGACTGTGTCCTCTTGTTCTGGTGCTGCTTGCCTGGGAGAAGAGACCAACCCCCACCTGGCTACAACCTCCCTTCAGGTAGTTGTGGAGAGCAATGAGGTCTCCCCTGAGCCTCCTCTTCTCCAGGCTAAGCAACCCCAGCTCCCTCAGCCTCTCCTCACAGGGCTGTGCTCAAGGCCTCTCCCCAGCCTTGTTGCCCTTCTCTGGACACGTTCAAGTGTCTCAATGTCCTTCTTAAACTGAGGGGCCCAGAACTGGATACAGGACTCAAGATATGGCCTAACCAGTGCTGAGTACAGGGGCACAATGACTTCCCTGCTCCTGTTGGCCACACTATTCTTGATGCAGGCCAGGATGCCATTGGCCTTCTTGGCCATCTGGGCACACTGCTGGCTCTTGTTCAGCCTTCCATCAACCAGTCCTTTTCTGCCTGGCTGCTCTCCAGCCACTCTGACCCCAGCCTGTAGCACTGCCTGGGGTTGTTGTAACCAAAGACTAATGAAGAGGACATCTCAGAGGAAAGGACACATCAGCTCTGCACTGCACTTCAATCTGTACAAGGACTGACACCATCCCACCACCATCAGCTCACTGGCAGGACACAGGTACAGTCCTGCCAGTGCTCCACAGAGCTCCCTGTGTCTTCATCCAGGTCTTTTCTCCTTTCAGGGCCAACTAAATGAGAACTGCAAGTTTTTATTAATCCTGACCATTGGGTAGTTCTTTTGGAGTCAGAATCTAGCACATTAATCCTCCCCAACAGCAGATAGGTGGTGTGCATTGGGTCACTTGACATTTTAGATGGCCTAGAACCAAACAGGATAGAAACCAAGTGTGAAGGTGAGCTTTCTTTTGAATGACCTACATAAAATCTACACAGTGAAAGCAAGGAATGAAAGATCCCAGTCAAGGAAAGATGTTCCAGTCAATATCAAACACCTCTAGGCTCTTCTGCTAGGGACATCAGCTTCTAGATCACTCTGTCAAGATATCCATGATCTAGAGGTGCCACATGCCTCATCCTTGGAAATATTCAAGGTGAGGCAGGACAGGGCTCTGAGCAACCTGATCTAGTTGCAGATGGCCCTGCTGACTGCAAGGGGGTTGGACTGGGTGATCTTTTGAGGTCCCTTCCAACCCAAACCATTCTATGGGTCTCTTCATGGACATTTCCTAAGGATGACACTTCTTCAGTTACATTTCAGTTTTTAGTTACCTTTGGGACATGGAAGTGTTGGTTAGAAGGTTGGACCTGATGATCTGAGAGGTCTTTTCCAACCTTAATGATTAACCAGTTATCAGACAGTTATCACTTCCATCCCTGGAAGTGTTTAAGACCAGGCTGGATGAGGCTCTGGCCAGCCTGATCTAGTGTAGGGCATCCCTGCCCATGGCAGGGGGTTGGAACTAGATGATCCTTGTGGTCCCTTCCAACCCTGACTGATACTATGATACTATGACAGATAAATGCCATCTAAAATGGAAGGACTTCTAAAGATAACCTTGATAAAAATGTTACAACATGGATAAAAATCATGTCCAAAAAATGATCAACAGTTATTGATGAGCAGCTTTTCCTGGCAGAAGGAACCAGTTCTGCTTTGAAATCTCTGCCTGTTGGTCAACAGATCAAAACCCACCACCGACAGGGATTCAGATCCAAGCATCAGGACCCCCTGTGCAGGGACATCTCACCTCACTTTTCTCTAGCAAAACAAAGCTGTCCTGTGGAATTCTGTCAGGTTCACAGAAACACTGAGTGGTTTGGGTTGGAAAGGACCTTAAAGATTGTTTTAAAGAATGATATAAAGAACTTGGAATAAAGAATTCATAGAATCACTGAATGGTTGGGGTTGGAAGGGACCTTAAAGATCATCCAGTTCCAACCCCCTGCCATGGGCAGGGACACCTCATAATAGGGCAGGTTGCTCAAGGCCCCATCCAGCTTGGCTTGGGACACTTCCAGGCTTGAAGGCTTCACAACTTCTCTGGGCAACCTGTTCCAGTGCCTCACCACTCTCATGGGGAAGAATTTCTTCCTTGAAGCCATTGTCCCCTGTCTTATCTCTCCATGCCTCTCCAGCTCTCCTAGAGGCCCCTTCACATACTGGAAAGCTGCTCTAAGGTCCTCCCAGAGACCTTATCTTGGAATAACTTCCTTCCAACTGAGCTACTCAAGCTATCTGGCTCAGAGAGTAACAACAATGGGAATGATTATTGTAGAGATAGCCTCCAGAAAACCCTGCAGGATTCCAAGTGTCACTCCATGCCCCTTCCCCCCAGCACATTTTGGTTTTTAGTTCTAGGCACCTGTAGTCCTTTAATTAATAAAAAATGAGTTGTTCTTGGCTCCCTAAACAATGACACATGACATCACTTGCATGATCCAAAATGAGACATCTCACCTTCTGTGTGCAGAAAAATGTCTTCCAGCTGCTTGGTAAGGAAGGTCAAGGTGAGGTGCAGCAGCTGCTCAGAGAACTGTTTGCTGTGAGGCTCCAGATCATTTTCTCTGATTGCTGAGCAAAGCAGATTCAGAGCTGGCCTCAGCTCTTCCAAATCTGCAACATTTACAAACAGAGGTAAAACATCTGCATTTCACCATGGGACTGAGCACAGAAATTCAGCATTTAAGGCAGAGAGTCCTAAAGGTATGCTACAACAAAAGGGCTCCTCTAATGTGCTAGAAGGTTGGACCAGGTGATCTATGAAATAATCACAGAGTCACTGAACCCTTTGGGTTGGAATGAAGCTTTGAAGGTCATCTAGCCCAACACCCTTACAATTGTGTATTAAAATGCTTTGCTTTCACATCAAAATGCTCATAATATGTATGGCAGCAGCAGAACACACCAAAGCCCCTGCACATGAATGGCAGAACCAGAAAACACCAGAACCCTGAACACTAATGACAGCAGCAGAACACACTAAACCCCCTGCACATGAATGACAGCAGCAGAACACACCAAACCCCCTGCACATGAATGACAGCAGCAGAACACACCAAACCCCCTGCACATGAATGGCAGCAGCAGAAAACACCAACCCCCCTGCACATGAATGGCAGCAGCAGATCACACCAGAACCCCTGCACATTAATGGCAGCAGCAGATCACACCAGAACCCCTGCTCATTAATGGCAGCAGCAGAACACACCAGAACCCCTGCTCATTAATGGCAGCAGCAGATCACACCAGAACCCCTGCTCATTAATGGCAGCAGCAGAACACACCAGAACCCCTGCACATTATGCACCATTCCTCCCTTATTTCCCCAAAGTAGGGAAGCTGCAGTGTAGCATCATCCAACCACACAAGAGCAGAGGCAATTCAACCTGTGGCTACAAACAGCCAGCCATCAATTGAAAGGCAAGGAAATGCCAACCTCTGTGGAGCTGAAAGTGTTTGACTCACTTTGCAGGTAAGTGTGGGATGCACTAGCAGGAGGCTGGTCAGCTCCAGGGCAGGCTGCAGACAGACTGAAGAGATTTTCTTTGCTCTTTAAAAATAAATCTACTGTGTCCAGCTGACGATTCTCCAAACCTGCCTGGACAAACACAGCATCATAGCATCACAGAATGGCCTAGGGACCTCAGAGATCATCTACTCCAACCACCCAGCATGGGCGAGGATGCCTCACAATCAGACCTGGCTGCTCACGGCCTCATCCAGCCTGGCCTTGAACAGCTTTAACTCAGCACCGCCGGGGCACCACCAAACCCTCAGCACCAGATATACACAGCTTTGAAACCCCTCCAAGATGGGGACTTCACCACTGCCCTGGGCAGCTTGGGCCAGGCCAGCCTTGAGGGCATTGAGTCCATCATCAGGAAGTTTGCAGATGACACCAAGCTGGGGGCAGGAGTTGATCTCTTAGGGGGTAGGAGAGCTCTGCAGAGGGACCTTGAGAGGCAGGACAGATGGGCAGAGTACAAGGGCATGAGATTGAACACATCTAAGTGCTGGGCTCTACACATTGGCCAACAACAACCTCAGGCAGTGCTACAGGCTGGGAACAGCCAGGCAGAGAGGGACCTGGGGGTACAGGTTGATAGTAGACTGAACATGAGCCAGCAGTGTGCCCAGATGGCCAAGAAGGCCAATGGCATCCTGGCCTGCATGAGGAAGAGTGTGGCCAGCAGGAGCAGGGAGGTCATTCTGCCCCTGTACACTGCACTGGTGAGGCCACACCTTGAGTCCTGTGTCCAGTTCTGGGCCCCTCAGTTTAGGAAAGAGGTTGAGTGGCTGGAAGGTGTCCAGAGAAGGGCAACAAAGGTGGGGAGGGGTTTGGAGCACAGCCCTGTGAGGAGAGGCTGAGGGAGCTGGGGTTGCTTAGCCTGGAGAAGAGGAGGCTCAGGGAAGACCTTCTTGCTCTATGTGACTACCTGAAGGGAGCTTGTAGCCAGGTAGGGGTTGGTCTCTTCTCCCAGGCAAGCAGCACAAGAACAAGAGGACACAGTCTCAAGCTGTGCCAGGGGAGGTTTAGGCTGGATGTTAGGAAGAAGTTCTTCACAGAAAGAGAAATTTGCCATTGGAATGTGCTGCCCAGGGAGGTGGTGGAGTCACCATCCCTGGAGGTGTTTAGGAAGAAACTGGATGAGGTGCTTGGTGCCATGGTGTAGTTGATTAGATGGTGTTGGGTGGTAGGTTGGATTTGATGATCTCAAAGGTCTTTTCCAGCCTGGTCAATTCAATTCAATTCAATTCAATTCAATTCAATTCAATTCAATTCAATTCAATTCAATTCAATTCAATTCAATTCAATTCAACTCAATTCAACTCAATTCAATTCAACTCAATTCAATTCAACTCAACTCAACTTAATTCAATTCAATTCAATTCAACTCAACTCAACTCAACTCAACTCAACTCAACTCAACTCCAATCAATTCAACTCAACCCAACTCTACTCTACTCCACTCTACTCTACTCTACTCTACTCTACTCTACTCTACTCTACTCTACTCTACTCTACTCTACTCCTATTCCTCCTTTTGGGTTACTTGGGATTTTGTATTGCTTATTTATTAACTCAAACACTACTTTTTGCCCTGAGATGCTATTAGGCTACTCCTGGTAGTGTCTCAAAGCACTGTGAACGTTGCTGAAGTGCCTTTAGGAGTTTAAAGAGGTGGGTTTTGCTCCCTGCAAAGCAGATTTCTTTACCTCTAGTGCATGTATTGGAATTGAGCATCGCTCCCACCCGTTGAGGTGACAAAGGGCATCGACGACTCCAGCGCTGCCGTAGATCATCAGTCTGTTCAGAAACTCTTCCTGAGTCAAACCAAACAGGACTAAGCAGAGACCATCCTCTAAAGAAGACAATCAAACCATCATTAAAAACAGAGCAGCAAGTTGTGACACAACAACAGTTCTGTCTCTTGTCTCATGTGGAGCGGCTGAGGGCCCTGGGGTTGTTCAGCCTGGAGAAAAGGAGGCTGAGGGGAGACCTTCTGGCTCTCTACAACTCCCTGACAGGAGGTTGGAGTGAGTTGGGGGTTGGTCTCTTCTCCCCTCTATCAGGTGATAAAATGAGAGGAATTGGCTTGAAGTTGTGCCAGGGGAGGTTTAGGTTGGAGATTAGGAACAATTTCTTTCCTGCAAGAGTGGTCAGGCACTGGCACAGGCTGCCCAGGGAGGTGGTGGAGTCACTACAGTATATCATAGTATCATAGTATCAGTCAGGGTTGGAAGGGACCACAAGGATCATCTAGTTCCAACCCCCTGCCATGGGCAGGGACACCCCACACTAGATCAAGTTGGCCAGAGCCTCATCCAGCCTGGGCTTAAACACCTCCAGGGATGGGGCCTCAACCACCTCCCTGGACAACCCATTCCAGGGCTTCACCACTCTCATGGGGAAGAACTTCCTCCTCACCTCCAGCCTGAATCTCCCCACCTCCAGCTTCATTCCATTCCCCCCATTCCTATCATTCCCCTGATAGCCTGAGAAGTCCCTCCCCAGCCTTCCTGTAGGCCCCCTTCAGATCCTGGAAGGCCACAATGAGGTCACCTCAGAGTCTTTCTTCTCCAGACTGAACAGCCCCAACTCCTTCAGTCTGTCCTCACAGGAGAGGTGCTCCAGCCCTCTCATCATCCTCCCTGGAGGTGTTCCAGAAATGTGTGGCCTTGGCCCTTGGGGACATGGTTTAATGGCCATAGTGGTGTTGGGTTGAAGGCTGGACTCAATGACCTTAGAGGGCTTTTCCAACCCAATTTCATGATTCTATGATTCTCTTCTAAAACAGCGACACAGAGCTGCTGAGGGTCTGTTTGGATCCCAGCTCCACAGGAAAACATCCATGAGCCAACAGCAGCCAAAACAAAACCAAAGGAAAAAGCTTTTATCAGAAGGCTACATCAGAATGGTTATCTACACCCCCTCACCTGTCAGAAGCAGACACGTTGGCACCTCTGCACTGCAGTCCACGTAAACACTGGGTTTGCTGAAGTGGTAATAGGTCACATCTCCTGACTCAAAATCCCAGAGGGCAAGAGTCAATCCCCTGTCAGCTGTGACCACCACAAAGAGGGCTTTCACTCCAGTCACCAATTTACACTCCAGTTTCCCCACTTCTCGTGGTGCCCCTAGGGGGATCTGTTTCCATTGCTGCCTTGCCCCGTCGCTCTGTCCCGGGTTGGAAGGGGCCCATGACACAACCCGTGGAACAAAAGCCAACATCTTCTCAGGAGTTTCATAGATTTCAGGGTCATGGTCCTCAAGGTGGGTGAAAAACTGGTACCAGGGTAAATTCAAGTCAGTCACTGAATTTGAAGAACCTGGTCTTCCTCTCCTTACTCTGTCACAGAGTGAGGCTAAGTGTGCCTTCCAGGACCTGGGGTGGAGAAAGAAGTTGCCTATGACATCAGGGATATCACACCAAGAAGCACACAGATAAAGACATTTGAAGTTCCTTCAGTTAAATCATGTGCATTTTAAGCTTCTAGAGTCCATCCAGCCCCTTGCATTTTAACCTTAAAATGCCCTATGTATTTCTTTGTAACAAAGCTAGGATGAGGGGCAACAGCTTTGAGCTGGAAGAGGGGAGATTGAGACTGGAGAGTGGGAAGAAATTCTTTACAGTGAGGGTGGTGAGACACTGGAACAGGCTGCCCAGGGAGGTTGTAGATGCCCCCTTCCTGGGGAGGTGTTCAAGGCCAGGCTGGATGAGGCCTTGAGCAACCTGCTCCAGTGGGAGGTGTCCCTGCCCATGGCAGGGGGGTTGGAACTGGATGATCTTTAAGGTCCTTCCCAACCCAAATCATTCCAGGTCTCTATGAATCTGAGCTGAATGATCACAGCTGCATTAACTTGCAGCATCCATAAAACTCAGCATTGTTGGAAGAAAAGTTTCTTTTCCTCACAGGAACTGCCCCAGTCAGTAAAAGCAACATGAAGTTAATGTCAGAATGGAGTATTTATGACATTCACAGCAAGTTCCAATGAACATATTTGATCTGCATTGGTAACTCTCATCTGCATTAGTAGCTCACCAAACAGAATCACAGAATGCCAGGGGTTGGAAGGGACCTCCAGAGATCACCAAGTCCAACCCCTCTACCAAAACAGGATCACCTAGGGCAGGTCACACAGGAATGCATCCAGAATGGGTCTTGAAAGTCTCTAGAGAAGAAGACTCTACAATCTCTCTGAGTAGCCTGCTCCATGGCTCCAGCACCCTCACAGCAAAGAATTGTCTCCTGTTCAGGTGGAACCTCCCGTGTTCCAGCTTGTACCCATTGTTCCTTGTCTTATCAGTGGACACCACTGAAAAGAGCCTGGCACCTTCATCTTGACACCCACCTGTCAGATACTTATGCAAGTTGATTAGATCCTCTCCCAGCCTTCTCTTCTTCAGACTAAACAGCCCAAGGCCTCTCAGTCTCTCTTCACAGAAGAGGTGGTCAAGCCCCCCATCATCCTCCTAGTTCTCCACTGGACTCTCTCCTGCAGATCCCTGTCTCTCTTGAATTGGGGAGCCCAAAACTGGACACAGTAATCCAGGTGTGGTCTCACCAGGGCAGAATAGAGGGGCAGGAGAACCTCTTTAGACCTGCTGGACACACTCTTAATGCACCTCAGGATGTGTTTGGCCCTCTTGGCCACAAGGGCACAGTGCTGTCCCATGGAGAACTTGATGTCCACTAGGACTCCAAGGTCTTTCTCCATGGAACTGTTTTCCAGTAGGATGACCCTTAGTCTGTGCTGGTGCCTGGTGCTGCTCCTCCCCAGATGCAGGACTTTGCACTTGTCCTTATTGAACCTCATGAGGTTCACCTCTGCCCAGAATGTTTTGAAGGCCACATGCAGTCTCCTGAGCTAAACAGGCAACAAACTGGAAACACAACAATCTCTCAATAAAGGTTCAAACTAAAAGTAACAACCTAAGCATTACTTCCACTACTGTGTGGAACTTGTTTGATGACATAGGTGAAGTTCTCTTGGGCCATTTCCTAACACTGAAGAGATTTAAAAGCAGAAGCAGCTGATTTTACTTGCCACAACTACAATAAAACCAATAAATCAGCAGCTTATTAATCAATGACCTAAAAGAGGTAAGATTCCAACTAAATAGAAGGAGAAACTTCTTTGGTGTGAGGGTGCTGGAGCCCTGGAGCAGGCTGCCCAGAGAGGATGTGGAGTCTCCTTCCCTGGAGAGATTCCAACCCCACCTGGTCATTGTGATCCTGGGAAAACTGCTGTGGGTGCCCCTGCCTGAGCAGGGGGGATGGACTGAGTGATCCCCAGAGGTCCCTTCCAACCCCCACCAGGCTGGGATTCTGTGAAAGTCCAGCAAGTATTGTCATTACATACTGTGGTGGGTTGAAAATTCCCCCCAACACTAAATTGCCAGACTAGCTCAGCTGGAAGCAAAACTACAATCTAAGCTGAAATGCAATGAATATGTACAACACATACAGCATTTACAATATTTACAGGTATTTGCAACTGATAAAGAGCACAAGAACCCCCTGGACAAAATCAGGGGAACTAATAGCTTCCTATTCCCTGCTCCCCCACCCCTGTACACAAAGGGACAGGAAAAAAAGCAGAGTTATTGGTTAGACTTAGCCACAACAAAGCAATACAACCAAGGTCAGCAAAAGCCAGCAGAAGCACCAAACTGGGGTCAGAGTGGATGGAGAACTGCCAGGCAGAAAGGGACCTGGGGGTACTGGCTGACAGCAGCTGAACATGAGCCAGCAGTGTGCCCAGGTGGCCAAGAAGGCCAATGGCATCCTGGCCTGCATAAGGAAGAGTGTGGCCAGGGGGACCAGGGAAGTCATTGTGCCCCTGTACTCAGCACTGGTTAGGCCACACTTTGAGTCCTGTGTCCAGTTCTGGGCTCCTCAATTTAAGGATATGGAGAATCTTGAATGTGTCCAGAGAAGGGCAATGAGGCTGAGGAGAGGCCTTGAGCACAGCCCTGTGAGGAGAGGCTGAGGGACCTGGGGTTGCTTAGCCTGCAGAAAAGGAGGCTCAGGGGAGACCTTATTGCTGTCTACAACTGAAGGGAGGTTGTAGGCAGGAGGGGGTTGGTCTCTTCTCCCAAGCAAGCAGCACCAGAACAAGAGGACACAGTCTCAAGTTGTGCCAGGGGAGGTTTAGGCTGGAGGTGAGGAGAAAATTCTTCACAGAGAGAGTAATTGGCCCTTGGAATGTGCTGCCCAGGGAGGTGGTGGAGCCACCATCCCTGGAGGTGTTCAAAAAAGGACTGGATGTGACACTTGAAGCTATGGTTGAGTTGTCAGGAGGTGTTAGGTATTGGGTAATAGGTTGGACTTGATGACCTCTGAGGTCTTTTCCAACCTGGCTGATTCTGTGATTCTACAGCAGAGGAAGCGAAGAAGAGAGAATCAGTTTACAGATCCAAGTTTTTTATGTCTGTTATCTGTCCAAAGGGATTGTTTAGATCTTATCAAGATTTTCTTTTTTTTTTTTTTTTTTTTTTTTTTTTTTTCCCCCACCCAATGGTGGTTTATTCACATCCTACCACTTTCTGTTCAAGACCTGGGGGAAATTTTCTAGGCATAGCCTGAAACTACCCCACCGACCTGTCTGTGCGGAACGGCAGCGGCAGAAGCTCCATGCTGTAGTCGGAACTGGCAAGATCATCTTCATCAAGGCCCTCAGGAGGCTTCATTGGAAGAGTTTCACCATCTCTCTTGCAGAGCAAATGCCCAGGGAACTGCCTGTGAAGAAATCAGTATGAAATCTCAGCTCCCTCAGATGATGTAAGACTTTTGGGGGCGCTGCTTTCACTTCACGTGCAACTCCTGCAGGAGGTATCAGGGGATCAGTTTGCTCTCAGGCTCACAGCATTCACAGAGGTATCCAGGTGAGCCATCAAGACCTCATGTTTACTCCAGTTTCAAGGTGGACACCACCAATAGAATAGAATAGAACAGGAATAGAATAGAACAGGAATAGAGTAGAACAGAACAGGAATAGAACAGAATAGAACAGAACAGAACAGGAATAGAACAGAACAGAATAGAACAGAACAGGAATAGAACAGAACAGGAATAGAACAGAACAGAACAGAGGAATAGAACAGAACAGAGAATAGAACAGGAATAGAACAGAACAGAATAGAACACAACAGGAATAGAACACAACAGGAATAGAACACAACAGAACAGGAATAGAACAGAACAGAATAGAATAGGAATAGAACAGAACAGGAATAGAACAGAACAGAATAGAACACAACAGGAATAGAACACAACAGGAATAGAACACAACAGGAATAGAACAGAATAGAACAGAACAGGAATAGAACAGAACAGAACAGGAATAGAACAGAATAGAACAGGAATAGAACAGAACAGAACAGAACAGGAATAGAACAGAACAGGAACAGAACAGAATAGAACAGCACAGATCACAGATACACAGAATTAACCAGGTTGGAAAAGACCTTCAAGATGATCAAGTCCAACCTATCACCCAACACCATCTAATCAGCCAAACCATGGCACTCAGTGCCTCATCCAGTCTTATTTTGAACACCTCCAGGGATGGTGACTCCACCACCTCCCTGGGCAGCCCATTCCAATGGCCAGTCTCTCTTTCTGAGAAGAATTTCTTCCTAACATCCAGCTTGAACTGCAAAATTGGTTTGGTTTAGAATCACAGAATTGTTGGGGTTGGAGCAGACCTCAAGGATCATCCAGTTCCAAACCCCCAACATGGGCAGGGACACCTCACACTAGATCAGGCTGCTCAGAGCCACCTCCAGCCTGGCCTTAAAAACCTCCAGAGATGAGGCTTTTACTATCTCCCCAGGCAACCTGTGCCAGTGTCTCACCACCCTTATGGGGAAGAACTTCTTCCTAACATCCCATCTGAATCTACCCATTTCTAGTTTTTTAACTTTCCCCCAGTCCTATCACTACCTGACACCAAGTCCCTCCCTCACCCACCCCCATTTTCCCCTCAAACCCAGAGCACCTGGGCTCTGTGGGAGTCTCCTCCCACCCCAGGTGTGGCCACTCTGCCCTCCCCACCCACTGCCCTATTTAATCCCCACCAGGAAGGGCAGAAGCCCCAAGATGAGCCCATCTGGGCTGGAGGATCCTCCTCTCATCACTGGTGAGTGCCCATGGTGCACACTGGGTGATGGTGGTGGTGACAACAAAGGCCGGGGGCCTGGTGGCCCCCCCGGTTGTTAGGACCAGCATTGATGACTACTCCAATCTCATCCACGGGTGCTGGCTGGGCCTCCTTACTGGGGCTGAGCTCCTCTTTGTGGTATCTTGGCTGGTTGAGGGTCTTGCCCCCTGCCCTGGGATGGGTGCAGAAATGGTAGTGGTGGAGCAGCAGCTGTTCAGTCAGATGATATTATGCTCATGGCACTGGTTTTACCTGGAGGCCCCTTGAGTCTGCTCTCCTCAGTCAATAAATCTCTTCTGCCTCAGTTACAGACCCATTTCTTCCCCCTCACTGCTGCTTCTCAGAAATAAGGAAGGAAAAGAGGAAAAAAACCAAGAAAGCATATCTGGAAAATGCAGTCACAGAAAACATCTGGTTGGAAGAGACCTCAAAGCTCCTCCAGCCCAACCTTTGACCCAGCACTGAAGGGTCAACACCAGTCCATGTCCCCAAACACCAGATCCACATGCTGCTAAACAGAATAGAATTAACCAGGTTGGAAAAGACCTTTGAGATCATGAAGTCCAACCTATCACATAACACCATCTAATCAACTAAAGCATGGCACCAAGCACTCCATCCAGTCTCTTCCTAAACACCTCCAGGGATGGTGACTCCACCACCTCCCTGGGCAGCACATTCCAAAGGCCAATCTCTTTCTGGGAAGAACTAAGTTCTGTGAAGAACTTAAATTACAACCTAACCCTTATTCATCAAGCAAAACCAGTACAATAATAGTATTGTTAGAGTTGGAAGGGACCTGAAGGATCATCTAGTTCCACCCCCCTGGTATGGGCAGGGACACCTCACTCTAGAGCAGGTTGCTCAGAGCCACAGGCAGCCTGGCCTTCAAAACCTCCAGGGATGAGGCTTCTGCCCCCTCCCTGGGCAACCTGTGCCAGTGTCTCACCCACCCAGTAAAGCTCCAGTATTTCTAAGAGGTGTTAACAGGCACTAAGTGACAGCATGGACCATCACCATCCTAGGAGAAAGGCAAAGTCCAGTACAAATGATTTCTATTTGGTAGAGGGTTAAATGGGAGCAGATTTCTGTTTAAGTGGCAGAGCATAAATTAGAGCAAAGAATCAGAGAATAGAATCCATTAAGGCCGGAAAGGACCTCCAAGATCATCAAGTCCAACTGTTAAATAATGGGCAATCTTTAGACAGACATGAGGCCACATCTGGATTAAGGGATCCAGTTCTGGGATCCCCAGCTCAAGAACAGAGACTTGCTGGAGAGGGTACAGCAAAGGGCTACAAAGATGCTGAGGGGAGTGGGACATCTCTGTGAAGAGGAAAGACTGAGAGAATTGGGATATTTTAGTCTGGAGAAGAGCAGCCTGAGAGGGGATCTCATCAATGCTTCAAGGGTGAGTGTCAGGAGGGTGGGGCCAGGCTTTGTTCACTGATACTCAGTGACAGGACAAAGGGTAACAGGCACAAACTGGAGCATCAGAAGTTCCATTTAAACATCAGGAGGAACTCCTTTAAGGCTGATGGAATCCTGGAGCAGGCTGCCCAGAGGGGTGGTAGAGTCTCCATCTCTGGACACATTTCAAACCCACCTGGACATGTTCTTGTGAGTCAAGGTGACCCTGCCTTGGCAGGGAAGTTGGACTCAATGATCTCCGGAGGTGCTTTCTGACCCCTACCATTCTGTGATCTCTTACAGGACCAAGGCACTTTGCCATGTTAGCTGTCCTCAAATCCTTCACTTAGGAATTGCAAACTTACCTGAAGTAGATGTTTAGATCCACTGGGAGGGCAGAGTTGGAAGAACTGATGACGACAGCAGTGCTGAGGTCGTGCGACACCTTCAGGGCGCTGAGCGGCGACGCGATGCCTGCGCTCCCGTCCCCATCCTCCACGCCTCCCTGGCAGAGTGCCACATTCACCTTGGCCAGATTTGCTCCATCAAGAGAGTCAAACACATCTTCAAACAGTGTCAAAGAAAACAGCAGGCTTCAGGTTGCCCACCAAACAAGAGGTTGCACACATGAAACCAGTTAGGTAACTCTGCGGTCCAAGCCAACCTCTGCACACCAAAACGTCGTTTGGTTTACAGGAGCAAGGTTCCTAAGCTCAGCTGGGATGTGCTGGACAAACACAGCCTCAACAACTCATAGCTTCATGGAATGGTTTGGGTTGGAAGGGACCTTGAAGGTCATCCAGTTCCAACCCCCTGTCATTGGCACAGACACCTTCCATTTCATTTATACTTAAGGGGCAACTGGGGCAAAGATAAACAATAATGTAACTGGGAATAAAAAAATTAACCTGATTTTACCCAAGTGTCAGGAAAAAAAATGGATGAAGAAGAAGTTCAAGTTGAGCACCTTGTGGAACACACAGCCAGCTTTGAGTCCCTGTCCTTTAGGATACAGAAGTTACCTGGTTTCCAAGCTGTGATTTCATAGGTTCATAGGATGGTTTAGACTGGAAGGGACCTTGAAGACCATCTAATTCCAAACCCCTTCCACGAGACCAGGCTGCTCCAGGCCTCATCCAGCCTGGCCTTGAACATTATGAGACTGCACCCAAACCAGCCTTGGAACATTATGAGACTATGAGGGTGGTGGAACAGTGGAACAGGTTGCTCAGGGAGGTAGTTGAGGCCTCATCCCTGGAGATATTCAAGGTGAGGCTCAACAAGGCTCTGGGCAACCTGATCCAGTTGAGGATGCTTCTGCTTACTGCAGAGGGGATTGGGCTAGATGACCTTTGGAGGTCCCTTTCAACCCAAACAATTCTGTGATACTTGGGAGTCCTTCCAACCTGGCATTCTGTGATTCTCTGTGATCCTGCACACAGCATTTCACTCCTCACACCTCATTCTCTGCAGCAGGCTGTAGTAGCTGTGCTCTTCTTTCAGCACTACATGTTGTGTCTGCCTCAGTGGTGAAGCAGACCCCTGGAAGGAAAGGTCTGCTTTCTGAGCCTAAACAGGTTGCCCAGGGAGGCAGTTGAGGCCCCATCCCTGGAGGGGGATTCAAGGTGAGGCTCAACAGGGCTCTGGGCAACCTGATTAGTTGCAGAGGGGGTTGGAGCAGATTATCTTTGGAGGTCTCTTCCAACCCAGGCCATTCTATGATTCTTTCCTCCAGCTCTGAAGATAATTTCTAAAGGATGCAATTAAGCCAAGACTTCAGCCTTTTACACCCAGATCCACACATCAAACATGCTGGAAATCATTACTGCAGTGTGAAGCATTTCCAGTGGCATGTTGGGAAACTTCCTTTGAGCCATGACTGTGGCATTTTGCACCACAACATCCAGCACTTGGCTGCAGAACCTCTTCACTGAAAGCACTTCCAGAACAGACACTTGAATAACCTCAGAAGAAATTTCTGCTAGACAGAACTGAGAGAAACAACTTTGCCCTTCCAGATGATTCCCACTGGGATCAGCCTCTGCTGCAAAGGATACAAATCCAGCCAGAACTATCTAGCAGGAACAGGATCCCCCTGCAGAAGTCTGTGTCTGTCACCCTGTCCAAAACTTGTGGAGGCAAATCAAGGGCAAAGCAGTGACAGGTCTCTAAGGGCGAGTCTCTCCCAGGAAAGGTAAGTTGCACAATGATAAACTTGTTGAGCAGAAGTCTGCATTTGTTGTTTCCAAAAGACAGTATCCTCACAGAGAAAATTGAAGACTGACCTGTAAAGGTAAAGATATTGGAGGGTTACAGCAGCCTGGTATTTGTACTCTGAGAAGACACCTCAATAAAATGAGAGCTCAAACCCATTCCCTCTGCTGCCATCCTAATAGAAGCTGGGACAGGGGAAGGGAAGGGACTTCTTTGTGTTCTTTCTGTGCCAGGAGCACTGATTTTACAAGTTTCCTGCAACAGGGCAGGCTTTTAAAGTGGACAGTACTATGGAAGAACACCCCAAAAAATCCTCCCATAAGAGTGTTTCCAGACAGCACTGAAAGTGAAAACCACACCCTTTGGAACCGAAAAGACTTTAGCAAGGGAGGCTATTGAAGAAGATGCAAAACATCAGAGGTCCAGGGCCTGCAGACTGCATATTGTAACAGCCCACAATGCTTGCTAAGCAGAGAGCACACAGTTCAACCAGAACTGGTCCTTGCAGGATTAGTGAGGAGCCTTGTCTCCCTTTGCTTCCCATCAGTTCCAATGTCAAAGGGGAAATCTGAGCTAGCAGCCCTGCACGAGTCTCTTTCATTAAAGTTTCTGTTTCTTTCATCCAAGTGCCTTACTCTACACACCTTTAATTCCCTCTACCAGTCTTTGAATATAGAGATGTCTCTTGATCACTTGAAATCAGTGTGAAGACACCTGACACTTCCCTGATGCTCAGTCCTCCATTTTCACCAGCTGAAGCAGAACCAGACCCACAATCATGTCAAACAGAGAGGGGAAATCTACTCACTGATGTTTTTCACTTGGAGGTGCTTTTGAAGTGCATCTTCCTTACAACTGTGCAGAGCAACTGGGTTGTGTTTTCCATCTTCTAGAGTGAATTCATAGACAAACAGGTCATGATTTTTACTAAAAGCCAGGATTTTGGTCTTGCCTGCTTGCAGATCATCATCATCATCACCATCTTCTGTGCTCTCCCACATGAAGCTGAAGACACAACATTCAGTTTGTTTATTGACCTTCATCTCTTAGCACATTTCACACAGTGAAGGGTTTTGGGAGTGTGCTTATGAGGGATGGTGTCAGTTTCATCTTTGCAGTAGAGATTCTCCCTCCCCTCCTATTTCATCTCTGGCAGAGACTGCAACACTTGAGGAACCCCTGCTCCTCTTCCTCTCAAGAATACAGAGGGGTTTTTTTTTCTGTCCTTCTGTGTTTCTTTTCTTTAGTCATCCCTGACATGTGCCACACAAGTGATGCTCTGCTTCAGGGCTTCAAGGAGCAGGAACAGCAGCAGTGCCAGCTAGGGAGGGCAGAACAGACTGCCCATTTCCACAGCTTTTCCCTCTCTTTTGCTCAGGTTACAGAACCCTTCAGGTTTCTGTTTCCACACCTGCTCTCCTATGGAGGGGGAAGCAGCTCCATAGGAAACGCCTAGCAGCCCCTTAGGATGGTGCAGGGTGAAACACAAGACTAGAGCACCACGAAAGAGTTGGTATTGCTTGACACGTTTTAGAATCACAATGTGACTGTAGTTTTTGACTCAGCATCAAAAGCTACTAAAGCAAATTGAAAGCATCTTGTGACCACTGAATGTCGTGAACAAGAGCTTGCTCCGACCAGCAGACAAGGAAGTCAAAGAGTCAGGGCACCATGTAATTTTAAGCCAGAACACAAGAAAGCCATACTTTTGTTGTTGTTTTGATCTACTGTAATTAATGCACCCACAACTGGACAAATAAGTAGACATAAATAAACGTCCCCTCCAGCGGAGGGGAGTGGAGCGCATCCCATTCCAAGGCAGAGGGTGAAAGTCCTCTTCAGTGTCTGGCAGCTTTCAGGGCTGCCCTCACCTCTGCAAGACTGTTCTCCTTCAGGGAGTTCCCTCAGCCCCTGCTGTCCGCCCGGCACCTCTCACCACAGCAGAATGACACTAGGGGACCTGTCCCGGCCTCCCCTTCACCTTCTCGCCCCCTGCCACTTACTCAGCCCAGTCTCCCGGGAGGACGCTGCCCCGAGCCCGGCCACCTCCGCCCGGCACCAGGGACTCCAGGTAGATCCCACCAGAGACCAGGAGACTGCCGAGAGCGTCCTGGGCCCTGTTCACCCGGACGCAAACTGCATCCCGCAGGGAGCCCGGCGCATCCCCGGAGAGGGACGCCAGCAGTACGCGCAACTCCCGCTTCGACCCCTCCATCCTCCTCAGGGAGCGCCGCTACCCCCGGCCTACGCGCCCCACAACGCCACCATCTTCGGCGGGGCGGAGCCTTTTTCCGGTCAGCTGACAGCACTGGCCAATACCGTGGCGCGACTGCCGCTCCCCGCGGGCCAGGCCAGGCCAGCTCGGCAATGCATGCTGGGAGCTGTGGTCTCTGCGAGCGGCGGCGGCCGGTGAGCCTCGGGGAGGTGACTGCCTGCGGCGGCCTTTATAGAGCAGAGTCATTAGAAGCGTTTGGGTTGAAAGAAACCTTTTAATGACCACGGAGTCCAGCCATTAACCCAGCGCTACCAGGTCACCGCCCAACCATGGCCCTCAGCACCACATCTCCACCGCCTTGAGACCCCTCTACGGATAGGGGACTCCACCACCTCCCTTGGGCAGCCTGGGCCTTGACAACCCCTAGGGAACGGAAACTGTAATGTCCAACCTAAACCTCCGCCGGGCGGAGCATCCGCAGCGCAGCTCCGCCCCCAAGCCCCACCCTGGCCCCGCCCCCGAGGTGCTTCCCTCTGGCGTCGGCCGACGGTGGCCGCGAGGGTCCGTTTTGCGCACTCCCATGGCGGAGCGGGAGGATGTCCGTGGTGCTGGGGCTGTTGTCGCACACGCTGAACAGGGTGCTGTGGTACTCCGGGCTGCGTAGGGGCTGCCATGCCCCCGGAAGCAGGTCATGGAGCAGGACAAGGCGCTCGAGGTTTACGGTGACTGTCGTGGGGTGGTTGAGGAGGGTGGGTTCAAGGGTCGCGCCTCGCAGAGGGCTTGGTGTGAGGGGTCGGGGGGTCTGTGAGGAGAAGTGAGGCGAGGGGATTTGAGGGTGCGTGGGGAGCGGGTGTGTGTGTGAAGTGCTGTGGGTTATGAGGGACCGTGGGGGCCATCGGTGTTGTGCCCTTGGGGTGTGAGGTATCATAGTAGTAGTATCAGTCAGGGTTGGAAGGGACCACAAGGCTCATCTCGTTCCAAGCCCCCTGCCATGGGCAGGGACACCCCACACTAGATCAGGCTGGCCAGAGCCTCAGCCAGCCTGGGGATGAGGTGGGGGAAACCAGGCCTTGCCCAGCCCTTGGCGGGGAGCGAGAGCTCTGTCCTGCGGTTGAGTGTGTGGGGACGCTCCTGTGGAGCTCCTGAGGGGCTGGGAGGAAGGTGGCTGCTCTTGGTGTGGCGCAGGAAGGAAGCATGTTGTGGGGTAGGTGTGGCGGGGGTCTGTGAGGGGCCATGGGACAGGGGTTTTGAGGGGCCCTGGGGGCTACTGGTGCTGTGTCCTTGGGGTGTGAGGTGGGGAAAGCCAGGTCCTGCCCAGCCCTTGGTGGGGGCCGAAAGCTGTGTCCTGGGGTAAAGTGTGTGGGAACACTCCTGTGGGGCGCCCGAGGGGCTGGGAGGAAGGTGTCTGCGCTTGGTGTGGGGCAGGAAGGAAGGGTATCTCACCTAACTGAGGATTGGAATCGCTGTCAGGGATGCAGGGCAGGGAGGGGTTACTCTTGGCATGCTAGAGGGTCTGGGGAGCCTTAAGGGCAGGGGAAGGGTCAGGCTTGGGTTCTGGCTTTCCCCAGCACGCTGTCAGCCCAAGGCTGTGCCTAGAGGTAGGTGGGATGCTGTGACCTTGGGATGGGGCATATGCCATGGTCACTGTTAGTTAGGATCCTGAGCAAGCAGTGTGCTGAGAGAAGTGTCTGAGGCTGTTGGGTGTTGCTGCTGCTGCTTCCCAGCTCCTGAGCATGGGGGGAAAGGGGCTGGGCTGCTGCTGGGCTTGCTCAGTCCCTGTGCTGGGGGGAGTTACCTTAGTGTTTCATCAGCTTAGAAGAGGAGCTGCACACACCTGGAAAGGCAAGTAATTCCAGAAAGGTCAGCCAGTCAGTCCAGAGAAAGGGAGATTTCTGTTACTGAATGACTGAGAGGATTGTGAAATGTGGAGACATTTCATCTCTGGAAATGCTGCCTGTAGGATCTGAGAGGGTTCCAAACCCATTGTCAAGCTCCCAGGCACTCTTACTTTGTAGGCAGTTAGGAGTGGGGTGAGGCTTTAATACAGCACTGTAGACAGTGCTAAAAAGAAGTGAGAGGAAACAACAGACAAACCTGATTTTACAATTTGAGTGATGTTTTAATACTTCCAAACATCAATGGTTCTAAGTAAGGACTGAGGTTACCAACTTGAGCCATTCAAGTAGCCCTGTTGAGTTCTGTTCAGCCACAGGGTTATGCCTGTGTGTGTGATCTGTGCAGAACTAAAGCATCTGTCCATGTGGCATTTAGATTTAAGAGGCCAGAGGCATCCATGACGCCCTGCTGAAGTCAGTCAACTTGTATTCCTCTTGGTGAAGGAACTGATTTTTCTCTTGGGCCTTTTCACAGAGGAAGAGGATAAGATATTAAGGGAAGAAAAGTATCAGAAATCAGGAGACCTGTGTGTGAAGATAATTGTGTTGTACTTGGAGGTGAAGTAATTTCTTGTTTGGGTAGACTGCAGTAGCTGCCTGACACTTGAAATAAAAAGTGATACTAGAGCCAGAACAATGGAGGAGAGGTGAAAATTGGCCCTTTTTATTGGTCTGGCAAATGAGGCTGTTCATCTGTTAGCTGGTGAATGTTCTGATAAAGGCAGCCAGTGTATTTGTTACCATCATGATCCTTAGTGCAGCTGAGGGGACAGTTACCAGTCCTTGGGGAGCACAGAACAAATGGCCTTGTGACATCTGCTGTGTCCTCAGCAGCATCACATCCTCATGCAGAGAGAGAAATAGAGGCTGGGGGCTTCAGAGTGAGCCAAGCAATTCTCTGCTTCCCTGGAAGGCAGGGAACAGGACTCAGCTCTCTCACTCATCCTGAGTTTTGACTGATAGGATGAGTGCTGACAGCTTGTTTTGGAGGGCAAGTGTTTCCCAGCCCTCTTGAAACAATTCCCAGGTCTGGAGAACAGTTTGAGTGGCCTTTGCAGGAGGGTAAAGGTTTGCAGAGGGTGAGGTGAGTCCCAGGAGTGAAAGCTTGGGCAAACACAAGTCTTTAGGGTCTGTCTCTGGCTTCAGGCATACTCTTCTGAGATGGATGGACTCCAGACAGGCATTCCTGCCTGCTTCCTTCCTTGCTGGGAGTAAGAGAGTGCCATTAGTGCCATGAGGTCCCTGCTGTGAGGCTGGGTCTATCAGCTCCATGGCAGGAATGCACCAAAAGGAGCTTTGCAGCTCTGCAGGGCTGGGTGGGTCTGTCTGTACCTGCAGATAGACTGGAGTCGCCTGCTGCAGCAGAGGCTGCTGTCACATTTGCTCCAGCAAACGCTGTTAGCTGCTCTAGTGGAGCTGTTGGTAGGGTGATACTGAAAATGAAGTCACTACAGCCAGCTAAAAATACCCCTGCATGCCTTTTGTTAAAGGATACAGGTTGAGCGCTGGTTTAGTGCCCTTATTTAGAGCTGAAATGCTGGTGCTCGTGTTTCTGAGGGGCAAACAGCTGCAGGCAAGGCAGAAGCAAGCGCAGGGTGGCAGCTGGGAGCTTCCTAGGTTTGGCCTCCCTTGTCCAAATGAGTGTTTCTTCAAGTGGTGCTGGGTCCACGGCGCTGGTGAGACCTAATTGCCTCTCCTGGGCTGCATTGCTCAGCAAACACTCTGAAGCACTCCTCCTGGCAGGTTCTGAGGAGCTTCCTGACTTCATCCCCTCTCCTGTGCGTTGCTCTTGTGCTGTGCTACAATCAAGTATTGTCCCTTTTGAACACTTGTTTCAACACTTCTGCCTTAAGGCAAAGTAACCAACAGTGTGACTCTGTTTCATGGTGTGTTGTCACCTCCTTAAGCTAACCCTGAGCACTTTCTAGACAGAGAAGCTTCAAAAGTGTAGTTCAGTGTAAGGAAGTGACCATTGCTGCAGTTAAACCTGGATTAGTGCAGTATTTCTGCACTGCCTTTCCTTAAGATGGCTTCAGAATCGTATCTGTGAGGCCCAGAGAGGGAAGTGGAGGGAAGATGAGCAGGACATCTGGCTTGTCTGGTCAGTTAGTTAGAGGCTGACAAACCTGAAGGGCAAGCAGTCCTCTCTGGAAGACTGCATCTGTGGGGGAGGCTAATATCAGAGAATTGTTTTCACCTGGAAAAGACCTTTAGCCTCATGGAGTCCAACCACTCCCCCAGCCCTGCCAGCTCACGACCAAACCATGGCCCTCAGCACCACATCTCCATGGCTTTGAAACCCCTCCAGGGATGGAGACTCCACCACTGACCTGGGCAGCCTGGGACAGGCCTCAAGGGGAAGAAATTGTTCCTCATGTCCAACCTGAACCTCTTCTGGGGCAGCTTGAGGCCATTAGTGACTGGCCATTGGAATGGGCTGGCCAGGGAGGTGGGGGAGTCACCATCACTGGAGGTGTTTAGGAAGAGACTGGATGGGGAGCTTGGTGCCATGGTTTAGTTGATTAGGTACTGCTGGATGATAGGTTGGACTCAATGATCTCAAAGGTCTCTTCCAACCTGGTCTGGTCTATTCTATTCTGTTCTATTCTATTTCCTTTTGTCTTTCTGCTTGTTCTTGGGAGAAGAGACTGACCCCCACCTGACTCAAAGCTCCTGTCAGGGACTTGTAGAGAGCCAGGAGGTCTCCCCTCAGCCTCTTTTCTCCAGGCTGAGCAGCCCCAGGTCCCATGATGGGCTGTAGTTCCAAAGGTAATAGTTGCCCTTTAAGAGGCATGTTTGGATGTTTATTTATTATACTGGGATTGCAAAAAGAACAACAAAGGTAGAACCAGAATGTGAAAGACCTGCAGAGGGAACAAGAAATCACAGAATCAGCCAGGTGTGAAAAGACCTCAGAGATCATCAAGTCCAACCGATCACCTCCTGACAACTAAACCATGGCTCCAAGTGCCACGTCCAATCCCTTTTTGAACACCTCCAGGGACGGTGACTCCACCACCTCCCTGGGCAGCACATCCCAATGGCCAATTACTCGTTCTGTGAAGAGCTTTCTCCTCGCCTCCAGCCTAAACTTCCCCTGGCACAGCTTGAGACTGTGTCCTCTTGTTCTGGGAGAAGAGACCAACCCCCTCCTGGCTACAACCTCCCTTGAGGGAGTTGTGGAGAGCAATAACGCTTCAGTTTTACAGATGGGCAGAGTCCAAGGGCAGGAGATTGAACACATCCAAGTGCCGGGTTCTGCACATTGGCCACAGCAACCCCAGGCAGTGCTACAGGCTGGGGTCAGAGTGGCTGGAGAGCAGCCAGGCAGAGAGGGACCTGGGGGTGCTGGTTGATGGTAGGCTGAACATGAGGCAGCAGTGTGCCCAGGTGGCCAAGAAGGCCAATGGCATCCTGGCCTGGATCAGGAAGAGTGTGGCCAGCAGGAGCAGGGAGGTCATTCTGCCCCTGGACTCAGCACTGGTTAGGCCACACCTTGAGTCCTGTGTCCAGTTCTGGGCCCCTCAGTTTAGGAAGGATGTTGAGTTGCTGGAAGGTGTCCAGAGAAGGGCAACGAAGGTGGGGAGGGGTTTGGAGCACAGCCCTGTGAGGAGAGGCTGAGGGAGCTGGGGTTGCTTAGCCTGGAGAAGAGGAGACTCAGGGGAGATCTTCTTGCTCTCTACAACTCCCTGAAGGGAGCTTGCAGCCAGGAGGGGTTGGTCTCTTCTCCCAGGCAAGCAGCACCAGAACAAGAGGACACAGTCTCAAGCTGTGCCAGGGGAGGTTTAGGCTGGATGTTAGGAAGAAGTTCTATACAGAGAGAGTTGTTAGCCATTGGAATGGTCTGCCCAGGAGGTGGTGGAGTCCCCATCACTGGAGGTGTTCAGGAGGAGACTTGCTGAGGTGCTTGGTGCCATGGTTTAGTTGTTTGGGTGGGTTGGATTGGTTGATGGGTTGGACGCAATGATCTTGAAGGTCTCTCCCAACCTGGTGTATCGTATTGTATAGTTTCTCCAGCTGTGAAGCAGCTGCCGAGGTGAGGTGATGCTGATGTCTGCAGCTGTGTCCTTTCTGAAGGGAAGCAAGAAGACCAATGTTGGACAGGAGGTTTCTGATGAAGGTTAAGAGTTGGGAAAGCCACTTCATTGCTGGCTGTTTCTCTCCTGCTTCAGATATAATCCGCACCATCCGGGACCCGGAGAAGCCCAACACCTTAGAAGAACTGGAAGTGGTAACAGAAAGCTGTGTGGAAGTGCAGGAGATAGGTGAAGAGGAGTATCTGGTTATTATCAGGTTTACACCAACAGTACCTCATTGCTCTTTGGCTACTCTCATTGGTAAGGTTTGTTTCATTAAGCATAGAACTGTGGAGTGGTTTGGGTGGGAAGGGACCTTTCGAGCTCATCCAGTTCCAACCCCTCTGCAGCCAGCAGGGACAGCTGCAACTAGAGCAGGCTGCTCAGAGCCCCAAACAGCCTGAGCTGCAATGGTTCCTGGGATGGGGCAGCTCCCACCTCTCTGGACAACCTGGCCCAGGGTCTCACCAGCCCCCCCCAGGGTCTCACCACCCACCCAGGGTCTAACATTTCTCCCTTTTCTCCCGTCTGAATCTCCCTCTTTCAGTTCAAACCATCACCCCTTGTCCTCTCACAACAGGCCCTGCTCAAAAGTCTGTCCCCAGGTGTCTGACTGACCCTGTTAAGTACTGAAAAGCCACCAGGAGGTCTCCCTCTTCTCCAGACTGAATCAGAGATTCATGCTGGAGCATGGCAGGGTAGCTGGTTAATATTTTACTCCTCTTTTTCAGCCAGTGCTCAGAGTCTAGAACATTTGCATGTACAGATCTCCCTTAGTGTGCAAAACCAACTTGTCCTCACCAGTTCAGTGTGAAGGTAGTTTCAGGCTGTCTGAATAATATCAGCCTCAGTTAAAAATTCAGTATGGCTTGGCCAGGGGTTGCATCTTGAGGTCCCTTCTAGCAGTGCAGACAAAGAAAAACCCAGAGAAAAACAAGGAGACATCCATCTGGTTTTATTAAGTGAGGGCAGTTCTTCAGAGCAGCTCTCTCCTCCAGTTCCTGCTGCTCAGAATACAAAAGGGCAGAGCTTGTCTGGTGGGTTTGGATTGTTAAATGTGGATTCTTTGCAAATGCACTCCCATCCTGGGAGCTTCACAGGAAACTCTCTGGTTTGTTTCAACAGGCCTGTGTTTAAGAATAAAGCTTCAGAGATGTTTGCCTTTCAGACATAAGGTAAAGTATCCTCAGCTTGCTCTCAGTGACAGAGGTCTGTGCCAGTTGGTGAAGATGTGTAAGCTGCAGGGTGCTTTGAGCTGTGCTTAAGGCTGGGCTGTGATTAAGGATGTGGTTGTGGAGGCAGAGAGTGTTGCAGGACAGTGGTGCTCCACTGAAGGGGTCCCTGAAGGGCTGTGCATTTGCTCTTCCTGTACCAAAGGCCATTCATTGCTGCACCTCTGAAATCCACTCTTTCAAGGGATTTCCTCACCAGCTGGCAGTTGGATTCTGGCCAGGGTGTTCAAATGCAGTGTTATGATGAATCAAACTGATACTCCTGCCTTGAGGAAGATTAATCTGGCTTTCTGCCTATATATTTCAGTGCCTCTAAGCAGCATAAATCTAAATTACAAAGAGTTCCCCACTCTGCTGTGCTATCTGCAGTATCTGAGAGGGGTCTCCAGTGGACCAGCCCTCTGTGAGCAAGCCCTGGAAGCAGCAGTATGTTAGAAACCAATGCAGCAGAGTTCCACTGCGCTATGTAGGCATCACCTGGGAAGGAAAACTTCAGAACAGGCTGGTTACAGTTAGAAGAGCTGCAGAATTCAAGCACTGAGGGATCTCTTTATGACTTTTGTCTTAGGACTGCTGCACAGGTGGCATGTGGGCCTGGCCTTGGTCAGGCACTGTTCCTAACTGGGGTCAGCCTTGCCTATGCTGCTGGAGTGTAAGAAGCTGAGTAGGAAAGAGTTAATATATCTCCTTAATATGCCCTTAAATATATCCTTAAAGTTGTTAGGTCTTAGAAGGAGCTAAGAGTAGACCTCCAATGACAAACAGCATCTTATACAGAGTTAATATGTCCTTAATATACCCTTAAATATATCCTTAAAGTTGATAGGTCTTAGAAGGAGCTAAGAGTAGACCTCCAATGACAAACAGCATCTTATACAGAGTTAATATATCCTTAAAATACCCTTAAATATATCCTTAAAGTTGATAGGTCTTAGCAGGAGCTAAGAGTAGACCTTCAATGACAAACAGCATCTCCTACAGAGTTATTATATCCTTAATATGCCCTTAAATATATCCTTAAAGCTGTTAGGTCTTAGAAGGAGCTAAGAGTAGACCTCCAATGACAAACAGCATCTCATACAGAGTTAATATATCCTTAAAGTTGTTAGGTCTTAGCAGGAGCTAAGAGTAGACCTCCAATGACAAACAGCATCTCCTACAGCCCTTTAGAAACTTGCCCCAAATGGTGTAAAGTACAAATTCAGTAGCTGAAGATTGTTTTGGTGCTGATGTTTTGTTGTTGGTGGTTGTTGCTGGCTTCAGCTTTCCAGCTAAACAGTGTGAAATGAGACTTTGATTTCTAGAAGAGGAGGTGAAGAGGGATTTGTTTTGCTGGACCCATGGGAACAAACAGGTTTAGCTGCAGTGAAAATAGGATAAAAGGCATTAGGTTTGTTTACTTTGGCTTTCCCTTGGGTACAGCAGCTCCACATGTGTGAGGGGTTTGCCCTTGCTGTTATTCCCAGGCCTGCTAAATCCATGAAGGTGGTTTAGGTCAGGAAATAGATGCTGCATCACACAAGCATCTTCTAATCAAGTAGCTGTGACTCTAATCACTGAGCAAAACATCCCAGGAGGATCTCAGGAGCAATCCCTTCCTAAGGATGTCTTTTCAAGGGTGCTTTGCTCGTGGTTCTTAAACTGTTCCTGAGTTGGGGCCTGCAGAGAAGTGGCTGAGAAAGCAGAGCCCATTCTCCACTCTCTTTCCAGCAGCCTGTCTGCAGTTTCTTTCTCAAGAGCACTTGGGAATAAATGACTGCCTCCACAGCTCTGAAGAAAGACTCCTTTGGGACCCCTCACTGAAATGGGGGGAAGAAGGTTGTTGCAGTGAAGCTTAAGATGAGCTCTTGACATTGATCCCCTCTTGTTGTCTGTGAACTTCTAACTTGAAAGTGGCGTTAAACACGTTGTATATGTGCACTGTGCAGTGCTTTTTCTCCCAGCAATGAATATATGCAGCTGCTGCTGCATGCATCTAACATGACTGATCTCTCCTCCAGCTGGAAATCTACATATCTGAAGGCACACATTCCACTGAAGAGGACAGTAAGTAGAGCTTGTGAGTGAGTGCAGCTTTAGCCCTGTGCCTTTGCCTGCTTTTGAGGAGCCCTTTCCTTCCCCACCTTCCTCTCCCATTTCACAAACACACACCACTTAAAAGCTTTGAAATGCAGCCTGCAGTTGGGGCTGCTTCAAAAAGCTGTTTTGTGAAGGGTTTCCTTCGTGGTGTTGCTTTGTGGTTTGTTTTGTGTGGGTTTGTTGTTGGTTTTTTTTTTTTTTTTTTTTGCTTGGTTCTCTTTTTGTCAACAAACCAACCTCCCACCCCCGTTCTCCCAGGTGTAAGGTTGTGTTTGTAACAAAAGAAGCTGCTACTGTGCTGCTGGTGGGGAGGGGAAAGAGCATCAAGAACTTCCTGCCTGGTTGAACTTCACATCATCACAAGGAAAACAAAATGTGTCTCAGTCAGTGTTTGAAACAAAAGGCAGAGGACAGGGAAGTCCTTGCAGAGCTTCAGCAAATCGCTGTCTGAAGCAGCTGTTGAAGCCTTTGTCCAGGCAGTGTCCCAGGAGCTTTGTCTCTTTTTCAGCATAACACAGCTTTGCATGGTGGCAATCAGCTCTTTTGGCTGCCTAGAAACCTGCAGAGCTGGGACTGCTGATCTGTCAGGAATTTCACACTTGGGTTTTTTTTAAGGCAGATGTGGTTAGAGCACCTTCCATTCTTCTCCTAAACTAGATAAGTAACAAGAATGTGTGGGGTTTGTGTGACTTGAGCTAAGGAACCAAAAGGTTTGGTTCCTGATGGTTATTTTTTGTGTGACTTGAGCTAAGTGGGGGAAAAAAAAAAAGTTTGGGTTTTGATGTGGTTGTGTGTGTGTGTGTGTGTGACCTGAGCTGCCATTTGCTCTGAATTCCCTATGGATACTCTGTCCTTTGCTGGCTCTTGAGCACCTTCATGTTCTTCTTGTCTTGCCCTCCTCCTGTTGTGGCTGGCACAGCCTTACTCTAGGCCATGCAGCTTTGAAAGGTCTGCCTGTGCAGTGCTTCATTAATTGTACAACAGCATCAGCTTTGGATATTATGCAGATACCTTCCACCTAGAGAGAAAATAGGAAAGGAAGTTGTCACAGTGTGCTGTTACTGGATGGATCACAGGATGTCAGGGGTTGGAAGGGACCCAAAGAGATCATCGAGTCCAACCCCCCTGCTGGAACAGGACCATAGAACCCAGCACAGGTCACAGAGGAATGCAACCAGACAGGCCTTGAAAGTCTCCAGAGGAGGAGACTCCACAGCCCCTCTGGGGAGCCTGTTCCAGTGCTCTGTGACCCTTGCAGTAAAGAAGTTCCCCTTGTGTTGAGGTGGAACCTCCTGTGCTGCAGCTTACATCCCTTGCTATCCCAGGGAGTGAGTGAGCAGAGCCTGTCCCCTCCCTCCTGACCCCCAGCCCTCAGGTATTTATAAACATGATTAAATCCCCTCCAAGTCTGTTTTCCTCAGTCTCTGAACTGGCATCTCACACAATCACAGAATGGTAAGGGTTGGAAGGTCCCTTGATCTGAAGATCAAGTCCAACCCCCCTGCCAGGGCAGGGTTGCCTTGAGAAGGTCACACAGGAAATGTCCAGGTGGGTTTGGAACGTCTCCATCGGTGGAGACTCCACCGCCCCTCTGGGCAGCCCGCTCCAGAGCGAGAGCACCCTTCAGTTAAAGAAGTTCCTCCTCATGTTCAGATGGGAATTCTGATGTTCAAGTTTGTGCCTGTTGCCCCAGGTCCTGTCACTGGGCACCACTGCAGGGAGCCTGGTCCCATCCCCTGACACCCACCCCTTAGATACTTGTAAGCGTTAGTGAGATCTCACCGGGCCGGGAGAATCTTCGCTGCGCTGACACCTTGGCTCTGTCACGTTGCTGATGGCAGTGCCTGTGAGGTGTACCTCTGAAAACTGCTGCCCACCTGACCTCTCTTGTGTGACAGGTCTCTCTTTCCAACCTCACTGATTCTATGGTTCTATGTTTTTGCAGTCAACAAGCAGATCAACGACAAGGAGAGAGTGGCAGCCGCCATGGAGAACCCAAACCTGCGTGAGATCGTGGAGCAGTGTGTCACAGAGCCAGACTAGCAGCTCTGATCCCTCCTCCTTCCCCCCACCCCCCCCACCCCTCAGAGTTACCATTTTGATACATTTCTTAAGATTATCTTTGTTAAAAAAAAAAAAAGAGGAAAAAAAAAAAAAAGAGGAAAAAAAAAAAAGAGAATAATAATAATAATAATCAAGGCCTTGAGTTTAATACTTGAGTTCTTTTTGTCTTCCACAGGTGGTTGGGTTGGGTTGGGTTGGTTGGTTGGTTTGTTTTTAAACAGAAGCTGTTTCTAAGAGAAGATTTAAATTGTGAGGAATTAAGTCTCTGAGATAAAGTGATGTGTACAGTGCTCAAAGTTTGTCATTTCTGGTCTTCCAGAGGAATATTTTATGATTAAAAAGCCAATACCCCCCCCCCATCCACGTTGCCTTCTGATGGACATGGGTGATACCCCTTCAGTTTTGCAAGTGCTCTTTGACATACTTTATTGATGATCTGGATGAGGGCATTGAGTCCATCAGTAGTAAGTTTGCAGGTGACACCAAGCTGGGGGCAGGAGTTGATCTGCTGGAGGGCAGAGAGGCTTTGCAGAGGGACCTCGACAGGCTGGACAGATGGGCAGAGCCCAAGGGCAGGAGATTTAACACATCCAAGTGCAGGGTTCTGCACATTGGCCACAGCAACCCCAGGCAGTGCTACAGGCTGGGGGCGGAGTGGCTGGAGAGCAGCCAGGCAGAGAGGGACCTGGGGGTACTGGTTGATGGAAGGCTGAACATGAGCCTGCAGTGTGCCCAGGCAGCCAAGAGGGCCAATGGCATCCTGGCCTGGATCAGGAAGAGTGTGGCCAGCAGGAGCAGGGAGGTCATTCTGCCCCTGTACACTGCACTGGTTAGGCCACACCTTGAGTCCTGTGTCCGGTTCTGGGCTCCTCAGTTTAGGAAGGATGTTGTCTTGCTGGAAGGTGTCCAGTGGAGGGCAACACAACTGGGGAGGGGTTTGGAGCACAGCCCTGTGAGGAGAGGCTGAGGGAGCTGGGGATGCTTAGCCTGGAGAAGAGGAGACTCGGGAGACCTTGCTCTCTACAACTCCCTGAAGGGAGCTTGTAGCCAGGTGGGGGTTGGTCTCTTCTCCCAGGCAAGCAGCACCAGAACAAGAGGACACAGTCTCAAGCTGCACCAGGGGAAGTTTAGGCTGGAGGTTAGGAAGAAATTCTACACAGAGAGAGTGATTGCCCATTGGAATGGGCTGCCTGGGGAGGTGGTGGGGTCACCATTCCTGCAGGTGTTCAGGAGGAGACTTGCAGGGTGCTTGGTGCCATGGTGTAGTTGATTAGATGGTGTTGGATGATAGGTTGGACACGATGATCTTGAAGGTCTCTTCCAACCTGTTTTATTCTATTTCTACTGGGTTTTAATCACTGCACTGGAAAAATAAAACCAGATTCTAGTACTGAAGTGCCCTAAGCTCAGACATTCTCTTTCTGGGTTTTGTTTTCTTGAAGCTTAACGCAGACAACGTCCTGAGGTTCAACGAGACCAAAGGCAAGTTCCTGCATCTGGGTTGGGGCAATCCCAAGCACTGATAGAGGCTGGGCAGTGACTGGCCTGAGAGCAGCCCTGAAGAAAAGGACCTGGGGGTGCTGGTGGATGAGAAGCTCAGCATGAGCCACAAGTGTGAACTTGCAGCCCAGAAAGCCAATCACATCCTGGGCTGCAGCAAGAGAAGCATAGCCAGCAGGTTGAGGGAGGTGATTCTCCCCCTCTGCTCTGGTGAGACCACACCTGGAGTACTGCCTCCAGTTCTGGAGCCCCTATTACAGGAAGGATCTGGACATGCTGGAGTGTGTCCAGAGAAGCGCCATGAGGATGATTAGAGGACTGGAGATCCTCTGCTATGAGGACAGACAGGGAGTTGGGGCTGTTCAGTGCTGAAGAGAAGGCTCTGAGGAGACCTTATTGTGGCCTTCCAGTATCTGAAGGGGGCTACAAGAAAGCTGGGGAGGGACTTTTTAGGGTGTCAGGGAGTGATAGGACTAGGGGGAATGGAACAAAACCAGAAATGGGTAGATTTGGGTTGGGTGTTAGGAAGAAGTTCTTCCCCATGAGGGTGGTGAGACACTGGCACAGGTTGCCCAGGGAGGTGGCAGAATCCTTGGCCCTGGAGGTTTTTAAGGCCAGGCTGGATGTGGCTCTGAGCAATCTGCTGCAGTATGAGGTGTCCCTGCCTGTGGCAGGGGGCTTGGAACTGGCTGATCCTTGAGGTCCCTTCCTATCCTGACAATTCTATTATTCTATGATCTCTGTTAGTGAAGGAAACATTTCAGTCAGCTGCTTCTGTGTTGATGAACATGTTAAAGCTGAGGTGAATCCAGAAAAGGAATTTGGAAGCCAGGGGCTGGGCTACAACTGGGATGCTATTCCTGCTCAATATTTGTTCCTTTTCCCCTCTAAGTACAAGTTCCTGATCCTGGAGGCTTTGCTTTAGGGGTTGGTCTCTTCTCTCTAGCAACCAGCACCAGAACAAGAGGACACAGTCTCAAGCTGCACCAGGGGAAGTTTAGGCTGGAGGTGGGGAGAAAGTTCTTCACAGAGAGAGTTGTTTGCCATTGGAATGTGCTGCCCAGGGAGGTGGTGGAGTCCCCATCCCTGGAGGTGTTCAAGAGGGGACTGGATGTGGCACTTGGTGCCATGGTTTAGTCATGAGGTCTGTGGTGACAGGTTGGACTTGATCTCTGAGGTCTCTTCCAACCTTGGTGATACTGTGAAAATTCCCCTGAGGGTAAAGTTTTCTGGTGGACAAGATCTTGGCAGTTGATCCTGCTTTATCTTACAAGTCACCTCTTTAAGCACTGAAAAGCCACCAGGTCTCCTGGAGCCTTCTCTTCTCCAGGCAGAACAGCCTCAACTCTCTCAGCCTGGCCTCACAGCAGAGGCCTTCCAGCCCTCCCAGCATTGCTGTGGCCTCCTCTGGCCCCACTCCAACAGGTCCATGTCTCTGCTGTGCTGAGGACTCCACAGCTGGATGCACTGCTCCAGGTGAGGTCTCAGCAGAGCAGTATCCCACAGCCCTTCATTCCTCTGGCTCCCACTGGCCTCATTCTTTGTGCTGCTCCCTCACTAATCTGATCTGGGATGTCCATGGTGTTGCCAGCTGTTCCTTGTGTTCTCCCTGGAGAGGGTTAGCTTGCATTGCAGCTGTGGATTTGATCACGGATTTACCTTTCCCTGAAGCTGTACTTCCAGAAGAAGTGATGTTCAACATCTATCATACAGCCAGAGGAGGGTCTTTGTGGCAAATATCTGTGCTGGGGGAGAGAGGGTCCAGCCACCATCCCATGCCCCATGGCACTGACAGCCCATGGGGATGTCCCAGGGCTGTGTTATCTGGATCAAGTGGCTCATGAGAGATGCAGGGAGCTGTTCCTCCACGAAGCAGTCACACTCCACCGGCCTTGTGTTTGGTTTAAGCAGTGAGACATCCTGGGAGTTCAGCTCAAACATCTGCTGAGGTTTCAGGGATTTGTAACCATTTCACTAATAAGTCCCAGAAAGCTTTCCTGGAGGCATGAAATGATTGAATGGACTCCAGCAAGGCTCTGCAATGTAAACAGTGGGGGGACCTTCTCTTTGTAAACCAGTAAACTGACACATGTCACAGCTGTGCCAACAAGAGCTCCTAATCTCCCTGCCTCCTAGTGCCAAAGCTACCCTACAAAACAACATGAAAAGGGAGGGGAGAGAACAATTCCCTTTTCCATAGCTTAGAGCACATCTGCAGCACTGTCTGTTGTGTGTGTGGAAAATGATTAAACCCGAGCCACTCGGCTTCAGCCCCCTCTCCTCACCTTTCACAAGCCTTTGTTACCCTCATTTGCTCACCCTGGATTAACCCTGAGGGAAGGGTCCATGCCCTTCAGCAGCACTTCTACAGATGCCTCAGCAAAGTGTAATTAGCTGTGAGCTTAATTGTGGGACACAGCCCCGGCCACTACCTCAGCTGTTCAGCAGCCTGTGAAGGGGATTAGCTACCCGATGTTTGTGTGAGGAGCTAAGAGCTTGGTGCTGCCTCCAACATAAATAAAGAACACATGGGGCAGTATTTATTTAAATCCCACTTGGGGCAAACCCTAAAATCTGTGAGTTGAGGCTCCTGCTACAATGGTCTGTTGTAAAGGATCCCCAAAGCTGCATTTTGCAAGGCTTCCTGTCAGGGCTTTGTGTCTCTCTCTCTCTTGTTTCTTTCAGCTGGGAAGGCTCACGATGGCTGCTTCTGTCAGGTGATGTCTATGAAGAGCAGGTGGAGATGTTCACCTTTAAGGTTTTCAGTTCTTTTTGGGCCAGGTGATGGAAACAAGGACAGAACTAGAGACCTCTTTTTCCTCCCCACTGTTTAATCTTCAATAAACCACTGCAAGTTAAGTGCAATGGGAAATTCAGTTCAATGGCACAGAAGCAGAGAATGCTGCAGGTGGGAAGGCACCTCGGAAGATCATCCAGTCCAACCCCCTGCCAGAGCAGGACCACCTAGAGCAGGTCACACAGGAACACATCCAGGAGGGTTTGGAATGTCTCCAGAGAAGGAGACTCCACAACCTCTCTGGGCAGCCTGCTCCAGGGCTCTGTAACCCTCACAGTGAAAAAGCTTTTCCTTATGTTCCTGTGGAGCCTCCTCTGCTCCAGCTGGCACCCACTGCCCCTTGTCCTATCATTGACATCACTGAGCAGAGCCTGGCTCTGTGCACCTGACACTCACCCTTCACACCTTGATAAACATGAAGGAGGTCACCCCTCAGGCTCCTCTTCTCCAAGCTACAGAGCCCCAGCTCCCTCAGCCTTTCCTCAGCAGGGAGAGATGTTCCACTGCCTTCAGCACCTTTGTGGCTCTGTGCTGGACTCCAGTTTCATTTTATAATGAAATCTAAAGTGACTTTGCTTCCATGGAGTAGAAGAAATCTGGGTTGGGGTTTTTTTGTTGTTGTTTGGTCTGTTAATTTTGGGTTTGGATTTTGTTTTGTTTTGTTTTGTTTTGTTTTTTTTTTTTTTCCCATTCAAAAGGAGAAGAATAAAAGCAAAGGATTTTTAAATTGTTCATTCCTGGAGAGAAGGAATTGAGAAGAGCTGGAAGGGTTGTTGCATGAGGGGAGTGCTGGGGAAAGATCACAGCATCACAGATTGGTTTGGGTGGGAAGGGACTTTTCAAGCTCATCCAGTCCAACCCCCTGCAGTCAGCAGGGCCATCTGCAACCAGAGCAGCTTGCTCAGAGCCCCAAACAACCTGAGCTGCCATGGCTCCAGGGGTGGGGCAGCTCCCACTTCTCTGGGCAACCTCTCTCACCACCCTCAGTGTCAAACATTTCTCCTTTCTCTCCAGTCTGAATCTCCCTCTTTGAGATGAAACCATCACCCCTTGTCCTGTCACAACAGGCCCTGCCCAAAAGCCTGTCCTCAGCTTGCTTATGAATCCTTCAAGTACTCAAAGGTCTCCCTGGAGCCTTCTCCTTTCCAGGCTGAACAGCCCCAGCTCTCTCATCCTTTCTCCGTAGGAGAGGAGCTCCAGCCCTATGATCATCGTCCTTCTGGACCCACTCCATGCATTTCAGAAGCTTTCAAAAAGCCCCCAACGACACCTGTGCTCAAACCCCTTCTTTATATTTCCCCTTCTTCATTCCTAAAATCGAAGTGTAATTTTTTTCAGCTCAAAGGGCAGCCTGGCACACCCACCAGCAGCCAAACCCCAGCTGTAGCCCAGGTCCTGGCCCGGTGCTGTCACAGAGGGTGGCTGAGAGCACGTGGGCTCCTGGCATGGGTGAGGGTAACCACAGCTCAAAGGTTGTTGTTATTTACTCTTCATCTTTGCTATTTTGGGGGGGGAGCTGTTTAATGATGATCCAAGATGTAAATATGTGGGGGCAAAGATAATGTTCTTTATCAGAAATCCAGGTTATCCTGGTTTAAAGCTGCCATTGGACCCTGGGGAGTTGTCCCTCAGAAGTGAGTCTTCGTCTTCTCATTTCATATTTTACCTTTTTTATTTGGCTTTTAGAAGAAATTTTCTCAGAAAACTTTCATCCTCTGAGAAAACTGCTGCCACCAAACAGCTGCATCCCATCCCATCCCATCCCATCCCATCCCATCCCATCCCATCCCATCCCATCCCATCCCCTCCCATCCCATCCCATCCCCTCCCCTCCCATCCCATCCCATCCCCTCCCCTCCCCTCCCACCCCATCCCCCCCCTCCTCCCCTCCCACCCCATCCCCCCCCCCTCCCACCCCATCCCCTCCCCTCCCCTCCCACCCCATCCCCTCCCCTCCCCTCCCACCCCATCCCGCCTTTGTGCTAAGGGCAATTGTGCTGATGTCCATAAAGATCCATCTCACAATGTCACTGCAAATCAGCAGCAGATATTGGAGCAGTCCCCTGAGCACCCTGAGGTGCTAGAGATTGTCTGGAGCAGAAGTTTTGAGCAGAGCGGCTGAGGCACCTGGGGTTGTTCAGCCTGGAGAATAGGAGGCTGAGGGGAGAGACCTTCTGGCTCCCTCCAGCTCCCAGAAAGGAGGTTGGAGTCAGGTGGGAGTTGGTCTCTTATCCCAGGAACAAGCGGAAGGACAAAAGGAAATAGTCTCAGGCTGCCCCAGGGGAGGTTTAGGTTGGATATGAGAAGAAACTCCTTCACTGAAAGGGTTCTCAAAGATTGTCTCAGGCTGCCCAAGGCAGTGGTTGAACCCCATCCCTGGAGGGGCTTCAAAGCCATGTAGATGTGGTACTGAGGGGCATGGTTTAGTGGTGACCTGGCAGTGCTGGGGTAATGGTTGGTCTGAATGATCTGAAAGGTCTCTCCCAACCCAAAAGATTCCCTGATTCTCTAACTCCAACTTGCAACGGCATTATTTGAACGACGTGAAGTTACCCACATTTTGCATTTCCCACCTGTTTTCTCCTTAAAACTCCATTTTCCCCGGGACGCAGCTGTGGAACCCCCTCACTTGGGCCCGGCCAGTGCCAGCAAAGCTCCAAATTCTCCTTTTTCTCCACTGAAATTTGCTGAGGGCACCGGGGCGAGGGAAACACCGGAGGGGGCCGCCAGGGGGCGCCCTCGGGACGCAGAGTCGACGGGAGGGGTCATCCCCCCAGCTCACCGCCGCGAAACCACGCCCACTGTCGCGGTTCACACCGCCCACTGCCACGACGCCCCGCCCACCGCCTGTGTTGGTCCCGCCCCCGCCCACCGCCCCGCCGCCGCTGGCCGCGTCGAGCCGCCCGCTACCCGCACCCATGCTGGCCCCGGCTCCGGCTCCGGCCCCGGCCCCGGCCGGCCTCCTCCGCCTCGCCGCCGCCGTCGTGCTGGTGCTGGCCACGGGCGTGCAGGCGGGCGGAGGAACCGCGCCGACAGGTCCGCGGAGAGGAGAGAAGAGGAGGGTGGTCCGGGCGGGGTGGATGCGGGAGGCGCGGCGATGTCCGCGGGTCGTTCTGCGGGAACCGGAGCCGGGCAGTTTCGGTGGGCTGGGCAGGGCATGAACGCTGGCTCCCCTTGACTGCTCACCGCATCCCCCGACTGCTCCCGGCTCCTCCCGATCCCCCTCGAATGCCTCCTGTTCTCCCTGGTTTGCTCCCGGCTCTCCCGGTTCTCCCGACTACTCCCGGCTCCCCGCGGCTTCTTCCTTGTCCCCCTAACTGCGCCCGGTCTTTCTGGTTGCTCCCGGCTCTCCCCGGTTCCCCGCGGCTCCTCCCGATTTCCCATAATTGCTCCCGATCCGCCCGTCCGCCCCCGATTCTCCCGAGTGCTCCCGGCCCCCGCGGCTCCTCCCGGTCACCCCTAACGGTTCCTGGCTCCTCCCGGTCTCCCTCGATGCTCCCGGCCCGACCCGGTCCCCCCAGTTCCTTCTGCCTGCCTCCGGTTCCCCTCGGCTTTCCCCGCGGTTTTCCCGGTTTCTCCGAGTGTCTCCAGGTCCCACCGGTTCCTCTGGCTGCTCTCGGTTCCCCCGCAGCCGAGGAACTCCGGGGCGCTCATTCCCCTGGGGTGTTTGCCTCCAGAGTCGGCTTTCAAACATCATCTCAAAAGTGGGATTGGGGCTTTTTTGGGGGAGTGGGGGAGGTTTATTTGGGTTTGGTTTGGGTTTTTTTTCCACGGCAGCTGGGAGCTTCCCACTGCCATCCCTCCCCACCCAACCCCTTGCAACCTTAACTCTCTCCCAGCCCTGACCCCACCAAGGGCAAGAGAGTCCCCATGCTCCCCATGGCTGTGGGATTCCTGCCCCTCCCTGCTGCACACTGTGCACTCTGCACCAGTTACCAGATCCAACTGGAATCTGGGTTCCTGACCCCACCAGTTACTGCATCCAATTGGAATTTGGGTACCTGACCCTGCCAGTTACCTGATCCAACTGGAATTTGGGTACCTGATCCCACCAGGCTCCCTTGGGAGCTCAGCCTCCAGCTGAAGGGGTAGGAGAGGAGATGAACCCTAAAGGTAACACTGAACCCCTGTCCTCCCAGAGCCTGCTCCACCGCCCTCCAGCAGTGACATCGTCCACCCCATCAAGGTTGACGAGAGCGGATCCTTCCTGTCCTACGACTTGTCCCACCGAGCCCTTCACCGGCGGTCTCCTTCCTCCAGGAGCAAGCTCCTTGCCTTCTATCAGCTGCATTACAAAGGCCAACCCCTGAAATTCAACCTGAGCCTCAACAGCCACCTCCTGGCTCCCGGCTTCGTCAGCGAGAGGCGCTTCGGGGGCATCGCCAGCGCCAAGATCCGGACGCGCGCCCACAACGCCTGCCATATGATCGGGGAGGTCCAGAGCCAGGTGCAGGCAGGAGGTCTGGCTGCTCTCAGCACCTGTGATGGGCTGGTAAGTAGGGAGATCCTTCGTCTCCAGAGACACAGGGTGCGTGGGGAGCCCTTTTTTCCGCTGCCACAGCAAAACTCCTTCCGACGGCAGCAGTGGGTGGGATCTCGCCGCGTGGGTTTGATGCAGCCGTGGAGGAGCTGAGTGCAGGTTTCCCAGGGGTTCCAGCGGCTTGGGAACTTGCTGGGGTTGTGCTTACTTGTTTGGGTCCAGAATGCCAAAGAGCAACTCTCCTGTCACCTCCACCTTCACTGCATAAATGTAGGATTAGGGGAAATCATAGAACTGCAGAATGGTTTGGGTTGGAAGGGACCCTAAGGATCGTCAAGTCCCAGACTCCTGCCACGGGCAGGGACACCTCCTTCTAGACCTGGTTTGCAGATCCAGAATTTCATGAACTCAATTTTCTTAGAACCCCAGACTGGTTTGGGTAGGAAGGGACCTTAAGGATCATCCAGTTCCAACCCCCTGCTATGGGCAGGGACACCTCCCATTAGAGCGGGTTGCTTAATGCCCCATCCAACCTGGCCTTGAACACTTCCAGGCTTGAAGCCTTCACAACTGCTCTGGTCTACCTCTTCCAGTGCCTTACCACCCTCATGGGGAAGAATTTCCTCCTAATGTCTCATCTAAATCCAACTTCTTCCAGTTTGAAGCCATCACCCCTCATCCTCTCACTACATGCCTTTGGAAAATGTCCCTCTCCAGGGAGGGGGGGACTTCCTGCACCTCCTTCTCTTCCCTTGAGATATTCTGGTCTTTGACCACGGGAAGTCTGTAGCTTGATGGTTCTCAGCTTGGGCAGTGCAAAAGGGCAGAAGCCCCTGGCTGTGTTTCTGAGGCTGTCCGTAGGAAAACACCTCTGTTTGTGCCGCTCCTGCTGAAGACACCCGTGCTGCAGCCCTCCTTTGGGGCTGTCTGCCTGCACTTCCCACAGCATCTCCAGGAAGGTCAGAGGGAGGAGGGATGAGTCCAGAGGAAGGAAGACAGATTGTGTGTCTACCCATTGCTGGTGTGCTCTGGTTCCCTGCAGAGGGTCTTGCTCAGAGGGTCTTGCTCTGGTTCCCTGCAGAGGGTCTTGCTCTGGTTCCCTGCAGAGGGTCTTGCTCTGGTTCTCTGCAGAGGGTCTTGCTCTGGTTCTCTGCAGAGGGTCTTGCTCAGAGGGTCTTGCTCTGGTTCTCTGCAGAGGGTCTCGCTCTGGTTCTCTGCAGAGGGTCTTGCTCAGAGGGTCTTGCTCTGGTTCTCTGCAGAGGGTCTTGCTCAGAGGGTCTTGCTCTGGTTCTCTGCAGAGGGTCTTGCTCTGGTTCTCTGCAGAGGGTCTTGCTCTGGTTCTCTGCAGAGGGTCTTGCTCTGGTTCTCTGCAGAGGGTCTTGCTCAGAGGGTCTTGCTCTGGTTCTCCGCAGAGGGTCTTGCTCTGGTTCTCCGCAGAGGGTCTTGCTCTGGTTCTCTGCAGAGGGTCTTGCTCAGAGGGTCTTGCTCTGGTTCCCTGCAGAGGGTCTTGCTCTGGTTCTCCACAGAGGGTCTTGCTCTGGTTCTCCGCAGAGGGTCTTGCTCAGAGGGTCTTGCTCTGGTTCTCCGCAGAGGGTCTTGCTCTGGTTCTCTGCAGAGGGTCTTGCTCTGGTTCTCTGCAGAGGTTCTTGCTCTGGTTCTCCTGGCAGAGGGTCTTGCTCTGGTTCTCTGCAGAGGGTCTTGCTCTGGTTCTCTGCAGAGGGTCTTGCTCAGAGGGTCTTGCTCTGGTTCTCCGCAGAGGGTCTTGCTCTGGTTCTCCGCAGAGGGTCTTGCTCTGGTTCTCTGCAGAGGGTCTTGCTCAGAGGGTCTTGCTCTGGTTCTCTGCAGAGGGTCTTGCTCAGAGGGTCTTGCTCTGGTTCTCTGCAGAGGGTCTTGCTCTGGTTCTCTGCAGAGGGTCTTGCTCTGGTTCTCTGGAGAAAGTGTTTCTCCCTCTCAGCACCCCTGCACTCCCTGAGCTCACTACAGGGTTCACCACCCCTCTGCACTTTGTGATGGGATCTCTGTAGCTTTTAGCTTTTTCTTAATGATCAGCCCCTGCTGGCTGCTTCTCTTTGCTCTGGGACTTTGGAGCTCACAACGTGCCCCACACCAGTTTCTTTACAGCAGAACCATTTCTTCCTGGAAAATATTGCGACCCCCTCCCATTCCCTGGTTCTTCAGCACGAGTCTGTGCTGGATACAGGTGGCTTCATGGTGACAACCTTGTCTCTCCTTGCCAGAAAGGTGTGTTTCAGCTCATGGATGAGGACTATTTCATTGAACCAGTGTCCACCAGCTTCCCAGAACATGGAGCACCACAGCCCCATAGGATCTACAAGCGCCAGGCTCCTGAGCGTGGGGCAGAGCAAGGCAGGAGGCCACCAGCTCCATGGGAAACCTGTGGTGTGCAAGGTATGGTCCCCATACAGACTTTGATGTCTGCTCAGTAGGTATAACATGGCCGGTGTGTAGAGCATGTAGGTCTCTGCTGCCACCTGGGCTACCAAAGTGGATGGTCTTGGACTTGCTGAAGCCTTTCATCCCGTACTGGTGCACTGCTGGTTTCCTTGCAAAGCCATCCCCACAGCCAGATGGTGTTGGGCTGGAAAGTGCTATGTAGCTTCTGTCAATAGTTTTGGTGTCCTGGGAGTGCTGGTGGACAATGAGGTCACTGTGAGCCAGCAATGTGTCCTCATGGCCAATAAGGTAATGGTCTCCTGGGGTGCATGAAGAGGAATGTGGCCAGCAGGTGGAGAGAGGCTCTCCTTCCCCTCTGCCCTACTGAAGCCACAGCTGGAGTCCTGAGTCCAGTTCTGGTCACCCCAGTTCAAGAGACAAGGAGTTACTGGAGAGAGTCCTGGGAAGATGCTGAGGGGCCTGGAGCATCTCTGTGAGGAGAAAGGCTGAGAGCCCTGGGGCTGTTGAGCCTGGGGAAGAGCAGCCTGAGAGGGGATCTGCTCAGTGCTCAGCAAGAGCTAAAGGGTGGGGGGCAAGGGGATGGGGTGAGACTTGTCAGTGGTGCCCAGTGACAGGGCAAGGGGCACAAACTGGAGCCCAGGAGGAGAGCATTCTTTGGAGTGAGGCTGCTGGAGCCCTGGAGCAGGCTGCCCAGAGAGGTTGTGGAGTCTCCCTCTCTGGAGAGCTATCAAAGCCCCCTGGCCGTTGTGCTCCTGGGCAGGCTGCTGTGGGTGCCTTTCTTTGGCAGGGGGGTTGGAGTGGATGCTCTTTAGAGGTCCCTTCCAACCCCCACCCCGCTGGAGTTCAGGCAATCCCTGGTGCAGCTGGGTAGGGTTTGAGAGGGGTCTCCAACGGGCAGTGCCGCATGAGCCCTCCCTGGGGTCCTTGGGAGCTCTCCACAACCACCTTCTCCACAGCACCTTCGCATCCTAGCTGGAAGCTTGGCTGCCAAGGACACAATGGGGACAAGCTGCAGGGATGTTGCTGTGGTGAAGCTGTCCCAGTGCTGTTAGCAGCTCGTCAAATTACCCGGGTAGCTGGGGTTTTTCTGCCTGGGGGGTAGATTCTCTTTCACAGCTCACGTAGGGGACAGTCCATGAAATAGCCATTGTTAAGCCAGCGAGGCTGAGCCCTCAGAAACTGGTCATAAAAGCAATTCCCAGTGTGTGGGATGGGGTTTGTAAAGCCTCTACCCAGCTTGGGGCTGACCCTGACCTTGCTCTTGGAGCGGCGTCAGAGGAAAAGTCTCTGCGTGAGAATTCCCAGTCGCTGGAGTGCGTGAGGAGCATCCCAGCCCTCCTCCACCTCTGTCCCTTGCCAGCCCAGTGAGCATTCCCCTTGTTTCTCCCTGGGAAGGAGCAGAGCTCAGTCTCCATGTGGCTGAGGGGTTCTCTGTGAGGTCCTGCAACGTCTCAGGCTTGCCCAGGGCACTGATGATCTTCAGGATTTGGCTCAAGACATCGGTCCCGCTTCAGGAGCACAGTTACCCTGCTGGAGAGCTGCTCCTCCCTGCACAGTGCAGATTTGTGATGGTCATCAGAGGCACTGAGCCCCCAGGGTTGTTTCTGTGGTTGTTAACCATGAGCCAGCAATGTGCTCTCAGGGCCGAGGACAATGGTCTCCTGCAGGGTATGAAGAAGAGCGTGGCCAGCAGGTCAAGGGAACTTCTCCTCCCCCCACTCCACTCTTCCCTACTTACTGAAGCCACAGCTGGAGTCCTGGGTCCAGTTCTGGGTTCCCTAGTTCAAGAGAGGCAGGGAACTACTGGAGAAAGTCCAGTAGAGGTGGGAAAGATGCTGAGGGGCTTGGAGCATCTCTGTGAGGAGGAGAGGCTGAGAGCCCTGGGGCTGTTGAGCCTGGGGAAGAGCAGCCTGAGAGGGGATCTGCTCAGTGCTCAGCAAGAGCTAAAGGGTGGGGGTCAAGAGGATGAGGCCAGAGTCTTCTCGGTGGACAAGGGGCAGTGAGCACAACTGGGAACCCAGGAGGTTCCATGTGACCATGAGGAGAAAGTTCTTTGTTGTGAGGATGCTGGGGCCCTGGAGCAGGCTGGCCAGAGAGATTGTGGAGTCTCCTTGTCTGAAGACCTTCCAAACCCCCTGGCCATTGTGTTCCTGGCCAAGCTGCTGTGGGTGCCCCTGCTTTGGCAGAGGGGTTGGACTGGGTGATCCCCAGAGGTTTCTTCACCCCCCACCACGCTGGGATTCCGAGATCCTTGGTGGCACATGCTCAAGCATCTCTGCAGGGCTGTCTGTAAACTAATTTGCCATTTCAACCCCCAAGGGCTCTGCTCTGCTCATCTGTGTGCTCCTCAAGGAGTGTTGCAAACCCTTTTCCAGTCAATGAAATCACTTCAGGGAATTTATTTGTTTGGTTTCCTATCATGCCTCAGACTGAGGTCAAAAGACTTCACCCCCCAGGGACTCCTTGGAGCACACAGCACAGCGAAATACACATAGGTTGTGGGTCCCAGTCTGGAGCCTCCTCAACACCAGAAGGTGGTTTCTTTGAAGAAGAAGAAGATGTTTAACCAAAGTTGCAGACATTGTATGAAAGAAAAACAAACCTCTTCTTTTTTTCCTTTCCCCCCCTGCTTTGATCCCTCAGAATCTCAGGAGGACCTGGAGAGGGCTGAGAAGCGGAGGGAGAGATGGGAACAGAAGCAACACAGGAAGAGGAGAATCAAGCAGCGCTCCATCAGCAAGGAGAAGTGGGTGGAGACCCTGGTGGTGGCAGACCCCAAGATGGTCGAGTACCATGGGAGTGAGAGCATAGAGAAGTACGTGCTGACCGTGATGAACATGGTGAGTCCTGCTCCTCTTCCCTGCAGAGCCACCCCGGCCTTGGGGATGTGCCTGTGAGACACACAGACCACTGGGCTTGCCAGGGCTCATCCCTGGTGGGACCTCAGCAAGCCTCTTACCAGACAGCCTGTCCCTACCTACCCACACCTTGGTGTCTCTGCGTTGCTCCATCTGCTCTGTCTCTTGTTCACCAGAACAAGAGGACACAGTCTCAAGCTGCACCAGGGGAGGTTTAGGCTGGAGGTTAGGAAGAAGTTCTTCACAGGAAGAGAGATTGGCCATTGGAATGGGCTGCCCAGGGAGGTGGTGGAGTCACCATCCCTGGAGGTGTTCAGGAGGAGACTTGCTAGGGTGCTTGGCGCCATGGTTTAGTTGATTAGCTGGTGATGGATGATAGGTTGGACTCGATGATCTTGAAGGTCTCTTCCAACCTGGTCTGGTCTCCCACCCTATCCCACCCTATCCCACCCTATCCCACCCTACCCCACCCTACCCCACCCTACCCCACCCTACCCCACCCTACCCCACCCTACCCTACCCTACCCTACCCTATCCTGCCATGGGAGGATGGATTTGGGTCAGCAAGCTCAAGGTCTAAACCTCTGTGTGTGCAGGAGCAGCTCAGCCTGCACGTTTTCACCTTCCCTATGGGGCTCCAGGGCTCTTCCCTTCTCCTTGCCACCATGGGGATGGATCATGTGGCCTCCTGGGGAGATACTCCCAGGGCAGAGATGCTTCAGGGAAGAAGGGAGGTGGTGGGTGATGCCTACAGCCATGCCACCACCGCTGTGGCTCTCCCCAGGCAGGTGTGCAGGCAGCTTGGGCATGAAATCACCCTGAAGCCTGCAGGAGGGCCACCCACCATCCTCTGTGTGATAAAGAAACCTCCTGGTAGGAGGAGAAACCTGCAAAGACCTGGAGCTTTGGCTCAGACCCCCTTGGGCTGCACCCACAGAGGGAGCTGCCATCTGAGCCAATGCCAGCACTAGCCTGGTCATCAGGAGACACTTGGGTGGCTTTCCTGGTAAGGTGCCACTGAGGACAATGTGAAGGAGCAGCAGATATTGGTGGTCTCCCTGGGAATCTGGATGGGCTTTGCTGTAAAACAAGCAGCTAAATCAGTGTGAGTTGCTTTAGTCTCCTCACTCTGCTGTGCTGAGGGCTTTGATGGCCAGAGAAGAGGCTGGGCAGAGGACCTCATGGAAATCTCTGGATTTCTGGAGGTTGAAGGCAGGAAGAGATCACAGGCTTCCTTTGAGATGTTAAACACATCTATCAGGAGAGAGCAGAGGGCTTCCCCAGGGCATTTCTGGTCGGGTTTCAAGGTGCTACACAGATCCTATCAAGTTCCAACTGGTTTAGACTCTTGAGTCCAGGTCTGCATCTGGCGTTTCATTTGGGGACTTCCCCGAGATACTTGTCAGAAGCTTCCCTCGAGCTCACCCTCCCCTCCAGAGGGGGAGACCTATTTTTGGGCTTCATTTCCTTGGCTCTGGTGTGTTGCAGGTGGCAGGGCTGTTCCACCACGCCAGCATTGGCAACCCCATCAACATCGCCATCGTGCGCCTCATCCTGCTGGAGGACGAGGAGGTAAGGGCAAAACACTGGGAGAAAAACATCAGAAGGAAAACACAGTGACTCATCCTCCCCTCCTGGCAGCCAGACTGGGATAGACTGGGAGCTGGCCTTGAAAGCCCAGAAGCTCTCCCTTGTGCTGGCTTCGTGGCCTGCATGATTCCACGTCAGATAAACATGCCCGTGCCAAGGTTCCTTCTGCGTGGGCTGCAGCCCTGGTGAGGTCAGGGGGATGCCATAGTCAAGGGGATGACATGGTGAGGGGGATGCCGTAGTCAAGGGGATGACATGGTGAGGGGGATGCCATGGTCACAAGGATGCCATGGCCAGAGGAGCTGCAGGCTCTGAGTTTGACAACAATGTATGAAAACTCAGTGCCGCTGCCAGCAGCAGAGGGCCGTGAGTCACTCCTTGGTGGTGCTCCCAGCTGCAGTGGTGCCTCTCAAGGGGCTCCAGCAGGCTCCCCATCTGTGTCCTCCACTGGCTGTGTCCTTCACCAGCAGCCAGGATGAGCTATTTTCTTCACCCCCATCATCAGATGATTTAATGTTTTGATTGAACCACAGATGAAAAGAAAGCAGAGAAGGGCTGTGTCCACCCAGCCTGCAACCAGTCACTATAGAGTGATTCCATCTGGATTGCCACAGCAGTGACCCAAAGGCTGGAAGCCCTCTGCTGTGAGGCCAGGCTAAGAGAGTTGGGGATGTTCAGCCTGGAGGAGAGAAGGCTCCAGGGAGACCTTCTGGTGGCCTTTCAGTGCTCCAAGGGGCTGATCAAAAAGCTGGGGACAGACTTTTGAGCAGAGCCTGTTGTGACAGGACAAGGGGTGATGGTTTGAACTAAAAGAGGGAGATTCAGACTGGAGAGAAGGGAGAAATGTTTGAGCCTGAGGGTGGTGAGTGCCTGACCCAGGTTGCACGGAGAGGTGGGAGATGTCCCATCCCTGGAGCCACTGCAGGTCAGGTTGTTTGGTGCTCTGAGCAACCTGCTCTGGTTGCAGATGTGCCTGCTGGCTGCATGGGGTTTGAACTGGTCCCTTCCCACCCATTCTATGACTCCACTCTGATGTGTCTGAGATCAGCCCCCTCCCCACCGTGTCCTAAGATGCCAGCAGCTCCAGCAGCAGTGTGACATTCGACTTCTCATTGTGTTGGCAGAAGGATCTGAAAATCTCCCACCATGCAGACAACACCTTGAAAAGCTTTTGCAAGTGGCAGAAGAGCATCAACGTTAAAGGAGATTCCCACCCTCTTCATCACGACGTCGCGGTCCTGCTCACCAGGTACTGTGGCCCTGTGGCCCTTTCATGCTGCAGATGCTGCACTGGCAGCTGGGAACGCATCTGCTGGCTGCTGGCAGTGGGGCAACCAGGGGGACATCTCAGTGGGAGCCGCTGAAATCTTCCTCTCCGTGCCTGAGCCCTGCATGGGCACCTGCCCATGAGACGTGTGACACGAAATCTGGAGATAAGCCGGTCCCAGTGAACCACAGAATGGTAAGGGCTGGAAGGGACCACTGGGGGTCATCCACTCCAACCCCCCCTTAGAGAAGGTCACACAGGAACATGTCCAGGCAGGTTTGGAATGTCCCCAGAGGTGGAGTTTCCACCACCTCTCTGGGCAGCCTGGCTGGGACTGGTCTCAAGTCTCAAGCTTAAACCTGGAGTCAGCTCCCAGTCGGAAGTTTCCCAACCAGCTTTTCCCCACGGCCCTCTTGCCAAGCCCCAGGATGGCTGGATCCTCCCAGCAGATGTACACAGGGATTAACTCCCCTTCTTCCCTTGGAAGCTTAATGCTTGGGAATGGCAGAGGAGCCTCTGAGAAGGCCCCTGACCTCCCATGAAGCTCGTAGGAATTCATGCCTCTGGCCAAGTTTAGATACCTTGCAGTCAAAACTTGGTTTGATGGCTTCAGGCTGTCGTGTCTTGGCTCTTGGCAGCCTGCTGGTGGTTTGTGTGATGATTCACAACCCACAACAGCTTTATCTTCCTTAGGAAGTTTGCTTCGAGGCAGAAATGAGGCACTTAAGGCAACAGACTTCAATGGGGTTGTTCTTCCTGGGTGGCTGGAGCTCCTCTGCCCCGGACCACAGCACCCCCGGGATCTGCTGCCACAAGCAGGGCAGTAATTGCTTCGTTATCCCCAGCATCAGCTTTATTTACACAATGGAGGAGAGGCAGCCAGGCTGGCTGGCTGCTCCCATTAATCAGGCTTAATAATAAGCTGGGAATACTGGGAGAGGAAAGGGGAAAGGAAAGGTCGTAAATCTCCCTCTCGAGGACAGAAGTTGGATGTCTCCTTTCTCACTTCTGTTTGGCCAGGGTCTGAGTGTCTGCTGTGGGCTGGGATGTGTCCCCTGTTGGGTCCTGCCACTTTCACACCTTTTCTTTCACTGTTTCCCAGCATGGTGGCCGAGCACTGCTGCCACTCTTTGACCCACCACCTGGGGAGAGGGCAAAGGGAAAGGTCTCAGCTGGAACAAGTGGCCAGGAGCCAGCCTCTGGCCTCTGCACTGCAGGGGTTAGCACCACCAACCAAGAGGTGATCGGGGCCAGGAGGTGTACATGAGATGCTCCTGCAGCCTGAAGCCATCAGCAGGGCTGTGGGTCATATGGCAATGAGGATCCCAACTCTGGCTTCAGCTCAGGGTTAGGGTGCCCAGAACAAAGGTCAGGGATCCCAGCATGGTAGGGTCTGGAAGGGGCCTCTGGAGACCATCCAGTCCATCCCCCTGCTCAAGCAGGGGCACCCACAGCAGCTTGCCCAGCATCACAATGGCCAGGAGAAATTGGAAGCTCTCCAGAGAAGGAGACTCCACAACCTCTCTGGGCAGCCTGCTCCAGGGCTCCATCATCCTTAAAGAAGTTTTTCCTCTCTGCTTTGTGTCTGTGTGTCCCTTGCCTCCACCACTCAAGGAAGGACATCTGCGCAGCCATGAACAGACCCTGTGAGACCCTGGGCCTGTCCCACGTGGCAGGGATGTGCCAGCCCCACAGGAGCTGCAACATCAATGAGGACACAGGACTACCCCTGGCCTTCACTGTGGCACATGAGCTTGGACACAGGTACCACCAGTTTCCTCCTCCTCCTCCTCCTTTCAGCTCTGTCCTCCGCTCTGCTCAGTCAGGGCTTGCGAAGGTATGGGTGGAAGCTGGGAGAAGATTGGCAAGTGGCTCCTCAACGGTGCAAACTTTCCTCTGCTCCCTTGAGAAGCTGCCCTGGGACTTTCATTTGAGAGGGCAGTTTTTGGTTGCCCCAGGTTCAATGAAAACCACATAATCCAAGGCAACCTGCACAGGCTGTGTTTGTCCATTGTCCTTTGTTGCTGTCGTTGAAGGCTCTGGAGAGGAGGGTTGTCCATTAGAAGTCTTAAGGAAGGGTCTGGGTATAGAATCAGCAGCAGAATTTTGCCCTAATTTTGATTCAGCTTTGACAAGATCCCTTGAAGTTTTTAGTTCATAATAGATATGAAAGAAAAGTTTGGCCAGGTGCCCCTTGAGGCTCCTTCTAACCTGGGGTCTGAGGGTTCTCTGCTGTCTTTGCCTGGTAAAAGCACCTACCCAGTGAGGTTCAGTGGCTTGATGTTGTTTAGAGGCATTGTTTCTTTTTTCTTGGCTGAGCTTCCACTAAGAAAACTGAAATAAAATCATAGAGTCACAGAATTGTTTGGGTTGGAAAAGCCCTCGAAGGTCATTGAGTCCAACCATCAACCCAACACCACCGTGGCCACTAAACCACGTCCCCAGGTGCCATGGCCACACATTTCTGGAACACCTCTGGGGATGGTGACTCCCTGAGCAACCTGATCGCTCTTGCAGGGAAGATATTGTTCCTAATATCCAACCTAAACCTCCCCTGGCACAATTTCAGGCCACTTCCTCTTTTTCTACAACCTGATACCAGGGAGAAGAGCCCAACTTCCACCTGGCTCCACCCTCCTTCCAGGGAGCTGTAGAGAGCCAGGAGGTCTCCCCTCAGCCTCCTTTTCTCTAGGCTGAACAACCCCAGTTCCCTCACCTGCTCCTCACCAGACCTCTTCTCCAGACCCTTCACCAGCTTTGTTGCTCTTCTAAATGGTGGGACAAAGTGCTGAGCAGTGCCCCTGGTGTCCCCAGAGCGTGCCCCAGGGCCGGGTGCCCTGGTGCTGCTGCTGGCCAGTGCCCAGCGTGGCGGTGGTGGTGCTGGGCAGCGGAGCGGCTGGGCGGTTGTGGCAGCATGTGGCTCACCTCTCCTTTGTGGGGCTGTGCTCTTACACAGTTTTGGGATTCAGCATGATGGAAGCAGCAATGACTGTGAGCCAGTTGGGAAAAGACCTTTCATCATGTCTCCACAGCTCCTGTATGACACGTCCCCACTCACCTGGTCCCGCTGCAGCCGCGAGTACATCACACGATTCCTTGAGTAAGTCCTTCCTTCCTTCCTTCCTCTTCTTCTTCCTCACTCCTGGGGTGCTGGGGGTGGCTCGGGGCTTGGGTCTGCAGCTGGGGAGGGACCAAACAAAAATCAGCCCCAGGGCACGTGCAGAAAAGGACTTGGGGGTGCTGGTGGATACGGAGCTGGACATGAGCCAGCAATGGGCACTTGCAGTCCAGAGGCCAACGGCAGCCTGGGAAGCATCACAAGCAGAGTAGTTAGCAAATGAGAGAGGGGATCCTGCCCCGCTCTGTTCTGCTCTAGTGAGACCTCCCCTGCAGTGCTGTGTCCAGCTATGGGGTCCCCAAGGCAAGAAGGGCATGGACCTGCTGGAGTGGGTCCAGAGGAGGGCAGGAAAATGATCAGAGGGCTGGAGCACCTCTCCTATGGGCACAGGCTGAGGGAATTGGGGCTGTTCAGCCTGCAGAAGAGAAGGCTCTGGGGAGACCTCAGAGCTGCACTTCAGTATCTGAGCTGGACCTATGGAAGACCAGGGAGGGACTGTTCAGAAGGGCCTGTGGGGATAGGATGAGGGGCAGTGGTTTGAAACTGGAGCAGAGGAGATTTAGGTTGGACATTAGGAGGAAGCTCTTCACAATGAGGGTGGTGAGACACTGGCACAGGATGTTTGGAGATGTGGTTGAGGCCCCATCCCTGGAGACATTTAAGGGCAAACTTGATGGGGCCTTGAGCAACTTGATCTAGTTGGAGGTGCCCCTGCTGAGTGCAGGGGGTGGGCAAGATGGCCTTTGAAGGTCTCTTCCAACCCAATGCACTCTGTGAATCTGTGATATCATGTGGTTGTCTACGTCCTTGCTGTGAAGGGTGAGGGTTTGAACACAAAAGCATCACAAGCATTTGGGTGGTGGCATGAGGGTTGAGTCTTAAGAGTCAGAGAGGTTTTCATCCCAGGTGAGGAGCTGACCTACTGGGAAGCAGCTCTCTGGAGATGGACCTGGGAGTCCTGGTGGACAAGATGTTGCCCATGAGCCAGTAATGTGCCTTCATGCCCAAGAAGGCAAATGGTTTCCTAGGGAGCATAAAGAAGAGTGTGGCCAGAAGGTCAAGGGAGGTTCTCCTCTCCATCTACTCTGCTGTAGAGAGGCCACATCTGGAGTCCTAGGTCCAGTTCTGGGTTTCCCAGCTCAAGAGAGACAGGGAACTTCAGGAGAGAGTCCAGCAGAGGTGGGGAAGATGCTGAAGGGCCTGGAACATCTCTGTGAGGAGGAAGGGCTGAGAGCCTTGGGGCTGTTGAGCCTGGAGAAGAGCAGCCCGAGAGGGGATCTGCTCAGTGCTCAGCAAGAGCTAAAGGGTGAGGGGCAAGAGGATGGGGCCAGAGTCTTCTCGGTGGTACCCAGTGACAGGACAAGGGGCAGTGAGCACAACTGGGAACCCAGGAGGTTCCATGTGAACAAGAGGAGAAAGTTCTTTGGTGTGAGGGTGCTGGAGCCCTGGAGCAGGCTGCCCAGAGAGGCTGTGGAGTCTCCTTCTCTGGAGAGCTTCCAACCCCACCTGACCATTGTGTTCCTGGGCAAGCTGCTGTGGGTGCCCTGCTTCAGCAGGTGCGTTTGGACTGGGTGATCTCCAGAGGTCCCTTCCAACCCCCACCATGCTGGCGTTCTGGGATCCTTTGATGCTCTGTGCAGTTCTCCTCAGGGCTGTGCATGCAGCAGCTGATGTTAGCCTGAGGCAGGAGGCATCACGTGAGGCAAGGGGATGGGGCCAAGCTCTTCCCTGCATTTGTTTATTTTTAGCACCCCTGGCTGAGTTCTCAGCTCTGTGTTGTGAAGTTCCTCGGAACTCAGCCCAGAGGTTTAGGTTTGTCAGCCAGTGGCTGCACTGGAGGAGCATTCTCCTCCCTCGCCCGGGGCAGCGTGGACAACAGCGAGAGCGCTGGCCAGGAGCAGCAGTGGGGAGAGCTGGGTGAGGGTGGTGGGGCTCAGCTCCACAGAATCCCACAATGGTAGGGGTTGGAAGGCACCTCTGAAGATCATCAAGTCCAACCCCCTGCCAAAGCAGAATCACCTGGGGCAGGTCACACAGGATTGGATCAGATGGATCTTGAAAGCCTCTAGTGAAGGAAACTCCACAGCCTCTCTGGTTCCTGGAGCACGTGGGCTTGGCCCCCATCAGGGGGAACTGCTCTGATTTATGGAGCTTTCTCGTGTCCACAGAGCTCTTGGCCCTCTGCTTTTAACCTCTGCTGCTGAGTTAAGAATTTCCTGTTTGCAGTGACCTTGGGCTGCTCCTAGTTCTGAGGGGGAAGAAGCAGAGCAGCTGGATGCTTCTCCACTTGTGTTTGGGTCTCTCTGCTGCCCACCCCCCCAGAAAGGTGCAGCTCTTCCTTAAGAGCAGAGCAAGCATCCTTCCCCAGCTGTGACATCCCCCCAGGCGAGGGAGAGGCCCCTCAACAGCATGGATGTGAGTCTTTTAACACCACCTTGGCAGGAGAACAGGAAAGAGAGAGCCAGCAAATGGGACCCTGCTGACCAGGGGTTGCTGGGTGTGCTGGAACAGATGGGACAGCAAAGAGCTCTCTGAGATGCTGGTTACTATTTCACAGCAGATTATCTTTTTACCAGCACTGCTGAACATTGAAGCATCTACAAATGGTTCCTGTCATCAACCCATCCCTGGAGGTGTTTCAGAGCTGCAGAGGTGTGGTTCTGAGGAACATGATTTAGCCACCAGACTTGGTAGAGTTAGAGAGTGGTTGGGCTTGATGATCTTAAAGGTCTTTACCAACCAAAACAATTCCGTGGCAGTGGCTGTGGGTCTGACTCTGGGTGCAGCCATGGCTGAGTGACCCTCTTGGTGAGGCTGTGGGTCAGCATCTGCCCAGAGGAGGTGGAGGAGGTCACCTCTCTGGTGCAGTGGTGCTGTCCTCCACAGAAGAAGCATCCCTTGTTCAGTCTAATAAGGGAGGCTGACACAGGGTGGGTGGTGATGGTCCTGTGGTGGAGGAACCTCTTTGGACATGGGCATCTCCTTGGCTCCAGGTCATGCCAGCATTTCCCAGACAAACCCTTGTAAGTGTTTCATGATTTTCCCCCTCTAACCTTCAGAGGAGCTGGAAGATGTTCTAAGGCCTTCAGCCTCACCATGCTATGAGTGATGCTGTTTCCCAGTCCAGCTGGTGGAGTACCCTTGTGGAATGGGTGCCCTGCTCTCCACCACGAGCCTGTGATGGTGTGGAGCAGCCTCCCTTTATCTCAGCAGCAGCCTTTATCTCAGCAGAATTTTCTCTAGATTAGACAACCAGTTTTGAAGCTTCTTTGCACAGCACTGAAGATCTCCTTCCATACTTCTCCCAAGGGCTGGTTCCAGCTGATCTCCACCTTCCTGGAGCCTGGGGAAACCCTGTCAGTCACGTCCCTCCCTCTTCCAGTCCTGCCAGACCCCCAATTTGTGCAGCTGATTCTTCCCAAGCTCCCATCCTTGCCTTTGTTTTGATGGAATTCCATCCTGGCTTTTCCTCCTCCCCCCTTCTCCAGTTCTCTGAGAGCTTTTTGGAACGTTACTGCTGCTCTCAATCTGCTCTGCAGATCCTCCCAGCCTGCTCACATGTGGGGATTTAATCCTCATCCCATCTCCTCCATCATCCAGCTCGTTAAAGAAGGGACCCCTGAGCATTTCCAGTTGGGAGTGTGGTTTGTTGCACAGCCCTGCAAAGCCTGGGAGAAACTCCTGCCAATTCCTGGCTTGGGGATGTCTTTTGGCAGCTGGAAAATGTTGAATGAAGAAACTGATTTTTTTGAATGAAGCACTGGAAAGCTGACACAGCACAGCCAGTCTGCATCACCCCCACTCTGGGACAGAGACCTCTCCTGTAAGCTGGGGTTGTTCAGCCTGGAGGAGAGAAGGCTCCAGGGAGACCTCCTGGTGCCCTTTCAGTGCTTCAAGGGGCCGAGCAGAGAGCCGGGGACAGACTTGTGAGCAGGGCCTCTTGTGACAGGACAAGGGGTGATGGTTTGAAACTAAAAGAGGGAGATCCAGCCTGGAGAGAAGGGAGAAATGTTTGACACTGAGGGTGATGAGAGCCTGGCCCAGGCTGCCCAGAGAGGTGGGAGCTGCCCCATCCCTGGGACCATTGCAGCTCAGGTTGGTGCTCTGAGCAACCTGCTCTTGTTGCAGATGTGCCTGCTGGCTACAGGGGGTTGTGCTTTTTATGCCCTTGCCTTAAAGGTCCCTTCCCACCCAAACCATTCCATGATTCTATCATTCTCTGGTATTTTAAGGGCTTGTGTCCTGCCAAGTGAACTGGTGTCCAGTGTGAACCTCACTGGGATGCAGTGGTAGAGGGAAGAAGGTGCTGATTCTGTCAGATATTGTCCCTTGGTACTGCTAGCACCCCACAGCAGGAGCACCCCCATACATTTGGCCCTTCTGCCACTGTTGCTGGTTTGAGTTAAGGAGGAATCTGGTTCCACATCACCTTAGAGCCATTCCCAGTCAAACCCAGCAGAAGTGATCCAATCTGCTGGGATCCAACCTTGCCAGGGAACCTCACCGTGCTGGAAACAAGCTTCTTGAGATCAACACTGCAAGCTCCACGAGTGGCAATTTCTGGTGTGTTTGTGGAGTATCACAGCAGCAGCAGCAGAGCAGAGCCAGGACCATCCCTTGTGGCTCCTGCAGCCTGGCCACCAGCCACCGGCCGCCTCCATGGCTGGGGTTCAACATCCCCGTTCTAAAATTGTCCTGCCCAGCACAGTTGGAGCTCTGTTTGTAGTGGCAGGGGGAGGCTGAGCGCTGACAATCTGCTTTATTGCAACGAGCAGGCCCTTGACACGTGGGCTGTGGTGTCCACAGGGACCTTTGTGGGGTGGGAGTGATGGAGGACAGCATCTGGTTCTTGGCAGTGGGACGTTTGTTCAGTGAAACCCTTCACCTTGGAAGGGGCTCGAGCTGGTGACCTGTTCACAAAGCAATAATCCAGGCAGCTATTCCCAGGGAAAAAGAGACATTTCTGTCTTGTCATGGAGTCATAGAATGGGCTGGGTTGGAAGGGACCTTAAAGATCATCCAGTTCCAATCTCCTGCTATGGGCAGGGACACCTCCCACTAGAGCAGGCTGCTCAAAGCCTCATCCAGCCTGGCCTTGAGCACCTCCAGGGAGGGGATTTTCATCGTGGAGTTGGGGCCATCTCAAGGGGAAAGGGGGAGTGTGCAAGGCAGGGGCATGGAGAAGCTGCTGCTGCCTTCACCCCTTTGCCTTCTCAACATCTGTCACATGGGGAGAGGCTGGGAGAGCCAGGGCTGCTTAGCTTGGAGAAGAGGAGGCTGAGGGGGGATCCCATCAATGCTTACAAATATCTAAAGGGTGGGTGTCAGGAAGGTGGGGCCAGACTCTTCTCAGTGGTCCCCAGTGACAGGACAAGAGCTAATGGGCATAAGCTTGAACGTGGGAAGTTCCATCTAAACATGAGAAGCAGCTTCTCTACTTTGAGGGCAGCAGAGCACAGGAGCTGCTGTTCAGAGAGGTGGTGGACTCTCCTTCTCTGGAGACTTTCAAGGCCCTCCTGGTCATGTTCCTGTGTGATCTGCTTTGGGTGGTCTTGCTCTGGCGGCAGGGCTGGACTTGATGATCTTTAGAGTTCCCTTCCAACCCCTACCATTCTTTGATTGATTCCCCATCGCCCCCAGGATGATCACCTACCCTCAGAAGTGGGTAGCCCCACACGTGCTGGAGCAGCTCTCGGGGTGGTTGGAGAAGGCAGGGTCATAGCAGCTCGATGTGCTGGTAGCTCCTGATGGCGGGGGACATTAACGAGCTGTGGTTCCTCCGTTGGCAGCTGCCGGGTGTGCCGGGCTGGTGGTGATGCTGCTGTGACCCCTCTCTTTCAGCCGGGGCTGGGGGCTCTGCCTGGATGACCCCCCTGCCCGGGAGGTGCTGGACTACCCCTTGGTGCCCCCGGGTGTCCTCTACGACGTGGGCCACCAGTGCCGGCTGCAGTATGGACCCTACTCCACCTTCTGCGATGACATGGATGTAAGCCGAGGTCTCCCCCAGCACCACCCCCAGGCTCGCGGGGCTCTGGGGAGCCTCCTGGGGGCCGGAGGGGCTCTGCACGGGGTGATGCTCCCTGTGCTGGTGCAGTGACCGTGTCCTGCTCCACCCTGTTCTCTGCAGAGCGTCTGCAACACGCTGTGGTGCACGGTGGGCAACACCTGCCACTCCAAGCTGGATGCCGCTGTCGACGGCACGGCGTGTGGGGACAACAAGGTAAATGGGGAGCAGACCCCCTCCGTGGCTGCAGACACTCCCAGCCCTGCACCTAGAGGGGTTATGCAGGCTCCATCACACAGGGAAGGGCTCACTTTGCTGCCCTTGCCGTGCCCAAACCTCTGCTGGGGAGGTTCTGCCTTCAGTGGAGCTGAAAATGCCTCAGGGTGGTGAACCCCACAGTTAATTGCCACGGTGGGAGGAGAGCACAAGGCTTGTTCTGCTCAGTGGGTGCTGCAGCAGGAACAGGGTGTGGAGGGACCCAGTTCTCTGCAGGCAGATCTGGCCACCCTTGGTTCCTCTACCCTGGGGCTGATCTGTCACGCTTGACTTCTCCAGAACAAGGTTTTCCTGCACAGTTTCCTGCCCAACTCCATAAAGCCATAGATGTTTCTCCTTGTTAGTTCAGTGTCCCCTCCCCAAGCCTTGGCCCCTTGGCCCCAGGGATGACCCTGGGCTTAGCTGCTGCCACTCCTTGCAGAACCCCCCACAGTGCCTTGCCCATGGCTGTGCCTCTGGGCTGAGATGGGGCTCTGGATCCCCTGACCGGTGGGTCTGGCAGAGGTTTGGGTGTGCTGCCTCGGAGAAGCCCTCGTGCAGCCCGACATCTGAGCTTCCCATTGCCAGAGGTGCACCGAGCTCTGGCAGAACCCCAAAGCACGGATTTGGGGGCAGTTTTGGGGGGGCTTTCCTGAAGCTTTGCTTTGTCTTCTCCTGTCCTGTCCCTCTGCAGTGGTGCTTCAACGGCGAGTGCGTGCCGGTGGGTTTCCGTCCCCAGGCCATCGACGGCGGCTGGAGCTCCTGGAGCTCCTGGGCCCTGTGCTCGCGGAGCTGCGGCGCCGGAGTGCAGAGCGCCGAGAGGCAGTGCAGCAGCCCCACGTAAGCAGCACCTGGCTCCTGCAGAGACCCCCTCTAGGAGGGGAGCCCAGCACTTCACAGAATCAGAGGATTGTTTGGGTTGGAAAAGGCCTCTAAGATCATTGAGTCCAACCATCAGCCTCACACCGCCATGGCCATTCAACCAAGTCCCCAAGTGCCATGGCCACAGGTTTCCTGAACACCTCCAGGGATAGTGGTGTCCACCACCTCCCTAGGCAGCCTGTTCCAGTGCCTGATCACTCATGCAGGAAAGAAAGTGTTCCTCATGTCCAACCTAAACCTCCTCTGGCACAATTTCTGGCCATTCTACCACCTGATACTAGAGAGAAGAGACCAACTCTCACCTGGCTCCAGCCTCTTTTCAGGGAGTTGTAGAGGGTGATGAGGTCTCCCCTCAGCCAGGAATGATCTTAGCCCTGACACTGGTGAGGCAACACCTTGTATCCTAAGTTCAGTTTTGGGTGCCACACTCAAAGAAGGATATTAAGGGGCTGGAGCAGGTCCAGAGAAGGGAAAAAAATCTGGTGAAAGGTCTGGAGAACAGGTCTGGTGAGGAGCAGCTGAGGGAACTTGAGGCTGAGAGGAGAACTTCTGGCTCTACAATTCCCTGAAAGGAGGCTGGAGCCCAGTGGAGGTCAGTGTCTTCTCACACGCAACAAGGGACAGAACAAGAGGAAACAGCTTCAGTTTGCCCCAGGGGAGGTTCAGGTTGGACGTGAGGAACAATTTCTTCCCGGAAAGTTCTTCACAGAACGAGTAATTGGCCATTGGAATGTGCTGCCCAGGGAGGTGGTGGAGTCACCATGCCTGGAGGTGTTCAAAAAAGGACTGGATGTAGCACTTGGAGCCATGGTTTAGTTGTCAGGAGGTGATAGGTTGGACTTGATGATCTCTGAGGTCATTTTCCAACCTGGTGTGGTCGGTTGAAGTTTCCCCCCAGCACTAACTTTTAAGCCAGACCAACTCATTTAGATTCTGTGATCTCTTCCAACCCAAGCCCTTGTGTGACTCTCTGCTCTCCCTCTCCCAGGCCCAAGTACGGGGGCAGGTACTGCCTGGGGGAGCGGAAGCGGTTCCGGATCTGCAACGTCAAGCCATGCCCCCCGACAAGCCCTCCTTCCGCCAGGTCCAGTGCAGCCACTTCAACCCCATGCCCTACAAAGGGAAGCTCTACAAGTGGACACCAGTGCCCAACAACAGTGAGTCCCAAGGCAAAGCCTACAGAGAAACCTGGAAGAGGGTCACAGGCTCGCAGGATGTTAGGAGTTGGAAGGGACCTCTGGAGACCATCGAGTCCAAGCCCCCTGCCAGAGCAGGATCAGGATCAGGGAATCTAGTGCAGGTCACACAGGAATGCATTAGTTTCAGTGGGAGAAGGACCAACACATGGAAGCATCAATTAACTGTGCTTCATGCCAAACCCATTTGCTCTTGTGCCCAAATCCTGCAATGGATTTTCTATAGGAAGATCTTTGTCCCTGCAGTGGTGTCTTGTGAACTTGCACCAGCAAGGTCCAGAAGCCCATAGGAACAGGTATCTGTATTAATCTTGCTGAGATTAATATGAGTTCAATCAAGAGCAGAATTGGAGGAAGATATCATACTGCATGTCAGGTTGGAGGGTAGATAAAAGTCTTTTTAGCTCATGAATGAAGCAAACCAGAAATAGCACAGCAGAGGAATTAGTTTCTTCGTCAAGAGGATCTTCCCAACAGCTTGGTCTTGATGTTGGTGTCCATAAGATTGGCGTTGCAGTCAGTGCTGTTACTGTGTCCTCATCAGTGACACAGGCAGTGAGACTGAGGGCACCCTCAGCAAGTTTGCAGCTGACACCAAGCTGAGCGGTGAGGTTGGTAAGTCTGAAGGACAGGATGGGTGTCATCCAGAGGGACCTGGACAGGCTGGACAGGTGGGCTGAGGAGAATCTCATGAGATTCAGGAAGACCAAGTCCTGCACTTGCTGGTGTGGTGAGAAGCTGGGCATGAGGCAGCAATGGGCACTTGCAGCCCGGAAGGCCAATGGCAGCCTGGGCTGCATCAAAAGCAACATGGCCAGCAGATGGAGAGAGGTGATCCTGCCCCTCTGCTCTGGTGAGACCTCACCTGCAGTGCTGTGTCCAGCTGTGGGGCCCTCAACACCAGAGAGACATGGACCTGCTGGAGAGAGTTCAGAGGAGCTACAAAGATGATCAGAAGGCTGGAGCACCTCTCCTATGGGACAGGCTGGGAGAGCTGGGGCTGCTCAGCCTGCAGAAGAGAAGGCTCTGGGAAGACCTTAAAGCTGCATTTCAGTATCTGGAGGGGGACCTACAGGAAGGCTGGGAAGGGACTGTTCAGAAAGCCCTGTGGGGGTAGGACAAGGGGCAGTGGTTTGGGACTGGAGCAGGGAAGTTTTAGGTTGGACTTTAGGAGGAAGTTCTTCACAATGAAGGGTGGTGAGACACTGGAGCAGGTTGCCCAGAGACATGCTTGAGGCCCCATCCCTGGAAACACTGAAGGTCAAACTTGATGTGTCTCTGAGCAACCTGCTGTAGTTGGAGATGTCCCTGCTGAGCGCAGGGGGATCGGGCAAGATGCCTTTTGATGGTCCCTTCCAAGGCGATGCAACCTGTGAACCTGTGTCTTTAAGTCGTGGCTGGGCTTGCAGAGGGGGTGGAGTTGTGGGGTGGTTTTTTTTGGGAGACGGTGCTGAGGCCTCCAGCTTGCTGGGGTTCAGCTGCTGCGGGTTGGGTTCCCCAGTTAACCCCTGCGAGCTGCACTGCCGGCCCGAGGACGAGTACTTTGCGGAGAAGCTGCGGGACGCCGTCATCGACGGGACGCCCTGCTACGAGATGAACGCCAGCCGCGACGTCTGCATCAACGGCATCTGCAAGGTGGGGCCCAGCACACCTCCTCCCGGGCCAGGAGCCCAAGCACCACCCCTCTGCTCGGGAAACGGAGGTGGGCGTCAGTCACGCTGGCCCCGCTGACTGCGCTGATGGGCTGGGGGAGGGAGGGGGCTCCGCTTGGAAATAAGGTGGGGAGTAGGGAAGGGGATGTGGGATGTGAGCATGTTAAGGAGCCTGGAGCATCTCTGTGAGGAGGAAAGGCTGAGAGACCTGGAGGGCTGTTGAGCCTGGAGAAGAGCAGCCCCAGAGGGGATCTGCTCAATGCTCAGCAAGAGCTAAAGAGTGGGGGGCAAGAGGCTGGGGCCAGACTCTTGTCAGTGGTGCCCAGGGACCAGACAAGAGGCAATGAGCACAAACTGGAGCCCAGGAGGTTCCACCTGAAGATGAGGAGAAAAGTCTTCGGTATGAGGTTGCTGGAGTCCCAGAGCAGAGTGCTCAGAGAGGTTGTGGAGTTTCCTTTTCTGGAGAGGTTCCAAACCCTCCTGGCCATTGTGATCCTGGGGCAAGCTTCTGTGGGTGCCTTTGCTCTAGCAGTGGGGCTGGACTGGGTGATCTCCAGGGGTCCCTTCCAGCCCTTGCCATGCTGGGGATCTTTGAGAGGACACTCAGCTCAGCCCTGCATCCTGAGTGTGGCCATGGGTCTGGCCTGGAATTTGTCACAGAATCCCAGCATTGTGGGAGTTAGAAGGGACCTCTGAAGATCATCCAGTCCTAACATCTGTAAAAAGACCCCAGCTTGCCCCTCTCTCACACCCAACTTCATTATTTTCCACTGCTGAGGACCAAGGCTAGTCCTCTCCCTTGTTCCTCCCACACTGGTGTTGGAATCACCTCCCAAATGCAGCAGTGAATTCCCCTACACTGGTCAGTTTCAAGACTCCTCTTGACACACAGTATCACAGTATCACAGTCTTGACACATCACAGTATCACCAAGGTTGGAAGAGACCTCAAAGATCATTGAGTCCAACCTGTCACCACAGACCCCATGACTAGACCATGGCACCAAGTGCCACATCCAATCCCCGCTTGAACACCTCCAGGGATGGTGACTCCACCACCTCCCTGGGCAGCACATTCCAATGGCGAATGACTCTCTCCGTGAAGAACTTTCTCCTCACCTCCAGCCTAAACTTCCCCTGGCGCAGCTTGAGACTGTGTCCTCTTGTTCTGGTGCTGGTTGCCTGGGAGAAGAGACCAACCTCTTCCTGGCTGCAACCACCTTTCAGGTAGTTGTAGAGAGCAATGAGGTCTCCCCTGAGCCTCCTCTTCTCCAGGCTAAGCAACCCCAGCTCCCTCAGCCTCTCCTCACAGGGCTGTGCTCAAGGCCTCTCCCCAGCCTTGTTGCCCTTCTCTGGACATGTGCAAGTGTCTCGATGACAGGGTGCTGGGCCAGCTCATTTCAACTCCACTAACACCTAGAAAGACTGATGGACCCCAGCTGATCCTTGGGGTCCCTTCCAGCCTGGCATTCTGTTGGTGGCTGATGGCATGGTGGGCAGTTAGGGTGATGTGGGGACACAGGTGACCGATGGAGCTACCTTGCAGAATGTGGGCTGTGACTATGAGATCGACTCCAACGCGGTGGAGGACCGGTGTGGGGTCTGCCATGGGGATGGTTCCACCTGCCACACCGTCAAGAAGACCTTTGAGGACAGCGAGGGGCTGGGTAAGTGTGGTGGGTTGGAATTGCACCCCACCCCCCAACATAACATTGCCAGACCAGCTCAGTTAGAAAGCAAATGAAGCTGTATTTACAAGCACCCCCTCTACTCTGCTCTGGTGAGACCCCACCTGGAGTACTGCGTCCAGTTCTGGAGCCTTGATTACAGGAAGGGTCGATGATCTTCGAGGTCTCTTCCAACCTTAGTAATACTGTGGTACTGTGTTGGAATGTGTCCAGAGAAGGGCCACGAGGATGATTAGAGGGCTGGAGCTCCTCTGCTATGAGGACAGACTGAGGGAGTTGGGACTATTCAATCTGGAGAAGAGAAGGCTCCGAGGTGACCTCATTGTGGCCTTCCAGTAGCTGAAGGGGGCCACAGGAAAGCTGGGGAGGGACTTTGTAGGGTGTCAGGGAGTGATAGGACTAGGGGGAGTGGAGCAAAACTCGAAATGAGTAGATTCAGGTTGGATGTTAGGAAGAAGTTCTTCCCCATGAGGGTGGTGAGAGACTGGCACAGGCTGCCCAGGGAGGTGGTGGAAGCCTCATCCCTGGAGGTTTTTAAGGCCAGGCTGGATGTGGCTCTGAGCAACCTGCTGTAGTGTGAGGTGTCCCTGCCCATGGCAGGGGGTTGGAACTGGCTGATCCTTGAGGTCCCTTCCAACTCCAACAGTTCTGTGATTCTACAACTACCATCTAGAAATATGGAATGCAATGGATGTATATAAAATAGGTAATATTTACATATATGTACAACTTATGAACAACACAAGAACCACCCCAGGACAAAACCAGGGGGCTACCAATAGCTTCCCTCTTCCAGCTCCCTTCCCATCCCCCTGTACACGGGACAAGAGAAAGAGCAGAGAGTTGCTGTTGGTTACTTAACCACAACAAAGAACACAGCCAAGGTCAGCAAAGCCAGCAGCAAGCCAGGAGCTGCTATCTGCCAGAGAGGAGGAGGCGAAAAGAGAGGAAGAGAGTTTGCAGATCCAACTTCCTGTTAGTTCTCTGCCCAATGGGAGTATTTAGACCTTATCACTCTTTTCCTTTGGCACCCAGTGGTGATTTATTTGCATTCTATCACTTTCTGCTCGAGACCTGTGGAGAATTTTTCTGGGCACAGCCTTGAACTACCACCACAAGGTGTAAAGATCGGCGTGGGGCTGGCACCCAGGGGACAGCAGCACCCACCTCTGGTGGTTTGAGCCTTAACTGGGACTTAAGAGCTCAGATGGGGGCAAGGCTGAGAATCCCTCCCCCACGCCCCCTCCTCTTTCCCAATAGAGAGGAAAAGAAAGGAAAGGAGCAAATCACAGCTTCATAGAATCAGTAAGGTTGGAAAAGACCTCAGAGATCATCAAGTCCAACCTGTCACCCAACACCTCATGACTGCTAAATCCACCAAGAAATAATTTGGACTTGGCTTGGAAGTAGAGAGGAAAAGAATTTTCTTTAAACAATATATATATATGTAACAATAACAGGTAGGGTTCACAAGGGCAAGGAACAAGGATGGATGGGGAAAAAAGAGAACTATGAGATACAAAACCAGTCCCTTGCAAAGGTGTGGGTGTAGCAGGGAGGACCACGTGGCAGAGTAGCAGGGAGCCAGCAGTCCTCTCATCCAGGCAAAGGCAGGGGCCAAGAGAGCCACATGGCTGCAGTGTCCTCCTTTTTATGGGCTTGCTGGACAGGGAGGGGAGTGGAACAGATTAACTTAGTTTCCCAGGGGGGAAACTCTCTCACAAGCCCTCCCCTGCTTCCAGGATGGGCATAACCCATCACACCAGCCCAGGTGGCGGATCATCTCTGTGCCAGGTCTCTGACTCCTGAAAGGCTCAGCTGGCGGTTCCGTTCCCAGGTTACGTGGACATTGGGATTATCCCGGCGGGAGCCCGGGAGATCCGGATCGAAGAGGTTGCGGAAGCTGGGAATTTCCTGGCCCTGCGGAGCGAGGACCCGGAGAAGTATTTCCTGAATGGTGGTTGGACCATCCAGTGGAATGGGGACTACAGGGTGGCAGGGACCACCTTCACCTACAAGAGGACGGGGAACTGGGAGAACCTCACCTCCCGGGGCCCACCGTAGAGCCTGTGTGGATCCAGGTATGGGCTGGGCTCCGCTGGTGGTTGAGGTGTGTGCTGGGGACCAGAGGGATAGAGCTGCCGGGTCTTCTGCCTTCCCATCCGGGGCTGAGCCGCTGTGGTCCCTCACAACACTTTGCTGCCATCCAAGGGATGGGGCCACATTTCTCCAGGAGCCAGTGTTGGGAGCAGTGACCACACACTGCTGGCCCAGGGAGCTCTTCCAGCCCATCCCACTTCCAGCTGAGCCTGACCCCTCTGCAGCATTCCTCCAAATGTATACCCAGAGGGACAGTGTGAGGAGAAAGGGACCCTTCCTGAGGCCTCTCCTGTATCTTCTCAAGAGCAGGGGAGGAGCCTGCAGTGCTTCTGGCAGTCCTGGAGCAGCTGGTGGAAGTGGTGGGAGATGGGAGACATGGTGGTGGGAGAGGGTGGCCAAGCAGCATCCCTCAGCAGTGCCATGGTGAGGTGCACTTGTGGGTCCTGCTCCATGGTGCAAACCCAAGTGATGTCTCCCAGGGTGCTGCATCTGCTTCCTCACAAAAGCCCTTGAGGCAGGAGGTACAAGTCCAAAAAGAACATTTGAAATCCTTCCAAACACCTGGAAATGTCAACTCGTAGTCGTCTTCTGCACATCAGGTGGAGACCCTTCTTGGGGCCTTTTGGTTCTTAAAGGGGCAATCAGAAAGCTGGGGACAGACTTTTGTGCAGGGCCTGTTGTGACAGGACAAGGAGTGATGATTTTAAACTAAAAGAGGGAGATTCAGACGGGGGAGAAGGGAGAAATGTTTGACACTGTGAGAGCCTGTTCCAGGCTGCCCAGAGAGCTGGCAGCTGCCCCATCCCTGAAGCCACTGCAGGTCAGGTTGTTTGGTGCTCTGAGCAACCTGCTCTGGTTGCAGATGTCCCTGCAGGCTGCAGTGGGGTTGGACTGGATGAGCTTTAAAGGTCCCTTCCAACCCCTTCTATGATTCTGTGAAATTCCTTGTGGTGCAAAGCTTGCCACAGAGGCAGTGACCACCATGGAGGTGCGTCCACTCCATGGACCTCCAGGACCCTCCTGTCCCTAGCAGTCACAGCTAGTCACAGTAAGTCACAGCCTTACTCACGCTTCCTGAGCACCAGCCCCTGTGCAGAGGCTCACCTTGGAGCCCAGCCACACTGAGCAGCCAAAGTCTTCATCTTTGCAGCTCTTCAGCAGAGGCTCCAGATGAAATATGAGTAGGATCCTCTGGCAGCTCCTCTGCTGCCAAGTGCTGCTGTTAATGGGAGCGGTGGTGTGCTCGGCACCTGCAAATGATTTTCTGGGATCCATAACATAATTAAAACCTTTTGGCAGAAACCTTTCAATGTTCACTGAGAGGTTTTGGCAAGAGGCCCTGGGCCCCACCAAAGCTCCAAGAACAACAAAGCTTTTGGCACTAATGGGAGTGCTTAGGGTAAGAAAAACAAGGTTGAGCTCCAGCCTTTGCCCAGCCTGGAGTGGGAGGTGCTGGGGGGGTAGGACTTGTGTCAACTTACCCAGTCCCTGGAGGTGTTCCAGGCCAGGTTGGATGAAGCCTTGAGCAACCTGATCTAGTGGAAGGTGTCCCTGCCCCTGGCATGGGGTTTGGAACTGGATGGTCTTTAAGGTCCCTTCCAACCTGAACCATTCTATGACTAAATCTATGAATCACCAGCAGGAGTGCCAGGGGACAAAAGCAGCCTTGGGATGGAGCTGGATATGGGGTGATGTCTTCATGGCCATGCTAGGCAGGTTGTTACCTCCTGAAAAGCCTCTGGGGTGCAATGGCCAACCTGGACTGCCCTGAGGGGATTTAAGAAGGGTTTATAAATATCTGAGGGCCGGGTGTCAGGAAGGCAGGGACAGCCTCTGCTCGCTCGTGCCCTGTGATAGGACAAGGGGCAATGGATGTAAACTACAGTGCAGGAAGTTCCACCTCAACATGAGGAAGAACTTTACTGTAAGGGAGCACTGGAGCAGGCTGCCCAGAGAGGTTGTGGAGTCTCTGTCTCTGGAGACTTCCAAGCCCCATCTGGATGTGTTCCTGTGTGACCTGTGCTGGATTCTGTGCTCCTGCTCTGGCAGCGGGGGTTGGATTTGATGATCGTCAGAGGTCCTTTCCAACCCCTAACCCCCTGTGATGCTGTGCACTAGCCACCTCCTTGACCACCCCTCGTGTGCCCACAGCTTCTGTTCCAGGAGACCAACCCGGGGTGCGGTACCAGTACACCATCCAGCGCCCGGCGGACAGCCAGAACGAGATCCAGCAGGCTGAGTTCCTCTGGCGCTTCGGCTCCTGGACCACCTGCACGGCCACCTGTGGCACTGGTGAGGCCTTGCTCGCTCACCCTGCAGGAGCACAGCGGGCACAGCCTCCCTGGATTTGTGTGGATGCATTAGGAATTCCTGGGTCTTGGGTTGCAGGAGGTCTTGAAATAGAAATGGGTAGATTCAGGTTGGATGTTAGGAGGAAATTCTTTACTGTGAGGGCAGTAAGATGCTGGAACAGGTGGCCCAGGCAGGTGGTAGAAACCCCATCCCTGGAGGTTTTTAAGGGGGGGGGGAAAGGCAACATCTGCTGAGGTCATCACTGTTGGTGCCCCTACTGCTCTTGCCCAACAGACCCCCAGGGAGCTTTGCCAGCTTCTTGGGGTTGTGTTACCACTGGGTGGTCCTCAACATTGGGGTGATGGAGACAAAAGAGCTGTAGAGGAGTCCAGGGAGTATGGAGAGGTTGATCCCCTGCCTGGATGAGCCTCACTGGGGGGCATCATTTCCAGGGTGTTGTGGACTGCACAAAAGTGCCCAGTGCACTGGGAGGGTGCCCAGTGCGGGCAGAGCCCCAGGATCCTGTGCTCTCCTGTAGTGTTGGATGCTTGCTTCCCCTCTTCCCACTCTGCTATTCCACTGGCCAGGCATCCTGGGAAGCCTGGAGCAGCTTTTGGGATGGCTCATGGAGTGGGACAGTCCAGGCATGATGCCAAGGGAGAAGCTGGGACCAGTGAGTGCTTCCTCAAGAGCATCTGCCAGCCAAAAGAAGACATTCAAAGAGCTTCATGTTTTCTGGGTGGTGCAGGGTGACAGGAGATGCCTCCTGCCTGTTCCAGAGAGATAGGTGTGGATCCCTGCTTGGAGCAGGAGGGTTGTGGTGTGGCAGGAGTTGCCTTCTGGGCTGAGAGCTCTTGGCTATGGGTAGCCACAAGCCATGTAGTATTCTCTCACGTTTTAGGATGTCAGGTAGGGATAGGACTAGGGGGATGGAGCAAAACTAGAAATGGGTAGATTCAGACTGGATGTTAGGAGGAAATTCTTTACTGTGAGGGCAGTGAGACACAGGAACAGGTTGCCCAGGGAGGTGGTAGAAGCCTCATCCCTGGATGTTTTTAAGGCCAGGCTGGATGTGGCTCTGAGCAACCTGCTGTAGTGTGAGGTGTCCCTGTCCGTGGCAGGGGGGTTGGAACTGGCTGGTCCTTGAGGTCCCTTCCAACCCTGACAGTTCTATGTGACACGGGAAAGTGAGGGGGACGGAAGCTGAGGGCGCTTGTTTGCATTTGAAACCTTGCAAGGTTCGGGTGCTTGGCTTCCAGAGCAGAGGGGAAGCAGAGGAGTGAGTCAGGCAGGCTGGTGCCTGTCTCCACCCCAGCCCTTGCCCGTGTCCCCAGGGGTGCAGCGGCAGGTGGTGCACTGCGTGGAGAAGCTGGCTGGCATCGTGGAGGAGCGCTACTGTGATGCCCTCACCCGCCCTGATGACAAGCAGAGGACCTGCAGCGAGGAGCCCTGCCCAGCCAGGTCTGATGGCTCTGCCCTCACCCCTTCTCAGCAAAGCTCTTCAGCTTCAAACCCTGCCCTAAAGGGTTGCTGGGACCCTGGCTGCTGCAGCTGCACTGGGACATGTGCACGTATTTGCACCCTGGGTTTGAACCTCTCCTCTCCATTGTGCTTGAGAAGGGCTCCCAGACCCTGTGTTGGTCCATGGGAGCAAAGCCCGTGGTTGCCCAAGCACTGCAGTGTCATGTTTATCTGCAGACCATGAGTCTCATTGGAAGGCATCATCCTAGCAAGGCCTAGAGCCCTTCTCTGCTGCTGTGCAAATGACCATCCCGTGTGACATGGGCACTAACCCAGCCCTGGATGTGCCAGAGCCCTGGAGCAGGCTGCCCAGAGAGGAGTGGAGTCTCCTTCTCTGGGGAGCTTCCAACCCCTCCTGGCCATTGTGATGCTGGGCAAGCTGCTGTGGGTGCCCCTGCTTGAGTACAGAGGTTGGAGTGGGTGATCTGCAGAGGTCCCTTCTGACCCCTACCATGCTGGGGTTCAGGGATCCCTGACCTTTTGTCTGGACACCCTAACCCTGAGCTGAAGTCATGTTTGGGCTCCTCATTGTCCCATTGACCCTGAGCCCTGCTTGGCTACAGGCTGCAGGAGCATCTCATGTACATCTCCTGGCCCCGATCACCTCTTGGTTGGTGGTGCTAACCCCTGCAGTGCTCAGCGTGGTGGGGCAGAGGCCAGAGGCTGGCTCCTGGCCACTTGCTCCAGCTGAGACCTTTCCCTTTGCCCTCTCCCCAGGTGGTGGGTCGGAGAGTGGCAGCAGTGCTCGGCCAGCTGCGGCGGGTCGGGGCTGATGAGGAGGACGGTGCTGTGCATCCAGAGCGTGGGGCTGGACGAGCAGAGGGCGCTGCAGCACGCTGACTGCCAGCACCTCCCCAAGCCGGATGCCACCGCCCCTTGTCATCCAGAGGTCCCCTGTCCCTCCCAGTGGGCAGTAGGGAACTGGTCTGAGGTGAGAAGGAGCACTGGGGAGGTCCTAGTGTCTCTTCAAAGATTGGGGGAGCTGGGATAAAGTCCTCCCAGACATCTTCAGCCTGCTCAGCAGTGATGGATGTCCTCCAGCTTGCAAGGACCATCCATAGCTGGGTTACATGGGCCCATGGTGTAACAGCAGCTCATGTGGATGGGGATTTCATGGCATGAGGAGGTCTTAGGGTGAGGAAGGAGCATTGAGCTCTCTGCCTCATCTTCTCCAAACCTTGTTGCTCCCTCAGTCAGGGTGATGGCCATGTTCCATGCTTCATGCAAGAAGGGTAGAACCAAAAGACCTTCAGCACTTTTCCCAGCACAAATCTTCCTCTTTGTTTTGGCAGAAGCCTCAAAGAAGTTTCTTGCCAGCTAAGGATGTGGTGTTGGAGGCCAGTCAGGCATGGGTGTGCTGGCCAGTGGGCACCAGCTAGGACAGAGCTGTCCCATCTCTGCTGCAGGGGTGGGCAGAGGCAGAGACCCCTCACGGTGGTGAGTGGCTTATGAACCAGATATATGTATGGCCTTGGGGCCAAGAAGGCAAATGGTCTCCTGGGGTGTACAAGGATGAGTGTGGCCAGCAGGTCAGGGGAGGTTCTCCTCCCTCTCCACTCTGCCCTACTTACTGAGGCCACAGCTGGAGTCCTGGGTCCAGTTCTGGGCTCCCCAGTTTAAGAGAGACAGGAAACTACTAGAGAGAGTCCAGTGGAGGCTGAGAAGGTGCTGAGGGGCCTGAAGCATCTCTGTGAGGAGGAAAGGCTGAGAGCCCTGGGGCTGTTGAGCCTGGGGAAGAGCAGCCTGAGAGGGGATCTGCTCAGTGCTCAGCAAGAGCTAAAGGGTGGGGGGCAAGAGAATGGGGCTGGGCTCTTGTCAGTGGTGCTCAGTGTCAGGACAAGGGGCAATGGACAGGACTGGGAAGCCAGGAGGTTCTAGGTGACCATGTGGAGAAACTTGTTTGTTGTGAGAGTGCTGGAGCCCTGGAGCAGGCTGCCCAGAGAGGTTGTGGAGTCTCCTTCTCTGGAGAGCTTCCAACCCCCCTGGCCCTTGTGCTCCTGGGCAAGCTGCTGTGGGTGCCCCTGCTTTGGAAGGGGGTTTGAGCTGGATGATCTCCAGAGGTTCCTTCCAACCCCTACCATGCTGGGCTTCTGGGATGCTCTCAGGGAATGGAAGGAGGCCATCACATTTTCAAGCATTTTTGATTTAAAAGAGAAGGGGAGACCCCCAAAGCCCCAACCTAGATGCAGTGCTGTGGTCACCCTCTGCAGCCTGTGCTCATTTCTGTATTTCTGCTGAACCATGGGTTGAGGTTTGAACCAGCAAAAATCACAGTTGCTCATCTCAGCAGTGGTTTCAAAAAGTGTTTGTTCTGAAGACAAATGTGGGGAGAGAAATGAGATCTCCTGGGAGTGGAGCTTGTTGCTAAGGAACAAATGGGATAAAAATGCCAGCAGAGAGTTTGAAGGCTGCACGAGAGCTGGGCAGAAATATTTTTCCAGGGGCCCACAAAAGCCACAATTTGAGGGCTTGAGGAACAGCTGCAAGAGTTTAAAAGGAGAAGGCATCCAACAGCATCCTGGCCTGCATTAGGAATAGTGTGGCCAGCAGGAGCAGGGAGGTCATTGTGCCCCTGGACTCTGCATTGGTTAGGCCACACCTTGAGTCCTGTGTCCAGTTCAGGGCCCCTCAGTTTAAGAAGGACATCGAGACACTTGAACGTGTCCAGAGAAGGGCAACAAGGCTGGGGAGAGGCCTTGAGCACAGCCCTGTGAGGAGAGGCTGAGGGAGCTGGGGTTGCTTAGCCTGGAGAAGAGGAGGCTCAGGGGAGACCTCATTGCTCTCTACAACTGCCTGAAAGGTGGTTGTAGCCAGGAAGGGCTTGGTCTCTTCTCCCTAGCAACCAGCACCAGAACAAGGGGACACAGCCTCAAGCTGCGCCAGGGGAGGTTTAGGCTGGAGGTGAGGAGAAAGTTCTTCACCGAGAGAGTGATTCGCCATTGGAATGTGCTGCCCAGGGAGGTGGTGGAGTCACCATCCCTGGAGGTGTTCAAGAGGGGATTGGAGGTGGCACTTGGTGCCATGGTCTAGTCATGGGGTCTGTGGTGACAGGTTGGACTCAATGATCTTCAAGCTCCCTTCCAGTCCAAACCGTTCTATTCTAGTCATGGGGTCTGTGGTGACAGGTTGGACTCGGTGATCTCCGAGGTCTCTTCCAACCTTAGTGACACTGTGATACTAAGGATTGCATCTCCATGCCTTGCATAGAGCCAGCCCAATCTGTCGCCTCAAACTCTGTGGTGGTGACATCGACAGATCTCAGAGGCCAGGCAGAATGTGCTTGAGGGTTTGAGATGTCTGTTGGTTTCTGTCCTTTCATTTAGCCTGGAGAAGAGGAGACTGAGGGGTGACCTTATTGCTCTCTACAACTACCTGAAGGGAGGTTGTAGCCAGGCAGAGGTTGGTCTCTTCTTCCAGGCAGCCAGCACCAGAACAAGAGGACACAGTCTCAAGCTGCGCCAGGGGAGGATTAGACTGGACATTAGGAGGAAGTTCTACACAGAGAGAGTGATTGCCCATTGGAGTGGGCTGCCCAGGGAGGTGGTGGGGTCACCATCACTGGAGGTGTTCAGGAGGAGACTTGATGGGGTGCTTGGTGCCATGATCTAGTTGTTTGATGGGTTGGACGCGATGATCTTGAGGGTCTCTTCCAACCTGGTTTATTGTATTGTATTGTATTGTATTTAAATCAAGAGGCCACATCCTTCTCTATTTCCACCAGCAGCAGTAAGGAGAGAAACTTGAGGGTGGTAAGGCACATGTTGCCCAGGGAAGCTGTGAGCACCTCATCCCTGGAAGTCTTTAAGACTAAGTTGGATGAAACTTTCAGCAACCTGATCTAGTGGAAGGTGTCCCTACCCATGGCAGGGGGGTTGGAGCTTGATGGTGTTTCCAACTCAAGCTGTTCTATGTTTCTCTGAAATTTGAGGGGCTTGGGAGCTTCCCAGAAGTGTGGTCCTTCTGTTCAGTGATAATCATCAGGAATTGTTGCTTTTTGGGACCTGCAGAGCCTTGGGCAGGGCCTGTCTGGCACCAGGAGCACTCAAGCAGCCCACAAAGCCAAAGGGGTTATTTGTGGTTTGGGTAGTCCATCAAAGTGCTTAACCAGTGGGACTTGGTGCCTTCAGAAGGTGACCCAAAATCCATCTATATCCAGCTTGAGGGACTTCCCATGAAGCTCTCAGTGTGGGCAGAAGTATTGTCTGTAATCCAAAATTGAAGCTGGTGAAGAGTCTGGAGAGCAGGTCTAGTGAGGAGCAGCTGAGGGACTAGGGGTAGTTGAGCTAGGAGAAAAGGAGGCTCCATGAAAGCTCCATGAAAGGAGGTTGGAGCCAGGTTCTTCTCCCGAGGAACAAATGAGAGGATGAGAGGAGATGGCCTCAAGTTGCCCCAGGGGAGGTTTAGGTTGGACATGAGGAACAATTTCTTCCCCAAAAGGTCTGTGAAGGCCTGGCCCAGGCTGCCCAGGGCAGTGGTGGAGTCCCCATCTCTGGAAGGCTTTTAAAGCTGTGGAGATGTGGTGCTGAGGGTCATGGTTTGGTGGTGACCTGGCAGTGCTGGGGTAATGGTTGGACTTACTGACCTTTGGGGTTGTTTCTGCTCCTATCTGGCATTGCCCAGGAGATACAGAGCTGGGGAAGCCACAGCACAGAGGACCTGGCTGTTGGGTCAGCATCTCATCTAGACAGCCCCTGCCAGGGAGGAGATGTCCCACAGGGTGGGCACTCACCTGGAAACCCACCAGGAGCATCTGAGGGAGCAGAGCAGGTGACATTGAGGCACCTGGCCCTCAGGAGGACTGAGGAAAGATGGGGAAGGCTCAAAATGCAGGAGTCTGGATTGTCTGAGGAGCATGTCTCCAGGTGAGCCCTGGCCAGCCTGGCAGCTCTGCCTGTCCACCTTAACCTCTTCATTTCCATGTGCTGGTGGCTGTGCATCAAGCCCTCTCCTCAGCCCATCCATTTTCATCCAAAGGGCAGTGATTTCAGCAGAAATCTTCTTTGTTGGCTTGGTTTGCCTTGTTGACCCTATGTTCTCCTTGGCCAGCTTGCACAAGGCCCTTTGATGTCCATGACTAATGCTCTGTGCATGTCACCACAAACTGCAGCAGCCCACATGTGTTGTTACCAGCCCTAGGATTGACTTAGCCAGCAGAAAATGTTGTCCCTCTTTCCAGCTTGGGGGTTCCTCTTACACTGAGCAGTCTCAAAGGATCCATTGTGGTGGAGGAGGAGGAGCTCCACAAAGCTCTCTCTTGACCTTTGCCTTTTCCCTGCTAGGACAACACCCATCTTATTATCCCCTGCTTCAGAAAGTTCCCTTCTAGAAGAAGAGATGTAATTCATGGTGATAGGTCACAGGAAAGACCTATGAGATCATCTTGCCCAATGGCCTTCACACTGGCCATCTCCTGGGAAAAGTATTCCTGGCTAGAGTGGAGGTCAAGGAGCACCCTGAGCAAAGTGCCCTGCAATACCAACCCTGTACTGGGATAGCCTCTAGCAGGGAGACAGCCCTGGAGGTACATGTCACTGGTAGTCACACTGCTTACTGGTGAGACTGGTACCTCCTGCTCCTCACTCCTGGTAGAAGGGACCCTGTGCCACAGATGAGAATGACATAGGAAAGGTAGAGCAGGAGTTAGAGCAAGGAAGAATGGAATGGAATGGAATGGAATGGAATGGAATGGAATGGAATGGAATGGAATGGAATGGAATGGAATGGAATGGAATGGAATGGAATGGAATAGAATTAACCAGGTTGGAAAAGACCTTTGAGGTCATCGAGTCCAACCTATCACCCAACACCATCTAATCAACTAAACCATGGCACCAACCTCCCCATCCAGTCTCTTCCTAAACACCTCCAGTGATGGTGACTCCACCACCTCCCTGGGCAGCACATTCCAATGGCCAATCTCTCCTTCTGTGAAGAACAACTTCCTAACATCCAGCCTAAACCTCCCCTGGCACAGCTTGAGACTGTGTCCTCTTGTTCTGGTGCTGGTTGCCTGGGAGAGGAGACCAACCCCCACCTGGCTACAACCTCCCTTCAGGTAGCTATGGACAGCAATAAGGTCTCCCCTGAGCCTCCTCTTCTTCAGGCTAAGCAACTCCAGCTCCCTCAGCCTCTCCTCATAGGGCTGTGCTCCAAACCCCTTCTTGGCCCCCTGGGCACACTGCAGGCTCATGTTCAGCCTACTATTGACCAGTAATTTAGGTTGGCCATTGGGAAGAAGCTCTTGCCTATGAGAGTGATGAGACACTGGAACAAGTTACCCAGGGAGATTGTGGACACCTCATTCCTGGAAGTGTTTAAGACCAGGCTGGATGAGGCTTTGAGCAACCTGGTCTAGTGGGAGGTGTCCCTGCCTATGGCAGAGAGTTGGAACTTTAAGGTCTCTTCCAACCCAAACCATTCTGTGATTCTGTGTCTCAGGACCCACAGGCCTGGTGGGACCTTCTCCCTACACCAACGGGACGGTCAAGCATCCACTCAGTATCTCAGGGGGATCGCCAGCAAGGGACATGGGCACTACTGGGGCACCTCTGCCAGCCCCTTACCCACTCCTCCTGCCCTCACCCATGCTCCCATCCCTGACATCTCCATCTCTTCCCTTCCCAGTGCTCCACCACGTGTGGCAATGGGACACAGAGGCGCCCTGTCTACTGCAGCAACAGCACCGGAGCCGCTTGTGACCCTGCAGAGAGACCCAGCACAGAGAACATCTGCTCCTTGCCGCCGTGCCAGAAGCAGCTGGACAGTGCCAATGTGGACTGGTCTGGCAGTGGCTCCTCCAGCAGGGAGCTCTTTAATGAAATCCATTACATCCCCAGCAACCACATGGCTAAGTTTAACCCCTTAATCCCAACCATTCCCGAGTCCAACGACGTCAATGTCATCCCCGAGGAGGACTTCTCGAGCAGGCAGGGAAATGTCTTTGTGGATGATTTTTACTACGACTACAACTTTATCAACTTCCATGAGGATCTCTCTTACTATCCCTTCACAGAGAAAGAGACCAAAGGTGAGGGCCAGAAGCCAGAGCTGAGCCCCAACGATGTGGAAAGGTCCCATGAGGTGTCTGCTGATGTCAAGCCAAGTGGAGAAGCAAGTGAGGACCCTCTGGTGACAAGCAAAGCAAATGCTTCCGCTCCCACACCCAGCAAAGGAGAGCCAGAGCCTGGGGGATTAGCCATGAATGACCTCCTGAGCGTGGTCCATGAGGATGTGGGGACAGCTGCTCCCAGATACACCATCCCTAACTTCATGGGTGAGGAGGACACAACGTTCGTGCCCCACTCTGAGCACCACCCAGCCACCCAGAGCACCATGAGGCACAGCTCTGCCAACAGCCTCGACCACCCACCCCTGGAGGAACCCCGTGCAGCTGTGCCAACAAGGACAGGTCCTGGGCAGGATGGTTCAGCCCATGACCTTGTTCCCTGGGCTCCTTACCCAGCTGGTCTCTCCCCACCACTGCCCACTGGTGGGGGCAGCTCTGGCACAGCCACATCTGCCGCACAGCTGGGGAGCAGCGGTGAGGAGAGTGTGAGCGTGGAGGGACCAGGTGGCACCAGCAGTGAGGAGCACGAGGGGACCAGCTCTGTGGGGAGAGGCCATGAAGACTCAGGGAAAATGGGGCTTGTCATCACTGGTGCTACCCCCAAGGCCACGAAGCAGGAAGGGTGGGCAGAGATGCTGGAGAGGACAGTGGGCACCCAGGCAATGTGGGTGGCCAACGAGCGAGCCCGTGGGACACAGAGGGCAGATCTGTCCTTCCCCACCCCACAGGGACCAGGATGGGAGAAGGGAAGCAGTGCTGGAGGCACATACCCTGCTGCAAGTCCCTATCCCATGGCTGCTGATGGGAGCCCTGTGGGGCACCAGCCAGAGCTCCACACCACCACATCCCTGACCTCAGTCCCCCTGGTGGCCACCACAGCGTTTCCATCTGCAATGTCCTTGTCCCCTGCTGTGCCTGGACCTGCTACCCAGCTCACCTCCAGTGATCTCACCCAGCGAGATGCCCTGGTGCCAGCCATGCCCACGGCCCCAGCTCACAGCCCTCCTGTCTACCCAGTGGGAGAATCACCCTCTGAGTCCCCCTCAGCATGGTGGACCCTGGGGGTGTCCCACCACCCAGAGCTGGTGTCACCCCATGCACAGGAGACATCCCATGGAGCCCTGCTCAGCAGTACCATGCCAGCAGACCACTCACTGTGGGCAGCTCCAGGGACTTTTGCTTTCAGTGATGGGGAGCATGAAGTACCCCAGCCCAGCCCTGTCCCACCACTGCTCTGGGAGGAGGAAGACATGGAGAAGGAGGAGGCTTTGCTTCTGCCTTTGACCACCATGGCAGCCACTGTGATGCCCAGCTGGGAGGTCGGGAACTGGAGTGAGGTATGTGTTGAATCCAGGACACCTTCTGGCTCTCTACAGCTCCCTGGAAGGAAGATGGAGCCAGGTGGGGGTTAGTCTCTTCTCCCAAAGAACAAGTGGGAAGATGAGGGGAGATGGCATCACATTGCACCAGGGGAGGTTTAGGTTGGACATGAGAAACAATTTGTTCACTGAAAGAGTTGTCAAAGCTTGGCCCACCCTGCTCAGGGCAGTGGTGGAGTCCCTGTCTCAGGAGGGGTTTCAAAGCTGTGGGGATGTGGTGCTGAGGGCCATGGTTTGGTGGTGACCTGGCAGTGCTAGGGGAATGGTTGGAGTCCACCATGACCTTAAAGGTCTCTTCCAATATTCTATGGTCTCTTCATATTCTATGAAATGGATTATGGAGGAGGATTTTCCTCCTTCCCCCGACCTAAGGCCTCCCTCAGGTAGGTCTGGTTTGAGGAAACCTCTCACCACGAGGAGTTCTCCATGGGGCTGAGTCCTCATCCCAGAAATGCCAGGCACATCCTTTGGGAGAGCTCCCCCACATCACCCCACAGCCCGGCCTCCAGTTTTCCTGGCACCCCTCTTGATGACCATGGAGGCGGTGATGAGCCGAGGCCCTCAGGGACCTTTCTGCTGGGCCACCAGGCTCCATCCTTGGCCAGAGCCTACCACGGAGCATCGGGGACATGGGGCAGGGGGAGGAGAGGAGCAGGAAGCCTGCTGGTGTGTTGCAGTGCTCAGCCACCTGCGGCGTGGGCGCGATCTGGAGGAGCGTGCGCTGCAGCAGCGGCAGCGACGATGGCTGTGCCGTGGCCGACAAACCCGTCCCAGCTCGGAGGTGCTCCCTGAGACCCTGCTCCTCGTGGCGTGTGGGCAACTGGAGTAAGGTAAAGGGGTCTCTGAAGGGTGGGGAGGGCCCGAAACATCCTTGGAGAACTGAAGGCAGGTGGTGGCTGCCCCACGGCTGGAGCTGTACCTGCTTTTGGGGGTGCTCTTGCCCCGTGGTGTGGATTGGCAGCAGCCACGGAGTTTGAACATCTTCATCCCACAGTAAGCTTGTGGGATGGGGTTGAGGCCCCATGGGTTTGAAGCTAGAGCAGGGTAGATTTAGGTTGGACAGTAGGAAGAAGTTCTTCACAATGAGGGTGGTGAGACACTGGGACAGGTTGCTCTGTTGTGGTGGAGGCCACATCCCTGGAGACATTCAAGAGTCAGTGTGGCCCTCAGCAGCCTGGTCTAGGTGGAGGTATCCCTGCTGAGTGCAGGGGTGTTGGACAAGATGACCTTTGAGGGTCCCTTCCAGCCCAGTTCAGTCTGTGACTCCATCTGTAATCTCCTCATTTGTTCTGCTCTTGGGCTGGCTGCAAAGCCAGGAGTTTGCAAAAGCTCAGCCAAGAGTGGTTGAAAGTCTCTGAAGGAAGGGAGAAAGTCTGAAGAAAGTCTCTTGAGTATGTTCTGGCCACCCTGTACCACCATGGGGTGTTGAGGGTTGGGTGAATCCAGTAGGTTCAGTGGTGAGGACCAGCCTTCCTTGCTCTGGGTGGCCTGAGGATCATCGGCTGCCAACACAGGAAGAATGTGTTGCAGTAGCTTTCAGAATGGCAGACTCAGAGCTGCATGGACTTTTCTCTAGCTTGGCCTAGAGAAAGAAGGTGAAAAGATGTTGAGTATCAACCAATCCAGGACAGATCATCTCTGAGGTCACCTGCCATTGCTGGAGGGATTGGCCCTTGTCACCCTTTCCCAGTGTGATGCTCGTGTCATTTCCCAGTGCTCCAGGAGCTGCGGGGGGGGTGAAGGTTCGGGATGTGCACTGTGTTGACACCAGAGACCAGAGGCTCCTACGACCCTTCCACTGCCAGGCTGTCCTCTACAAGCCACCAGAGCAACTCCCCTGCCAGAGCACACCGTGCCTGGACTGGTACACCTCCTCCTGGAGAGAGGTAGGGGCTGCTGGGGAGGGGCAACCCTTTTACTCCCGACATCACAGTGGGGTTTTGTCCCAGGATGGCGTGTTATCAACAGCAACATCCCCAGGTGACTTTCTCCTCTCCCTGGAAGCAAGTTTGGCCAGCACTTGCTTGCCCAGAGCAAGTGGTCAGTAGCTGGGCAAGTGGGTGGCCAGGTGGGTTGCAGTGAGGAGCCCCCGTGGTCATTTTATCAGGGCCTGTTGTGACAGGGCAAGGGGTGATGGTTTGAACTCAAAGAAGGAGATTCTGCCTGGAGGAAAGGGAGAAATGTTTGACACTGAGGGTTGTTAGAGCCTGGCCCAGAGAGGTGGGAGATGTCCCATCCCTGGATCCACTGCAGGTCAGGTTGTTTGGGGCTCTGCGCGACCTGCTCTGGTTGCAGCTGTCCCTGCTGACTGCAGAGGGATAAGACTGAGCTTGAAAGGTCTCTTCCCACCCAAACCACTCCATGATTGGCAGCAGGAGGCAGTGGGCTCGGCTGGCCTCTTCCCACACCTGCCAAATGTCAGCAGATCCTTGGCAGCAGGTCTGGTGGTTCCTGCTGCCTCTGCAGGACCTCCCAGCCAAGCGTCAGGCAGCAGGGAAGCCGCCTGCTGGTAGCCGCGGAGCGGGGACTCCGCTTGACGGCTGGCTGTGTGTGTCTGAGGGTGTCTGAGCGGTGCGTTTCCTCAAGACACCAAGGCCTGGCCGTGGGTATCCTGCGCGGAGCTGATGGCTTCCCCTGGGCTGTGTCCCGCAGTGCTCGGAGGCGTGCGGCGGGGGGAGCAGCAGCGGCTGGTGACCTGCCCGCAGCTGGGGCGCTGCGAGGAGACCTTGCGACCCAACGCCACCCGGCCCTGCAACACACACCCCTGCACCACCTGGGTGGTGGGCTCCTGGGGAGAGGTGAGTGGGCACCAGAGAGGGCAGGTGGCTCCTCTCTGTGGGGCTTTGGCACAAAATGCAAGAAATAGGGAGGGGGGAAGTGCTGTTCAATGTGTCCAGTTCTGAGCTCCTCAGTTTAAGAGTAGGGTAGAATAGGGTAGAATCGAATAGAATCAAATCGACCAGACCAGGCTGGAAGAGACCTTTGAGATCATTGAGTCCAACACTGTCTAATGAACTAAACCATGGCACCAAGCACCCCTTCCAGTCTCTTCCTAAACACTAAGAAGGACATTGAGACACTTGAACATGTCCAGAGAAGGGCAGCGAGGCTGGGGAGGGGTTTGAAGCACAAACCCTGTGAGGAGAGGCTGAGGGTGCTGGGGTTGCTTAGCCTGGAGAAGAGGAGGCTCAGGGGAGACCTTATTGCTCTCTACAGCTTCCTGAAAGGAGGTTGTAGCCAGGAGGGGGTTGGTCTCTTCTCCCAGGCAAGCAGCACCAGAACCAGAGGACACAGTCTCAAGCTGTGCCAGGGGAGGTTTAGGCTGAAGGTGAGGAAAAAGTTCTTCACAGAAAGAGTAATTAGCCATTGGAATGGTCTGCCCAGGGAGGTGGTGGAGTCACCATCCCTGGAGGTGTTCAAAAAAGGATTGGATGTGAAGCCATGGTTTAGTTGTCAGGAGGTGTTAGGTATTGGGTAATAGGTTGGACTTGATGATCTCTGAGGTCTTTTCCAACCTGGTTGATTCTGTGATTCTATGAATGTCTTCTATCAAGCACATAGACTAAGGGCACCCCCAGCAAGTCTGCAGATGACACCAAGCTGAGTGGTGAGGTTGATAAGACTGTTCCTGTGAGGACAGCTTGAGGGAGTTGGGGCTGTTCTCCCCAAAGGCTCCAGGGAGACCTTAGAGCTGCATTTCAATATCTGAAGGGGAGCTACAGGAAGGCTGTGGAGGGACTGTTCAGAAGGGCCTGTGGTGGATGGGCAAGGGGCAATGGCTAGAAACTGGAGCAGGGAGATTTAGGTTGGACATTAGGAGGAAGCTCTTCACAATGAGGGTGGTGAGATATTGGACAGATTGCCTGGAGATGTGGTGGAGACCCCATCCCCGAAGACATTCAAGGTCAAACTTGATGTGGCCCTGGGCAGCCTGCTGTAGTTGGAGGTGTCCCTGCTGAGTGCAGGGGTGTTGGGCAAGATGCCCTTTGAAGGTCCCTTCCAACCCAAGGCACTCTGTGAAAGACCCAACCCTCAAACCCAAACTGGGGGCTGCTGCCTTATGGATCTCTGGGGTCTGGTGGTGCTGTGTGCTGGGGGTGGCTTCATGGAGCATGGGGACAGGCCTCCCCTGGTGCTGATGGGTCTGTCCCCCTCCCACAGTGCACGGCTCCCTGCGGCGGGGGCATCCAGCGGCGCCAGGTCAAGTGCATCAACACCAAGACAGGGCTGGCCGAGGAGGACAGCAGCCTCTGTGACCATGAGCCCTGGCCTGAGAGCACCCAGAAGTGCAACCCACAGGACTGTGAGAGCTCTGAGACAGGTGAGTGTCCACCCTGCCCCTCATGGGAGCTCAGTGTCTTCTCTTCAGGTGGTCATGCTCCTCAAGAGCCTGTGTAGGCTGCTTGGGATCAAAGCTGCCTGTGGAGGAGGTGGTGGCAGTTGTGGACATTGGTGTGAAAAGCACCCAGGCTTTCAGTTAAGGGCAAGCAGCATCTCCATCTTCAGTTTTGTGGAGGAGTGAAGGTGAGCCAGTGTGTGTGCCCTGGTGGCCAAGATGGCCACCAGCATTCTGGCCGGGATCAGCAATAGAGTCACCAGCAGGACCAGTCCCGTATCCTGGGGACTGGTGGAACAACACCTTGAATATTTGCTTCAGTTTGGGGCCCCTCAATCCAAGAAGAACATTGAGGGGCTGGAGCATGTCCAGAGAAGCTGGCAAAGGGTCTGGAGAACAGGTCTGGTGAGGAGCTGAGGGCTGTTGCATGGAGAAAAGGAGGCTAAGGGGACACCTTCTGCCTCTCTACAACTCCCTGAAAGGAGGTTGAAGCCAGATGGGGGTTGGTCTCTTCTCCCAAGGAACAAGGGACAGGACAAGAGGGGATGGCCACAAGTTGCCCCAGGGGAGGTTGGGGCCAGACTCTTGTCAGTGGTGCTCAGTGTCAGGATAAGGGGCACTGGGTACAAACTGGAACCCAGGAGGTTCCATCTGAAGAGGAGGAGAGCATTCTTTGGTGTGAAGGTGCTGGAGCCCTGGAGCAGGCTGCTTAGAGAGGTTGTGGAGTCTCCTTTTCTGGAGGGCTTCCAAACCCCCTGGCCACTGTGATCCTGGGCAAGCTGCTGTGGGTGCCCTGCTTGAGCAGGGAGGTGATCTCCATCTATGGAGGTCAATCCATCCCCCAGCCATGCTGGCATTCTGGCATGAAACAGCTCCTTTTCAGTGTCTGCAGGACCCTCCTGCATTTGGAGGCTGGGGGGCATTCCATCAGTTAGGATCTCCCTAGCTTGCTCAAGCAGTTATGTGTGATTCCAGCTATTTTTGGGGACAATTTCCATGCTGGGCTGGGTGATGAGAGCCGTGGAGCCATGCAGCACAGCCAAGGCTGGCCCAAAATAATCACTTAGATGTGTAGGAAGCAGAGAAAAGTTAAACCCCTAGGTTGGGGATGACATAAAGGCTCTGGCTGCAGCCCAGAGCAGGAAAGGCCTCTTGGAAATACAAACATTTCCTGCCAGACCATGGAGAGGAACCAAACTTTCACATGGCAGGAAATCACAGATGTGGAAATCCACAGGCAGAGGCTCCCAGAGAAGGCATGAACATAAACCCCAGCCTTTCCCTGGCTTTTAAAGGCTCTTTAGTGCTCAAAATTAATGCAGTCTGGAGAGACTCACAGTTGTGTCAGGAGCACGAGGAGCTTCCATCTCCTTTAGCATGAAGTTGATCCAGAGCAGTGAAAGCGTGGATTTGTCTTTGTGAGTGGTCATGTTCTGGCTGGAAACAGAAATGTGAGTAACCCCAGAAGAGATGAGATGTTAGAACCATCATCAGAGGAGTTTTTAACCAGGATGGAACAGATCAAGCACAAACAAAGGATCAGTGCTGGGCCCCATGCTCTTTAATATCTTCATTGATGATCTGGATAGGGGCATTGAGTCCATCAGCAGTAAGTTTGCAGAGGACACCAAGCTGGGGGCAGGAGTTGATCTCTTAGGGGGTAGAAGGGCTCTCTAGAGGGACCTTGCCAGGCTGGACAGATGGGCAGAGGCCAAGGGCATGAGACTGAACACATCCAAGTGCCGGGTTCTGCACATTGGCCACAGCAACCCCAGGCAGTGCTACAGGCTGGGGTCAGAGTGGCTGAGAGCAGCCAGGCAGAGAGGGACCTGGGGGTACTGATTGATAGTAGGCTGAACATGAGCCAGCAGTGTGCCCAGGTGGCCAAGAAGGCCAATGGCATCCTGGCCTGCATGAGGAAGAGTGTGGCCAGCAGGAGCAGGGAGGTCATTCTGCCCCTGTACACTGCACTGGTTAGGCCACACCTTGAGTCCTGTGTCCAGTTCTGGGCCCCTCAAGGACAACGAGGCTGGGGAGAGGCCTTGAGCACAGCCCTGTGAGGAGAGGCTGAGGGAGCTGGGGTTGCTTAGCCTGGAGAAGAGGAGGCTCAGGGAGACCTTTCTTGCTCTCTACAACTACCTGAAGGGAGGTTGTAGACAGGAAGGGATTGGTCTCTTCTCCCAGGCAGCCAGCACCAGAACAAGAGGACACAGTCTCAAGCTGCACCAGGGAAGGTTTAGGCTGGATGTTAGGAAGAAGTTCTACACAGAGAGAGTGATTGCCCATTGGAATGAGCTGCCCAGGGAGGTGGTGGAGTCACCATCATTGGAGGTGTTTAGGATGAGACTTGATAGGGTGCTTGGTGCCATGGTTTAGTTGTTTAGGTGGTGTTGGATGATAGGTTGGACACAATGATCTTGAAGGTCTCTTCCAACCTGGTCTGGTCCATTCCGTTCCATTCCATTCCATTCCATTCCATTCCATTCCATTCCATTCCATTCCATTCCATTCCATTCCATCATCTCGCCGGCTTCAGCAGAAGGCAGAGGGAATTAATTAGACCCAGAGTGCTGCTCTGGCCCCAGGCTGTCAATTAATTGATGGTTACACAGGTTATTTGTAAATGTCCCTCTTGTTTGACAGCTGCATCCAGCTGTGAAGAGAGAAGATAAGGTTGGCCATGTCCTTAGATGGCTCTCAGGGAGCATCAGAGCCCATTGGGCACCCAGATGCCTCCATGTGAGGCTCCAGCAAGGCTGGGGACATTTGTCTTACTCCGTGCTAAGACAAGGAGCTCAAATATGACTGCAGTGCAGGGAGATCCTCATGAGGGCAGGAAGGTCTTATGAGGGCTGTTGTGCATGCTAGTGGCAGCCAGGAAAGCCCTGCAGCTCCTTGCTGGTGACCAATGGGGCAAGGAGGACCTCGCTGTGCTCCTGAGAGTGCAGGAGGTGGCCCCTCTGTGATGGAAGAAACAACCCTCTTCAGGACCAAACAGGTCTCCCCATCATGGTAAATGTCATGAAACAGTGTGGCAGGGACTGTCCCCTGTACCAGGAGCTGTCTCCAATCCTGGGTTCCGTTTTGAGCCCCTCACTCCAAGAAGGATATTGAAGGGCTGGAGGGTGTCCAGAGAAGGGCAACGAAGCCGGTGAAGGGTCTGGAGGACAGGTCTGGTGAGGAGCAGCTGAGGGAACTGGGGTTTAGTCTGGAGAAGTGGAGGCTCAGGGGAGACCTCATTGCTCTCTACAACTCCCTGAAAGGAGGTTGGAGCCAGGTAGGGGTTCATCCCTTCTCCAATGTACCAAGCAACAGGACAAGAGAAAATGGTCTCAACTTGCCTCAAGGGAGGTTTAGGTTGGACTCGAGGAATAATTTCTTCACTGAAAGGGTTGTGAAAGCCTGTCCCAGGCTGCCCAGGGCAGTGGTGGAGTCCCCATCCATGGAGGGGTTTCAAAGCTGTGGAGATGTGGTGCTGAGGGCCGTGGTTTGGTGGTGAGCTGGCAGTGCTGGGGTAAAGGTTGGCCTCCATGAGCTTTGGAGGTCTTTTCCAATCAAAACAATTCTATGATTTAATAACTTTCCTCTTGCTCTTTGCTCTGGATCCATTGCATGAGGGGCTGTGCTTGGTGGGGCTGTAGGGATGTTCCTTGATGGGATTGAGGGCTGAAGCCCCACGCTCACACCAGGAACACGCTGGGGCGGATCCCAGACACTGTATACATTGCTCCAGGCTCATTATCCTGGACCTGGCTGCATTTCTGGCTGCCTCAAGATTCATTGGCAGTTAACCACGTTATTCCTGCTTGCCTGGAGTAGGGAAATGACCTAGCTCCTGGTTCTGCCGTGGCTGAACTCACCCTGGGGGGGACACACAAGGAGTAACTGCTGCAGATGCCAGTTTTCTCCTTTGGGGAGTGTGAGTCTGTGGCCAAGTGGCAAGATCAGGAGGTGCTGCTGCAGGAGTCATTAAGTGCTCTTTATTTGCTGCTAATTAGCAACAGATGTCAGTGGAAAATGGCTGTTTGGGAAAGGATTCCCTGTTTTGATGAGATGTGGGATGGATATTACACATGGGGCTCGTGGAGACAGAGGCTTCGAGTGACAGGGCTGGCAGGGTCTGCTGAGAGGTGAACCCATACCAGAGAATCCCAGAATGGCAGGGCTGGAAGGGACCTCTGCAGATCACCCAGTCCAACCTCCCTGCTAAAGCAGAGGCACCCTCAACAGCTTGCCCAGGATCACAATGACCAGGGCGGGTTGGAAGCTCTCCAGAGAAGGAGACTCCACAACCTCTCTGGGCAGCCTGCTCCAGGGCTCCAGCACCCTCACACCAAAGAACTTTCTCCTCCTCTTCAGATGGAACCTCCTGGCTTCCAGCCTGTACCTATTGCCCCTTATCCTGACACTGAGCACCACTGACAAGAGTCTGGCTCCATACTCTTGCCCCTCACCCTTTAGCTCTTGCTGAGTGCTGAGAAGATTCCCTCTGGGGCTCCTCTTCTCCAGGCTCAACATGTTATCTGAAGGGGGCCTACAGTAATGCTGGGGAGGGACTTCTCAGGCTATCAGATAGGATTAGGGGGAATGGAATGAAGCTGGAGCTGGGGAGATTCAGGCTGGAGGTGAGGAAGAAGTTCTTCCCCATGAGAGTGGTGAAGCCCTGGAATGGGTTGTCCAGGGAGGTGGTTGGGGCCCCCGTCCCTGAAGGTGTTTAAGCCCAGGCTGGCTGAGGCTCTGGCCAGCCTGATCTACTGTGGGGTGTCCCTGCCCATGGCAGGGGTTGGAACTAGATGATCCTTGTGGTCCCTTCCAACCCTGACTGATACTATGATACTATGACCCCATATCAACCCTTCCTAGTGAGGGGGTGATGTACATGCCAAGCAGTACAACTACACGCCAAGTGTGAAGGTCCTTGGGATCCAGACCCTGGTCCATCTTGGGTCTCCCACCTTGTGCCTGCCTTGGGAAACCTGGGCAACAGGAGAGAAATCCATAACAACCATCAGGAGCTGGAGCAGGAGTGGCATGGCTCCTCATCCTGGTGACAGCAGTTGGGTCTCCTTATTGCAGGGCTGCATCCTTTTTGTGTACTAAATGACTTTGGTTTGACCAGCAGTGGTAGGAGATGCCTCTCCTCTGGCACTGGGAGATGCTTTCTCCGGTGGTGGGAGATGTTTCTCCTCCTTCCTCCTTGGCAGCTGCTGCATAGATTTCAGTTTTAGGAAGCATAAATCACAGAGGACCTCAGTGGTCAGCACAAGCAATTAGGGAGAAGAAGAACTTGCTTTTCTTCTGCCTTGGGTGTGGGTATGCAGGAACCAAAGGGACCTGGTGGCTGCAGCTTGGGCTCCTCTGCCAGGAGCTCCTTGCCAAGCTTCTGATAGCAGCCTGGCAGGGAGGAGGCAAAGCCAAAGCCCAACAACTAACAATTATCCCTAAGTTCACGTTGAAAGACTCTCCAGAGTAGATCAAAGGCATCACTTGCTGTGCAGAAGGAAGACCTTCAGCAGTGAGGATCTTGGCCTTGGCCTTGAAGTGCTAAAAGCAGAGAAAGCAAGGACAGGAGTGGAGACATGGTGCTGTGCCCATGGCTGGAGGGACTGCCATGCCCACCCACAGCAGACTGGCTGCAGGGGTCCTGCCTGGGGTGGGTTTTCCTCAAGTCATGGACTAGAGGAGAGTTTGGTGCTGCTGCCAAGCCCCTCACCCTGCTTCTGAGCCCCCTCCACCCTGCTTCTGAGCCCTCTCCACCCTGCTTCTGAGCCCTCTCCACCCTGCTTCTGAGCTCCACCCTGCTTCTGAGCCCCCTCCACCCTGCTTCTGAGCCCCCTCCACCCTGCTTCTGAGCCCACTCCACCCTGCTGCTGGACCCCTCCACCCTGCTGCTGGACCCCTCCACCCTGCTGCTGGACCCCTCACCCTGCTTCTGAGCCCACTCACCCTGCTTCTGAGCCCATTTCACCCTGCTGCTGGACCCCTTACCCTGCTTCAGAGCCCTCTCACTCTGCTGCTGGACCCCTTACCCTGCTTCAGAGCCCTCTCACCTGCTGCTGGACCCCTTACCCTGCTTCAGAGCCCACTCACCCTGCTGCTGGACCCCTCACCCTGCTTCTGAGCCCACTCACCCTGCTGCTGGACCCCTTACCCTGCTTCAGAGCCCACTCACCCTGCTGCTGGACCCCTCACACTCCCTAATCTTCATCTTCAAAGACAAAGGAAGCAAAGCCTCCCTCCCCGTGGCAGGGATTTTCCCTGCAGGGCTGGCTGTGGGAAGCTCTGGACATGCTTAAAGGGAGTTGGGATTTAGGAGAGGAAGGCAGGGTCATGGTCAGGAACTCATTTTGGCACAGTTGGCTTTTTTTATCCCCTCCCTGAACTCGTGGGAAGGGGAAGACAACACAGGGCGTAGGGAAAGTCCTGGCAGCTCTTTGGAAATGAGAATTCCTCTCACTGAGGGATTGAGAGTCCAAACATGGAGAATCCCTTTCAAGCTCTTGGAGAGCACCAGCATCTCCCAACCCTGGTCTGTAACCCCCAGGCTGGATGCTCCTGGGGTGTCTCTGGGAGCTCTGTGATGGTGCTGAGCTAGATGTGCCAGGAGCAGCCAGGCTGACACCTGAAAACCAGCTGGGTTTGTGCTTTTCCTCCCAGTTTCCCCAGCTGTGGCCATGTGGGTGCCTGCCTGAGCAAGAAAACCTGGCAGCTGGTGGTGGGCTGAGCTGCTCATTCCCTGGGGTTGGCACCACGAGAGCTTGGGATAACACTTGTTAAACTCAGCTCATGCCCTGGGAGCATCCCAAGGGCCAGAGGTCAGCAGTTTCATTCTCTGCTTTTGCCAGCTCAGCTCCAAGCTCAACCTTTCCTTGTTTTCGAGTCCAGGAAGTTTATTTTTGCCAAGCTCAGGTCTGTGTCGCAGGAGCTTACATGAAACTGCAAACAAATTCCACACCAGCTGAAAAAAAACACCCCACCAAACCCCAAACAAGCAACAACCTCCCCCCCCAAAAAGTGGAGTTTTCAGTTGCTAAGGTGCTGACTCAAGCTGGATTTGTACAAACCCTGCTGGAAGCCTGAGATTTGGCCCAGGTTTGTGCTCAGATGAAGTGTGAGGAGCAGACTTTAATAGGAAACAAAAACCCCCAGCCCGAGGGCTGTCGGTGGAAACTGGGGCAGTCCTCGAGGGCCCCTTCCTGCAGAGCTGACAGACGAAGTGCTTCGTCCAGCTTCCGCTGCCCAAGCCCGGCGGCCAGGCGGGAATCGCTCAGCTTGGCCAGGAGGCTGAGGCCTGAGCCTGACCTCACACGTCCACGCTGAGATGCTGCCTCAGCTCTAAGCAGGGGCTGCTCTGGCGAGGGAGGAGTGTCCACCGCCTCCCATCCGCTTCACGGCCTTGAAATGCTGTGGAGATAGAATGGAATGGAATGGAATGGAATGGAATGGAATGGAATGGAATGGAATGGAATGGAATGGAATGGAATGGAATGGAATGGAATGGAACGGAACAGAACCAGACCAGACCAGGTTGGAAGAGACCTTCAAGATCATCGCGTCCAACCCATCAACCAATCCAACCCACCTAATCACCTAAACCATGGCACCCAGCACCCCATCAAGTCTCCTCCTGAACACCTCCAGTGATGGTGACTCCACCACCTCCCTGTGCAGCCCATTCCAATGGGCAATCACTCTCTCTGTATAGAACTTCTTCCTAACATCCAGCCTAAACCTCTTCTGGTGCAGCCTGAGACTGTGTCCTCTTGTTCTGGTGCTGGCTGCCTGGGAGAAGAGACCAACCCCCTCCTGTCTACAACCTCCCTTCAGGTAGCTGTAGAGAGCAATAAGGTCACCCCTGAGCCTCCTCTTCTCCAGGCTAAGCAACCCCAGCTCCCTCAGCCTCTCCTCATAGGGCTTGTGCTCCAAACCCCTCCCCAGCTTTGTTGCCCTTCTCTGGACACCTTCCAGCAAGTCTCGGGTAGGGTCAGCAGAGAGCTGCAGCAATGCCTCCAGCCGAGGGTAGTGGCTCTTCTCCAGCCTTCCATCAGCCCACCCCAGCTGTTCTCCTGCAGTAGGCTCACAGTATCACCAAGATCATCAAGTCCAACCTGTCACCACAGACCTCATGACTAAACCATGGCACCAAGTGCCACGTCCAATCCCTCTTAAACACCTCCAGGGATGGTGACTCCACCACCTCCCTGGGCAGCACATTCCAATGGCTAACAACTCAATACCTTTGCAGCTGACATGATGAACAAAGAGAAATCCCTCCTGGCAGGAGACCCATGGGTTTATTTATGCCTGCAGTACATGTTTGGGCCCTTCCTAGCAGCGCCCAGGGTGGTGACCTCTTGGAAAGGGATCAGAAAAGAGCTAAACCATCACCTCTGGTCCTCGAAAGTGACCTTCTAGTGAGAGGCTCCAAAGCCTTCAGAACTCTTTCAAGGGAAGGCAGAAGGCAGCTTGGTCTGGATCCATAAATAGCTTTCTAGGAAGAGGGTTGTGATAAGCTGAGAGCTCGTGGACAGAAAGGAGCCCAGGGAGCACAAGCAGCACTGAGCTAAAAATACCAGGGGGTCGGCGCGGGGCTGGGACAGCATCGCTGCAGGGCTGCAGCACCCACCCTCCCCAGCATCAGGGACCTTCCCACCCATCCCTGCAGAGCTCTGGGCTCTTCTGAATGCCATGGAGTTTCTAGAGTCACAGAATCAGTTGGATTGGAAGAGACCTTTAAGCTCGTCAAGGCCAGCCATGAACCCAGCACTGCCAGGTCACCACCCAACCATGGCCCTCAGCACCACCTCTCCGCAGCTTTGAAACCCCTCCAGGGATGGGAACTCCACTACTGCCCTGGGAAGCCTGGGACAGCCCTTCACCACCCTTTCAGTGAAGAAATTGTTCCTCATGTCCAATCTAAACCGCCCCTGGGGCAACATGAGGCTGTTTCCTCTTGTCCTGTGTTTTGTTCCTTGAAAGCAGAGATTGACTCTCAAGGGGCTCCAACCTCCTTTCAGGGAGCTGTAGAGAGTCAGAAGCTCTCGTCTCAGCCTCCTTTTCTCCAGGATCCCCAGGTCCCTCAGCTGTTCCTCACCAGCCTTGTTCTCCAGACCCTTCACCAGCTTTACTGCCTGTCTCTGGGCCTTCTCCAGCACCTCAGTGTCCTTCTTGGGGTGAGAGGCCCAAAGCTGAACCCAGTATTGTGGGGTGTGGCCTCACCAGTGTCCAGTATATGGGAGATGATTGCTGCTGGACCCATATGTCCACCCTAGAGAGCATCAACTCTGCCCTTTGTCCAGAGCTGTCCCAGCCTGGGCCATTCTTGTCCTGCAGCAGGTACACTACTCCAGTGTCCCCACGTGAAAGGGCTCTGGGGACACTATGCTGGATCCACAGGGATGCTCCCAGGGAACACCATCCCTGGGACCCTGATGGAGCATCTCCTGGGCAACACCTCCCTTTCCTTCACCAACTCTGGGGCTCTCATGGCAGATCTGTAGATGTACCTGACTCTCTCTGGGCTTCACAGCACTGCCTCACCTCTTCTGGTGGCAGGTGAGGAATCACAGAATCGCTGCATTGTTTGGGGTGGAAAAGCTCTCTAAGATCACTGAGTCCAACCGTCAACCCAACACCACCATGGTCATTAAACCATGTGCCATGGCCACATGTTTCTTGACCACCTCACTGGGCAGCCTGTTCCAATGCCTAACCACTCTTGCAAGAAAGAAATGAGGAGTTAAAGATCCACATTCTCCCCCAAACTCCCAGCCTGAGAGTGTGATGTGGGGCTGGGAGCCAGCTTTGGTCCCAGTCTGTGCTGGCAGGCAGCAGCTTGTGTTCAATGGTTTCTCCAGGGCAGAGAGATGTGATGGCTGGGCAGGAGGAGCGGTTGCTGGAGGGGAAATAGCTCTGGTGAAACAGAGAATTACTTTTAGATCAGTCTAGTGATCTCTCTGATGGGCTGGGGGTGGGACCTAAATCCCAAACAGGGGGAAAAGTCTCTCTCTGCCCTGCATCTGCTGTGTCCTGCAGCAGCTCAGCTGGTCCCCGTGGGAATCAGGGCAGCAGCTGTTCCCTCAGCAGAGCCTTTTGTTCCCACAGGGAGATGGTGAGGGGCAGTGGCCAACGAGAGCTCCCTGGCTTGGTCCTGGTATTTCCTCAGCAGAAAAGTGTCCTGAGAACCAGAACTTCAGGGGTGTGGCTTAGTGGGCATGGTGGTGTTCAGTTGATGGTTGGACTTGATGATCTCAGAGGTCTTTTCATAGATTGATAGAATGGTTTGAGTTGGAAGGGACCTTAAAGGTCATCTAGTTCCAACCCCCCTAGCACTGGCAGGGACACCTCCCACAAGAACAGGTTGGTCAAGGCCTCATCAAACCTTAATGATCCTATGAAAAGTCTATTTTCTTCCCCAATTTCTGCATCTTCTTGGGGTGATCCCATCTGGAGAAAGAAAGCAGGAGGATCAGGGGGTTCCAGTCCCACACCTCCAGCACCAAGGGAGGTAAAACCAGCCGGAGCTGATGTAACTGAAATGAGTCTTCCACAAGTGGAGGCTCCATGAGACACAGGCTTGGGTGGATGTGAAGCAGAAAAGGAAATGGCAGAATAAAGCAAACCATCTCTGTTCTAAACAAGATGTGTTTGGGGATGGGTCTGTGCTGCTAGCACCCAGTTGAGCTGCAGCCTGGCTGAGCCTGGTCTGACTGGTGATGGAGCTGGGAGATGCTGGGGCAGGGGAGGGATGTGATCCCATGGGATCATCTGCAGTACTGGAGGCAGCTCTGGAGCCCTCAGCACAGACAGGGACCTGTTGGAACAGAGCCAGAGGAGGCCACAGCAATGCTGGGAGGGCTGGAAGCCTTCTGCTGTGAGGCCAGGCTGAGGGTTGTGGTTGTTCAGCCTGGAGAAGAGAAGGCTCCAAGGAGACCTTATGGTGGCCTTTCAGTGCTTCAAGGGGCCAAGAATAAAGATGAGGAGGGCCTTTGTCAGGGAGTGTAGAGATAGGACAAGGATTGATGGTTTGAAACTAAAAGAGGGACATTCAGACTGGAGGGAAAGCAGAAATGTTTAACCCTGAGAGCCTGACCCAGGCTGCCCAGAAAGATGGGAGATGCCCCAAGCCTGGTACAGTTCCAGCTCAGGTTATTTGGAGCTCTGAGCAACCTGCTGTAGTTGCAGGTGTCCCTGCTGACTGCAGGGGATTGGACTAAATGACCTTTAGAGGTCCCTTCCCACCCAAACCAGCCTGAGATCCTATGCCCAGCACAAGGGTTTGCATGCAGTGGGAGCTGTGAGGGTGTTCTGGGGTGTTGGGATGCTCTGCCCCATGGCACGCCAAGGATGAGCTCTCTTTGGGCCAGCACTTGCATCATCCCCCAAGCACCGAACCAAATGTCCCAAGGTGGCACTGCCAGCTCCAGAGAGAGGGACTGGGGATGTCCAGGCTGTTTGCAGAGAGGAAGCAGCCTCTGCAAACAGTTTGCTCAGCCCATGAGTGACTCAGCCAGGCTGTGACCCATCGCCACCACGGCCACCACGACTGCAGCTGGCCTGGGTGCTGGCCCTGGAGCGGCAGCTCCCAAAACAAAGCCCATCCTCCAAGCCGTGCTGATGTTGTTTTCAGGGTCTGAGACACCTGCAGGAAGTGGAGCAGATGATGCAGGTTCTCAAAATAACCTAAACACAACTCAAAGCAAAAGCAGTTATCATCCTTCTGCCATCTTCTGCTGGGAAGGGCTGGGACCAGGAGGAGATTTCACTGTGGGGACCTTTGTCACTTCTCCCAGGCCTCCAGCACAGACATTCCTCCCTGGGGAGTGAGCCCCAGGCTCAGTCCTGCACTCCCAAATGGTTTTCATACCTCAGGAAGGTGCTGCAAAAGTGCAGCAGAGGTGGTGGTGTTTCTGCTGGCAGTTAGGAGGAGTAGAATCATAGAATCAACCAGGTTGGGAAAGACCTCAGAGATCATCAAGTCCAACCTATTACCCAATACCCAACACCTCCTGACAACTCAACCATGGCTCCAAGTGCCACATCCAAGCCTTTTTTGAACACCTCCAGGGATGGTGACTCCACCACCTCCCTGGGCAGCACATTCCAATAGCTAACAACTCTCTCTGGGAAGAACTTTCTCCTCACCTCCAGCCTAAATTTCCCCTGGCACAGCTTGAGACTGTGTCCTCTTGTTCTGGTGCTGGTTGCCTGGGAGAAGAGACCAACCCTCTCCTGGCTACAACCTCCTTTCAGGAGGATGCTCAGTCCCCAGGTGAGGGTGGGCTTTGCTTTTGCTGAGCTCTTTTGCCTCTGCCAACTACACCCCTTAAAAGCCATGGAGATAGGGAGCTGAGGGACACGGTTTAGCGGTCACCTGGCAGTGCTGGGTTAATGGCAGTGCTGGGTGATCTTGGAGGTCTTTTCCAAGGCAAACAGTTCTGTCATTCCACAGCTCTATGCCCATTTTGACACCAAACAGCCAATAACTGCCCTGGCGGCGCCAGCGCTGACCCTGGCCTTGTCCAACAGGGCTGGGGAGAGGCCTTGAGCACAGCCCTGTGGGGAGAGGCTGAGGGAGCTGGGGTTGCTTAGCCTGGAGAAGAGGAGGCTCAGGGGAGACCTCATTGCTCTCTAAAACTACCTGAAAGGTGGTTGTAGCCAGGAAGAGGTTGGTCTCTTCTCTCTAGCAACCAGCACCAGAACAAGGGGACACAGTCTCAAGCTGTGCCAGGGAAGTTTAGGCTGGAGGTGAGGAGAAAGTTCTTCACCGAGAGAGACATTCGCCATTGGAATGTGCTGCCCAGGGAGGTGGTGGAGTCGCCGTCCCTGGAGGCGTTCAAGAGGGGACTGGACGTGGCACTTGGTGCCGTGGTCTAGTCATGAGGTCTGTGGTGACAGGTTGGACTCGATGATCTTCGAGGTCTCTTCCAACCTTAGTGATACCGTGATACTGTGACACTGTCCTTGTCGTCTGCCTCCCTTCCAGGCTTCGTCTGCGAGCGCGACCGCTTGACCTTCGCCTTCTGCCAGACCCTGCGTGTGCTGGGCCGGTGCCACCTCCCCACGGTCCACCTGCAGTGCTGCCAGAGCTGCCGGCAGCACGGGCACGGGGCCGCTCCCGACCAGGGCCGTGGGGACGAACGGGCATCCAGGAGGTGACAGGACCATCCCCCAGGGCAAGAAGCACCAGGACCTGAGGAGGTTCCTGGACCAGCGTGGTGGTGGTGGCGAGCTGGGTGACAGCCAGGACTTGTGGCTCTGCCAGCCGTGAGCCGCGCGGTGCTCTTTCCGAACAGGGGATGCCCTGGTGCCTTTTACTTGTCCTACACTCTAATGGTGCTCAAACCATCGCTCTGAACAGTAAGGTCTGGTGTGGGCTGGGTGTGCTGGTCCCACTTGAGGAGATGCTGGGGCAGCCAGAACCCTCCACTGGGGTCATGCTGCCACTGGGTGACCAGTGGGGAAATATTTTTGGGGGGGAAGGCAAACCACACCCAGCAATAATCTGGGGGGAGGAAGCCTCTCAGAAACGGTCATGGTGCTATCACTTGATGTTTGCAGCCTCTTGATGGTGTTGGCTGGCCAGCACGGGACTCCTTGATGGCTGTGGTCATCTGTATGTATATGAAGTGAACATCTGGCATTCCACCAGTACCACCCACCCCTTGGGTCAGGGGGGTTTTACCTTCAAGAACTTGAAGCTGGCAACCCATTTCTGTGCTTCTCGTTGCAACGTTTACTCGCTGAGGCTGGACAGCTTGAGGAACGGGGACAGGGCAGAGGAGGAAACAGCAGCTTCAGTTGTCCCCACAAGTCCAGGGCTTGTGGCATGTGCCAAGGCTCCCGTCCCCTCATCTCCCCGCTGCTGGCTTTCTCTGCCCAAGCCACGCCTGTGTCACCCTGAGGTAAAGGGGATGGTCAGGGCCACCGAGGCTGTGTTTGGTTTGGAGTCCAGCAGTGTGTTCCCCTGTGAAGGAGAAGGGGAAGCTGCTCCAGAGGTAGACCCCTGGACTTCCATACTCAGTTTAATGGTTGGTTAAGGTGTTCTCCTGTGTTCTTACAGCTAAAACCCTTTTTCTCCCTTCCCCCTCCACCCCTCTCTGCTTATGTAGCTTCACCTCTGCTAAGGTTAGCTGATGCTTATCTAGGATATCCAGCACTGCATGAGGAGCTCCAGGGGCATCTCGTGCTAACCCCTCCCTTTCTTAGGGAAGATTTGCTCTTGGGTTGGTCCCCAGAGGAGGCTCAGGAGTATTTAGGTAGGAATTCCTTTCCTAGCTCTTCAGGCTATGGAGGATGACTGAAAATGGGGAGACCATGATGGCAACCCTACTTGCATGTAGGTTCTTCTGTCTTCACCTCTGCTGTCAGGAACAAGGTTCAGCCCAGGACAGAGGGGATTCCTGTGTGTAATTTGTATGTAAAACACAAGCCATGACTTCACCATTTGTGTTTTATTGCTTTCCAATGTGGTGTAAATTTGAATGTTTCAAGAGCCTGTGGTCAGTCCTCTTTTCCTTCTCTCTCATCCCATGCTTCCATCATGCTCCCACTCATGGGATGGCTGCTAAACGTGGCTCCCAGACCCAACCATGTCCCAGGTGGCATGCCCAGGTCCAGGAAGGGGAATCCTCCCCAGGTGCAGGATCCTACACTTGCCCTTGTTGAACTTCATGTGGTTCCCCTCTACTGAGGTCAATAAACCAGAAAAGCAAGAATATGTCACAGAATCACCAAGGTTGGAAGAGACCTCAGAGATCATCAAGTCCAACCTGTCACCCAAGACCTAATGAGTACTAAACCATGGCACCAAGTGCCACCTCCAATCCCTCTTGAACACCTCCAGGGATGGTGACTCCACCACCTCCCTGGGCAGCACATTCCAATAGCTAACAACTCTCTCTGGGAAGAACTTTCTCCTCACCTCCAGCCTAAACTTCCCCTGGCACAGCTTGAGACTGTGTCCTCTTGTTCTGGTGCTGGTTGCCTGGGAGAAGAGACCAACCCCTTCCTGGCTGCAACCTCCCTTCAGGTAGCTGTAGAGAGCAATGAGGTCTCCCCTGAGCCTCCTCTTCTCCAGGCTAAGCAACCCCAGCTCCCTCAGCCTCTCCTCACAGGGCTGTGCTCAAGGCCTCTCACCAGCCTCGTTGCCCTTCTCTGGACACGTTCAAGTCTCTCGATGTCCTTCTTAAACTGAGGGGCCCAGAACTGGACACAGTCCTCAAGGTGTGGCCTAACCAGTGCTGAGTCCAGGGGCACAATGACTTCCCTGCTCCTGCTGGCCACACTATTCTTGATGTCAGCTCCCATCACAGTGGCCTTCAGCCAGGCAGAGCAGCATGGAGCCCACCATGCTGGTGGTGCACTGGGCACCCTGAGAACACATGTGTGCTTGACTGGAGACCCCAGCTGAGCTGTGCCCTCCCGGCCCCCCCTTCCTCCCTCCCAGAGCCCTGCCTCTGACCAGCGCAGGCAGAAGAAAATCCCTGAATCATGCTTTTCATTAGAGGTCCAGGATGTGGGGTGACCAGGACATACTCCCTTTGTCATTCTAAGATACTTTTGGTTCATTACTTCAGAAAGACCCCATTGAGGACCAGCGCTGCAGCACTCACATGCTTCATTTGGCACACAGCAAAGGAGAGGGTTCCCAGCACCGAGGTGGTGGAGGGGGTCGGCGTCTCGCTGACCTTTGGCCACACGCTTTTAACTTGGCCCACTTGGAAAACAGATGGTTTCCTCACTAGAGCTGTTAGAGGCTACAGGAAGTCTTGTTCTCGCAGCCTGGTCACCTCCCAGCACCAGCTGGGTGCCTGCACCGGGTAAACTGGAGCTGAGGGCTGGGGGTTTAAGGCAGGAATGGGAATTTAGGCAAATCGAGGCAAGTTTTAACTGCAACACAGCTGACACCACAGCTATGTCTCCTTGTTCAGATGAGCTGGTGGCCTGCTTTGAGCTAGAACAGAGCTAATTCTGTTCAGTTTCTTTACTGCTCAGCTCAGTGACAGCACTTTCTGAATGATGTGATAACAGAGGCGCTGAGGAGGCTAATGATCTCAAAGCGCCTCATGGACCAGAAAAGTCCACTTGTGGTCACCAAAGCAGCCTGTTCCATGTGCACCAAGGGCAAAGCTTTTGTCTGAGGTGGGAATGCCATTTTGGTGGTGCAACCTGAGGAGAGGAGGGTGCACAAAGAGGAGTGTGGCTGGCAGGTCAAGGGATACTCTCCAGTTCTCTGTGCCCTCTGCTCTGCCCTAGTGAAAACACATCTGAAGTCCTGCTTCCAGTCCTGGCCTCCCCATTTCAAGAGAGACAGGGAATGATTGGAGAGGGTCAGGTGGAGGCTGTGAAGATGCTGGAGCATCTCTGTGAGGAGGAAAGGCTGAGAGCCCTGTTGAGCCTGAGAGCAGCCTGAGAGGGGATCTGCTCAATGCTCAGCAAGAGCTAAAGGGTGAGGGGCAAGGGCATGGAGCCAGACTCTTGTCAGTGGTGCCCAGTGAGAGGACAAGGGGCAAGAGGCACAAACTGGAAGCTAGGAGATTCCATCTGAAGAAGAGGAGTAAGTTCTTTGGTGTGAGCTTTCTGGAGGCCTGGAGCAGGGTGCCCAGAGAGGTTGTGGAGTCTCCTTGTCTGGAGAGCTTCCAAACCCAGGTGGCCATTGTGATCCTGGTCAAGCTGGTGTGGGTGCCCCTGCTTGAGCGGGGAGGTTGGACTGGATGATCTCCAGGGGTCCATCCAACTCTCCCTATGCTGGGCCTCAGAGATTCTGTGACAAATACCTTATAGCTTCTGTTTACTGGGCAACAAATGACAGCTGGGTTAGGATCCAGCAGGGAAGTTGTGAAGAAGATTTCTGGCTGTAACAGTAGCCTGAGGATGGTGTTAAATGCCACAGAAGCTTAGAAAGAGGAGAGGAAGGTGATCAGACCAAGCACCCTGCCCTGAAGCTCCAAAATCTGCATCACTACTTGCCCTGGTGTTTTGGGCTGTTTGGGCAAGGCTTGTCCCCATATGGTGATGGTGGGACAGGAGAAATTTGGAAAGGTAAACAAAACCTTCTGAAAGAATCAGAGCCCAAGGTCCTGTCCATCAGCACAGCTTAGCCAAAGGAAGCAGCTTGCAGATGGAAACTTGAGCTGAGCTCAGGCAGCTCCACCATGGAGGCTTCTCCAAGTAAGGGAAGATGTAACCAAAGGATATGTGGAGCTGTTGAAACTGAGGGCACACCAGCAAGCCTAGTGGCTTCAGCCTGGGTAGTGGAGAGAGGCTGTGGTGGTATCAGCATTGCTGAGGATGGGAAGAGATGCTGGGTGCTCCTCAGCCCCAGGGTCACCTCCAGGCTGTGACTGCCCAAGGACTGGGTAGGGCTGTCCTGCAGAGCTGCTTTTTCCTGGAGAAAGGATGAAATGGGAATACTTTAAACAGCTACCTCAACTGGGTGACAAGGAGTTGGGTGGCCAGGAAATGGGCAACCAGGAGGTAGGTGATCAGGAGGTGGGCAGTCAGGAGCTGAGTGATCAGCAGATGGGTGACTGGGAGATAAATGCCCAGGAGATGGTCAGCCAGGAGGTGGGTAAATAGAAGATGGGTGACAGAGAGATGAGGACCAGCAGCAGTGTCCCAACAGTCAGCAGCTGAAACTCCCAGCGTGGCAGGAGGACCTGCGCAAGGCAGGCAGTAACCTGTAGCTCACGTTTTGCTGTTGCTTCTTTCTATTCACCAGGATCTCCTGAAAGCCTCTGTGAGAGGAGCCAGAGGGTTTTTTTTTTTTTGGCTTCAGATTAGATATGAGACCTTGTGCCTGGCCTGATCACCTCCAGACGTTTCCAGGGCTGGAGACAGGAAGGAAGTGGGAGCTCGTTAAGTGGGGAGCAGCAGGCATTTTCTGGAGGAGGTTGTTTGTGTCTCTGTTAACAACAGCACTTCAAATGCTTCCGCATCTCACGCAGCAGCTGGGGCTCCCCGTCACAGCACCTGCGTTTGGCAGGCTCCCTCCTCTTACCCAAGTGCTTCTGTCTGGCACAGATGATCTCAGCTGGAGTATTTTAATCCTCAAAGAGGAGGAAGGGTCATCAGTCCTTCATCCACAGCTGGTGATGGATGTGGTCCCCCTGGTGACCTGAGCATGCAAGGAGGCGGCGAAGTTCAGACGGACCAGGGATAGCTCACAACAGCCATCCGTGTCCCTGCAGCTATGACCGAGAGATGGGCTTCTCTTCTCTTGTTCTTAAAACCCCTGGCCCTTGTGCTCCACAGAAAGGTTCCACCAGCCCAGCCCATAAAATCATTCAGGTTGGAAAACACCCCCTGAGAACGATCCTTGAAGATCAGAAAAGCTGAACCAGGACAGCAAGGTTAAGAGAAGGCTCCAGGGAGCAGCAATGATGGGAGAGCTGGGAACCCTCTGCCGCGAGGCCAGGCTGATAGAGTTGAGTTTGTTCAGCCTGGAGAAGAGAAGGCTCCAGGGAGACCCTCTGGTGGCTTTTCAGTGCTCAGAGGAGCTGATCAGAAAGCTGGGGGCAGACTCTTGAGCAGGGTCTGTTGTGACAGGGCAAGGAGTGATGGTTTGAAAGTGAAGGAGGGAGATTCAGATTGGAGAGAAGGAAGAAATGTTTGACACTGAGGGTGGTGAGACCCTGGCCCAGGTTGCCCGAAGAGATGGGAGCTGCCCCATCCCTGGAACTCTTCCAGGTCAGGTTGTCTGGGGCCCTGAGCAAGCTGCTCTAGTTGCAGATGTCCCTGCTGTCTGCAGGGGGGTTGGACTGGATGAGCATTAAAGGTCACTTCCCACTCAAACCACTCCATGATGCTCTAATTTCAATCTATTATGTCCTGCGTGGAAAAACAGAGCTGAGCTGCTGCGTGGAGTGGCCACGTGTGGAGCCCAGCCCAAGAAGCCCAGGGCAGGGATGCTCCTCACCCAGCAGATGACATTTACTGGTTGTATCTCACTCTGTGGCTTGCTGGTGCCCTCTGCAGTTGTTTCTCCTCATTGTAACTGCAGAGTACTAATAACAAAGGGATGATTTTACTACCTGATGATGGCAAGTGAGGACAGGAGAGGTGGCTTTCTTCCCAGGTCTGGAGATACATCCTGAGTTCCAATGTTTAAAGGGTGGCTACAAAGAAAATGGAGATTCCCTTTCCCCAGGGAATCACATGGAAAAGACTGGGATGATGGGGACAAGTTACTCCTGGGGAGATTCTGATAGGACACAAGCAGAAAATTGTTCAGAAAGCGATCATCCATTGGAATCATGTCCCCTAGGAAGTGGTGGAGTCCCCAGCATTGGACATAGTTAAGATCCATTTGGACAGGAGCTGAGCCAGCTTCTGTGGAGCAGGCTTCAGGCAAGGAAGATTGGATCAGATGATCCTTGAGGTCCCTTAAAACCTGATAGTCTGTGATTGATTCTGTGATTGATTCTTGTCTGCCTTGGCCTATTCCTCCACTCACATGCGGACACCATGACCTGCTTCACCATGACCACGGTGGGAGGGCAGTGAAACCTCTGTGCTCCATCACAGAACAAAGCTGCCAGCGCTAATGATCTCAAAGCACCTCATGGACCAGAAAAGTCCTCTCGTGGTCACCAAAGCAGCCTATTCCATGTCCACCAAGGGCAGAGCTTTTGTCTGAGGTGGGAATGCCATTTTGGTGGGGCAACCTGAGGAGAGGAGGGTGCACAAAGAGGAGTGTGGCTGGCAGGTCAAGGGATACTCTCCAGTTCTCCGTGCCCTCTGCTCTGCCCTAGTGAAAACCCATCTGAAGTCCTGCTTCCAGTCCTGGCCTCCCCATTTCAAGAGAGAAAGGGAACGACTGGAGAGGGTCAGGTGGAGGCTGTGAAGATGCTGGAGCATCTCTGTGAGGAGGAAAGGCTGAGAGCCCTGGGGCTGTTGAGCCTGGGGAAGAGCAGCCTGAGAGGGGATCTGCTCAATGCTCAGCAAGAGCTAAAGGGTAGGAGGCAAGAGGATGAGGCTGGGCTCTTGTCAGTGGTGCTCAGTGTCAGGACAAGGGGCAATGGGCAGGACTGGGAAGCCAGGAGGTTCTAGGTGACCATGAGGAGAAATTTGTTTGTTGTGAGAGTGCTGGAGTCCCAGAGCAGGGTGCCCAGAGAGGTTGTGGAGTCTCCTTGTCTGGAGAGCTTCCAAACCCCTCTGGCAATTGTGCTCCTGGGCAAGCTGCTGTGGGTGTCCCTGCTTTGCCCGGGGATTGGACTGGATGATCTCTGTCCACGGAGGCCCCTTCCCAGCCCCTCCATGCCGGGATTCTATGATATCTCTGGTGGCAGGAATTCACAGAACTTAATTGATCACAGCAGGGATCTTCTCCGTGAGAGGAAATTAACAACCCTGATGTTTGAAAGCAAGAAAAGCAAATTGTCTGATAAGAGCTGGTATATCTTAAAGGTCTTTCCCAACCGAGACGAGTTTCTGATTAGGTGGTGGCACGTCCCGCCCACATCCTGTTTAACAAATGAATAGACAAATGAGCGAACGAATAAGCTGAAGGAGAAGCTTGCACCACAGCGCCCGGCTAGCTCAGTCGGTAGAGCATGGGACTCTTAATCCCAGGGTCGTGGGTTCGAGCCCCACGTTGGGCGCATTCGCTTTTTTTCCCCCTCTGTTCTCCCGTTGTTTTTTTTAATATCCTTTAGAAATAAATAATTTTCATCCCACTAAGGCCCGTTGCTGCAAACAAATATCCGAACTCATCCTTTATCCCCTCGGAGCGTGGGGGGAGCTGGAAGAGGGCTGGCCCCAGTGCGGACTACAATTCCCAGCGTGCGGCGGGAGAGGGCGAGGGAGGGTGGCAGTGGCCAGCGGCGGCTGCGCCGAACCGAAGGGGCTGGGGCCGGCCGCGCAGAATGCGGCGGAGGTAGTGAGGCCCCCGCGGGGAGGGGGCGGGAGGAGGCAGAGCCACTTATAAATGGCGCCCAAGCAGGACCCCAAGCCCAAATTCCAGGAGGGTGAGTGCGGCCGGGGGCGGTTGGCCGGGGGTATGCGGAGGGCCCTGACGGGAGAGGTGCAGGGGGCTGAGGCCTGGCCGGGAGCGGGCTGGGGGACTGCTGAAGGGGAAGGAGGGAGTTCACTGAGGTGAGAGGCTGGGCCTGGGCGGCTGTGGGGACCTAAGGCCGGCCCCCGGTGGTGGGTTCCCGTTACCGCCTCTCCCCTCGCTCGAAATCCCGGCTCTCACCCCGCTCCTTTCCCCTGGGGGTGGCGGTGGGTGGGCCGGAAAGAGACAAAGGAAACGGTTTAACGGGAGGGGGAAGGAGCGAATCCCGCCGGTGTGCCGGAAAGTCGCAGTGCGAGGTGCGGTGAGGCTGCCAGGCGAGGGCCGGCGGCGGGGACGAGCGGGCCCGGGCTGGCCGCAGAGGAGGCTGCTGACAGGTCCCAGCTGCCACCCTGCAGCGCGCCAGCCCTCGCCGGAGGCTGCCGCTGCCCTCGGCCGGCTCCCGAATAGCGCAGGAGGTAATTGCAGTGCTCCGGCTCGCAGGGCTTGTGGCCCTGGGGCAGGTGTTCTCCCAGGCCTCCAGCCTGGCCGGCTCTGGACTCGGTGTTTCTTAGCCCTCAGTGCTTGGTTTTAGCTTCCACTGCCCTAACAATGTGAGAAAATGTGTGTGTGAGAAAAATAATTAATGAATTCCTGTCATCTTTGTCTCTCTTCCTGTTCCTCATCTTTCCTATCAATAAGACACGAGGGCCTTCTTAGCCCCTGTCGTGCTAAACCTGCTCTATTTTCTTGCAGGCATGGACATTCATTGGCATTAAAGCCTTTGGCATCTCCTAAGGCTGTCAGGATTTTGAGTTTGAAACCTGGCTGTCATTTGCTCTTCCCTGAAAGGCCCTGAGTTAGGGATCCTCATGCAAGAGGATGCACAGAGCAGCCCTTGGACTGCGCCTGGCTGTTGTGGTGGAATCCATAACAACCACAAAGCAGGTTTTGGGGGTGGTTGGTTGGTTGTTGGGTTTTTTGGTGAATAAGGGTTAGGATGATGCCTTTTGGTGAGATTTATTTTGCATGCATCACAAGTTTTAGGTGATGGTTGGGGTTGGCACTAATAGGAAGGAAAAAGGGAAACGCTAGGCAGTGGTAAATGAAAAGTCAATTCACCTTTTTCCTCCTCTGCCTGTCCTTCCTTTTGACTTCTGAGCAGGATTTTCCACCCAGTTCTGATGTATCCTTCAAGGCACAGTTAGCAGAAGCATAGCTGGAAGCTGGCCAGCCTGAGAAGCTTCAACAACACCACAGTTGTATATTCTCCGTGGCTGCTGGTGTCAGAATGTGTGCAGTTGTGCATCATTGTACTGTGCTGTGCCTTAATGGTAGCAGTGGTATTGCTAACCCTACAGAGATAAGCAGGATTTGAATGTGTTTAATGTCCTGGTGATCAGGATTTTAACCTTTTCACATCATAGCAGTCAGTGTGAAACCAAACAAACTGCAGAAACAGAAGCAGAATTCCAGGCTGAAGTCGTGCTCACAGCTGGAGGAGTATGAGCAGCCTGAATTTAGTACAGAACTTAAGATTTTGGGGCTTCTTTTTCCACTGCCCAAATGTGGGTTTGTTTCAGCTGTAATGTTAAAAGGAGGACAAGTGCTCTGAGTAAAGCTTTCTGCAGGCCTCAAATGCTTGATTGTGGCCCTTCACAGCACCACAAATGGAAATTGCAGTGTCAAAGGGTGATAGGGAGGCTGAGAAGTTACCCATATTGGCGTCTTTCACACGCCAGAGGGTGAGAAGGGGTGGGATTTGTTGTGAAAAACCTCTTAAGAGCAAGAAAAATGGAAATGTTGTGCTATGAGTAGCCCTTAAAATGAGGGGACTCGAGGTGTTTGTGCAGGAGTGAGAAATGAGATCAGTATTGAGGTGGCTGGATTGAGGGTTGCAGGTACTTCAGGTGCTCTGCAGCTTCTGAAGCAAATACAGGAAAGCCTCAGATGTCAGGTGCCCTAGTATCAGGTGATGGGACAAAAGGAAATGGCCTGAAGTTGTGCCAGGGCAGGTGGAATTTGGATATCAGGAGGAATTTCTTTCCTGCAGGAGTGGTCAGGCATTGGAACAGGCTGCCCGGGGAGGTGGTGGTGTCACCAGCCCTGGATGTGTGCTCAAGAAATGTATGGATGTGTGCTTGTAGTCTGTCTCTGAAAAGGTGAGGCCCTGCAGCATTCAAGAAGGAAACATCTGGGCTGAGAAATCCTGTGTGAAGCACCTTCAGATTCCTCCCACAATGTGACTTTGCTGCTGAGGGGAAAATAGCCCCAGAGTGAAGAACAAGCTCTTCCTATTTGAAAACCCCCAAAGTGGACCTTTTTTCTTGCTGTTGCACAGACCTGACGTTCCTCAGAGGGGGAAACAATGTTTGGGTCTTTCTCTTCCTGACTTCATTGATCTAAAAATACCAGGTGTGCTTCCTGCAGGAAGGGGAGCACTAATAATAACACTTGGATTTGGCAGTGGCTGAAGATGCAGAGGGTGACACCTCCCAGAAGAGCTGATTTCCTGCTCTGAATCAAAATGCAGCGTCACAAAGGCTGGAGAAGCCTTACAGCAAGGCAGTGTTAGCTGCTTACTGCCTGAATGCGGAGCCTGAGGAAGTCCCTTTGCACTGAACCAGTGTGTCTTGGTATCTGCATCTGCAAGTCCAGGGTTTGAAGGAGTTCTCTGTTCCCACCTTACAATGGGATGCAAGGGTGTCTCTAATTGAAGCTGGCAGTGACTGGAAGTACGGGCAGGGACATCAGTTTTGGTGCCAATTGCTTGCTGAAGTCACCAGCCCTTCTGCTAAACTCTGGCAGGCTTGGATGTGATTTGCATGCAGCTGCCCTTGTTTGAGTGCTCCTCAGGGAGCTCCTCAGGAATCTGTTTATGGCCTACATAATCTGGGCTCTGATCCTTTGAGAACGAGTTTGCTCCTCAAACCCCGGCCCGCTTCTCCCATCAGGACCCGCCTTTGCCTTTGTTTCTAGGCTGGCCCTGGAGCGGTTCTGTGTTGCCCTTGGGGAGGCATTTTGCAGAAATGGCACATTTCTAAGATGTTTATCTTGCCCCTTTGTTTCAGGTGAACGAGTGCTTTGTTTTCATGGCCCTCTCCTTTATGAAGCCAAGGTATGTGTGGCTGGTTGCTGCAGGTGGCTCTGACTGTTCCCCGAGTAAATAAGGAATGGTACCCGTTTGTCTGCCTTACTGTGTGGGATTAAGGACTGAAAGCAGGATGAACAGAAGCCTGATAATGTGTGAAATCTATTTGAAAACCTGAAGCTCTGTATTAGAGAGAGGAAAAAAACAAAATCAGAAACCCCAGTGGTGCTGTGCAGCTATTTTGGTAAAATGCTGAAGGCCAAGTGGCCTTGTGTGTGGAGGATCTGATACCCTTGTGCTCCCAGAACACCAGGAACCATTTGTGCCCGTGGAGCACCAGGTAAAGGTTGGAAGGGATCTCTCTTGATTATCATTCTGTGCTGGTGCTCGTGCATGAAGCAGTGGGTCAGCTGCAGCCTGAGTTTCCTCAGAGATGCAGGTAGCTGTGTACACCTGGTGGTCTTCAAATGGGACACAACACTGCAGAATGTAATGCTGGATTAAAGTGCCAAAGGAGGTGGCATTCTCTCTTCTGTTTTTTAACTGCAGAAAGCATGCACTGCAGATGTGTGGCTTGTAGGAGTGCCCTTCCTGCTTCAGTTGCAGGTCTCTGCTGCCACACTTCCACTAAGCTGCTTTTTCCTCAGGTGTCTGAGGACAGCTGAGAGTCGCTTGTTTGCCCAGCCCTTCCAAATCCATAAATGGGAGAGAACTTCCTTTCTGCCCTGAAATGGCTGCTGGTGTTTCAGTTGCTTGCATGGAAACCTCTGCATGCCTCCAACTCAAAGCTAAACCAGCAAAACTCACTCAGCTCTTTGTTCTCACTGGCACTGACTGAACTTTCTGCTCTCTTCCAGTGTGTAAAGGTTGCCATAAAGGACAAGCAAGTGAAATACTTTATCCATTACAGTGGTTGGAATAAAAAGTAAGTATTGTATGAAATGAAAGCAGCTGCTTCATTTCCCTTTGTGGGCAAAGGTGAGCTTGACAGTTTGAATGTGAGCTTGAGGGACCAGCACTGCCATGTCCCTGCCATTAGATTGCTGCTGAAATGAACTGGTGTTGGTGCAGAAACCAATGATTTGTGGTACCACAAAGAGAACATTGCCTAACTAACCTTTCCTTCAGGGCTTTGGTGGTATAGACAAACTAGTTTTAGGGTGTCAGTAGGCTGCTGGGAGTGTTTATAGGCTTCTTTTGGTTCAAGTTTGAAAATAGCTACTGTAACTCCTCCCTGGCAGAAACACCTAGCACAAAAACTTCCCTGTGAGGAGGAGGAGAGGCAAGTCCTGCTGAGGTGGAGCAGGGCTGCCTACTCAAATATACCCTGTACTTGATTTTTTCCACTACTTTTGGTGGCAAAGCTTTGGAGAAGCACACCTTCCTGAGATCTGTGCTCATCTGAGTCCTTCACAGGAGCAGGTTTAGCCTGTGCTTCACTAAGCTAAAGTTAGAGACGCTTCACCCTCTGCAAAGCCAGGATTGTAGGTGAGAGATTGCTGTAGAGTAAAGGAGTCTCCATGGAATGAATGTTGAGCCCATTAAAGGTGAAGAAGCCTTTCATGACATGATTGCATTTATGCACTTGTCTTTTTCCTTTCATTTGAATCCCTCTGCCACTGGACTTTGAATTCAGGGAATGTAATTTGGCTTGTATTTTTTTCCTTGCCTTCTCAGACTGCAGAAGTTGTTCAGAGAGCACTTCCCTGTTTGTGGTGGTTTATTTCAGTTCAGTCCTGCAGACTTAGTCACTAATATCTTGCTCTCACTGGCATGACTCAAAGCTGAGCGTGTTTTAGTGTGTAACTTTTTTTAAGTGCATCCACACACCCAGAATGGACAGATGAAATGTTTTGCTGTGAACACTTGACAGTTGCAGGGAGCATAACTGGCTCTTATGGTGCCTGTTAATGAGGCAGCATAAATTTGATACTTCCTCTCCTTGTTTATCTCTGAAGGGTGCCATAAGTGAGGTCATGACTCCTGCTTTTCTTGCTTGCACTGTTTGGGGTGATTGGCTGGTTGTTTTTGCCTTCAAGCTGCCAATTAACTACATTGAAAGTGGCATTGCTGCAAGATTTAGACAGCATGGAGTGATATGACTCCTTAATTTGCATATCTAGAATGAGAGTCCTTTGTTAATTGGGGATTGCTTGACTTCTGAAAGTGGTTGGTTGGTTGGTTGGTTGGTTTCCAAATACCAGCAGTTTGGGTACCAAAAAGTTTCTCTGTCATGCAGCAGAACGTGCTACAGTTATACCACACTTCTGAAGGTTTCTTGTGGCTGTCCAGGCCAGGAGTAAGAGAAGTGGCTTTAAATACCTGAGCAAAGCACTACCCTAAAAATGCAGTCTTAGAACATGTGCAGCTGGATGTGGTTCTCTGTAACACTTGGATGCTAAGCCTGCATACTCTTACCACTCCTGAGGACTTCCTGTAGGAGTTCTTGGTTTATGTCACCTTGATGGACTGGCAGCTATTGCCCTGAAGTGAAAAATGACCCAACTCTCTCTCTAAAAAGAGCTAGAGCTTGCCTATTCAGACTGACTTGGCCACTTTGGGATGTGTTTGTGTTTGAAAGAAACTGTCAGACTGCTCAGGCTATCCACTCAGTGGCAGTGGAGGTCTCGCTGGTAACGGCAATTCCCCCAACACCTCTTCTCTCAAATCGTTCACTTCAGATTCTTCAAATATTCATGCCATCTTGGTTTCCTTCACAGACAGAAATCAGAGCTCTTCTTCTTACAGTAAGATCTTATTGCTGACTTTGTTAACCTATACAATGTTGGAATAGATAAGGGAAGCTTGCCTCGTGCTATAGTTACGGCTCCAGGTGTCCCCGTGAGCGTAGAGAACTTACTTTCCTGAGATGATGCCTTTAAATGAAAGACAGTCCCCTCCCTCCTAAATTGCCCATCCTTTCAAGTTTGGGAACCACTGTGGAGATGACTGAAGGTTACACTTCCCCTAGACAAATCCTTGCAGCTTCAGTCAGGGGGAAATGAGTTTGGCCATTCACATTTTTAGCTATGCCAGGCTTGAGACAAAAGCAGAGCTGAGTCTCCCATTGTGTGAGGCTTTGCACTGCCTGTTGTGTGTAGAGTGCACTTCTCTCCCTGGTTGGGAATGATTGTTTACTGATTTTTTTCTGTCCTCTTTGTTTTTTTTTTTTTTAGCTGGGATGAATGGGTTCCAGAAAGCAGAGTGCTCAAATACGTGGATACCAATTTGCAGAAACAAAAAGAACTTCAAAAGGCCAACCAGTAAGTGTTTGCATTACAAAACCTTGTCAGTAAATCCATTCTTTTTCTTCTGTGGAACCCCCATCCCACAGCTCTTTATCAAAGGAAGTTAGTGAGTCTGTAAACAGAAGCCTTCAGGAGGTGTTCGTGTATCACAGAATCACCAAGGTTGGAACAGACCTCAAAGGTCATCAAGTCCAACCTGTCACCACAGACCTCATGAGTACTCAACTGTGGCACCAAGTGCCACGTCCAATCCCCTCTTGGACACCTCCAGGGGTGGTGACTCCACTACCTCCCTGGGCTGCACATTCCAATGGCTAACAACTCTCTCTGGGAAGAACTTTCTCCTCACCTCCAGCCTAAACCTCCCCTGGCACAGCTTGAGACTGTGTCCTCTTGTTCTGGTGCTGGTTGCCTGGAAGAAGAGACCAACCCCCTCCTGGCTACAACCTCCCTTCAGGTAATTGTAGACAGCAATAAGGTCTCCCCTGAGCTTCCTCTTCTCCAGGCTAAGCAACCCCAGCTCCCTCAGCCTCTCCTCACAGGGCTGTGCTCAAGGCCTCTCCCCAGCTTTGTTGCCCTTCTCTGGACACAGCCAAGAGTCTCAATGTCCTTCTTAAACTGAGGGGCCCAGAACTGGACACAGTCCTCAAGGTGTGGCCTAACCAGTGCTGAGTCCAGGGGCACAATGACTTCCCTGCTCCTGCTGGCCACACTAGATCAGGTTGCTCAGAGCCATATCCAGCCTGGCCTTAAAAAAAAACTCCAGGGATGGGGCTTCTACCACCTCCCTGGGCAACCTGATTCTGATCTTTCTCCTGCAACCTGCTACTCACCTTTAAAATGGTGACTTGAGGTTTTGAGGAAGGGTGGCTCAGTGAAATGAAGAAGCAGCCTGACTAACTGGAGGTACATCCTTTGATGTGGAAATTAGGTGGCATAAAAAATGACCCTTCTGCAGCATCCCTGAAGTAAAGGTGAGGCTCTCAGCTTCAGGATGCCTGCAAACAGTTGGATTTTTGAATGCTAATCTTGAGAAGAAATGCTTCTGTGGAGAAGGTTGTTTTGCTTTCAGCAAGCCATGTGCTGCTGCCACAGGGTTCAGAACAAGGAGGATGGTGGCAGTGGGGAGGAAATGGGTGTTCATACTCTATGAAGAAGCCTTAATCTTCTTGATATTGAGTTGGATTTGTTCCTGCTCGTGACACACTGATTTGCAAAGCCAGTTCTATTCTAAGCTGTTCTATCCTGTGCTCCGAGGCTGTTTACTAGGCATTCTCTAAATGTCTTGCATAACCTGGTCTCATTTGAGAGGAAAACAAGCTGCTGCTGTTTTTTTTTTTTTTCCCATTAAAGTCTTTATTTACTCTTTTTTTTTTTTTTTTTTTTGCCTTCTTTCTTGTTTCTTTTTAATAAAGGGAACAATATGCAGAGGGGAAGATGAGAGGTGCTGCTCCGGGCAAGAAGACTTCTGGTCTGCAGCAGAAAAACGTTGAAGTGTAAGAAGATTTTAATTTAACTAACAAAGAAAGAAAGAAGCCCACCCCTAAAACCTCACCCCAGAAAGCTCCCCAAACTTTTGCTTGTCAGTTTTACTATTGATCTCTACAGAGCATTTCTTTGCTTAAGAGTGGTGCTGCAGGCCAAGCTACTCCTGACACGACCCCTGCAAAAGTTGTGTTGCACTTTTTGTGGCCTGAACCAAGGTCTTTGTTTTGAAGTACTTCATTCATAGAATCATAGTATCAGTCAGGGTTGGAAGGGACCACAAGGATCATCTAGTTCCAGCCCCCCTGCCATGGGCAGGGACACCCCACACCAGATCAGGCTGGCCAGAGCCTCATCCAGCCTGGGCTTAAACACCTCCAGGGACGGGGCCCTAACCACCTCCCTGGACAACCCATTCCAGGGCTTCACCACTCTCATGGGGAAGAACTTCTTCCTCACCTCCAGCCTGAATCTCCCCACCTCCAGCTTCATTCCATTCCCCCTAGTCCTATCACTACCTGAGAGCCTGAGAAGTCCCTCCCCAGCCTTCCTGTAGGCCCCCTTCAGATCCTGGAAGGCCACAATGAGGTCACCTGGGAGCCTTCTCTTCTCCAGACTGAACAGCCCCAACTCCTTCAGTCTGTCCTCACAGGAGAGGTGCTCCAGCCCTCTGCTCATCCTCGTGGCCCTTCTCTGGACACCTTCCAGCACCTCCAGATCCCTCTTGTAATAGGGCTGCCTTTAGGCAGTGCAGTGTTTCACAGTGCATCAAGGTACTGAACAGACAGTTCTGTACTCGTTTTGCACCCTGAAGTTAGTGAACTGACACTCAGAAAGTGGTGAGTCCTCCTAGCACTCTGGTATCTTGGTGAAATGGGGTTCTCTATAGAATTTTACACTCCTTCCAAGCCCTTTTGATTCAAGTCCTTAAAAATGCTTTGCCTTCTTTGTGTCCAGTGGCTAAAAACTCCACTTAGCCTTTGGTTTGCTCTTTTTGACCAAAGAAACCCCGTATGCTGTCAAATGGTTTGGCATCTTAAGAGACCAGAAGCAAGCTCAGACATTTATTAGGGAAAATGAATCATTTCAGGATGTAACTGTCAGATTGCTTTCATCCCATCCATTTTGTTCTCCAGAGCAGCTTTGTGTGGTGGTCAGGGTCTCTCAGAGTCAGTGCAGCTCTCCTCCACCTCTTTGTGTGCCATGAAACTCAAGTCTTTGGGGTAGTGCTTCACTTAATTACGAAGATGGCCATGACTAATGAGGTGTGTTGAACCTCTAACTTCATTTGTGGTTCTGGTCTTCATGAGAAAGCTGCTGAAATGACACCAGCTCCCAAGAGCAACATTTGGCAGCAGCCTCAGATTTCAGTTCTTATTTACAGGCAGACTTGTTATTGAGTATGCTTCACTGCCTCCAGAATGGGCACAGTTGTTGTTTTTTTGGGGCTGGATCCTGAAGGCAAAGTTCCCAGTGGGATTAGTCCAAGCCCAGCCAAGGCTATAGATTGGCTCTTGGTCTCTGGAATAGGAAGTCCTATGGATCTGACCATAATGCTGTGTCCTCCCATTGGGCTGTTGCTGAGGTGCTTTGACACTACTGGTTTTAGTGTGGTCTGTCAGCTCAGAGTCGCCCTCTGACAGGGACCTATTCACTTGTTTGGTCTTCATCTGAAGGTGGAAAAAACAAACCAAACCCAATCCAACTGTTTACACATCTCCTAATGAATGCCATTGAAATGCAATGAGAGCAGATCTGAGTGATGACCACTGCTAATTTGGCTGCTTAAGGGGCTGTTGCACCTCAGTCTTTGTGCATTTTAGTGGGAGCAGGCTTAATGTCCTGTCTAAATTTCACCCAGGTAGAGATGACTCAGTTGTAAATGCCTACAATTTGCATTGCAGAGAACATCCCAGCAGTACCTTCAGGATTAGGTTCCCCATACCATCAGCTTTAGTCACCTCAGTAGCTCAGGCTGGTTGCAGCAGGATGAGTTCTCTCTTAACCTGTGCTTGGAATCCAAGTTGGCTTAATCCTCTCTAGTACACCTAATGATGTTGTATCCAAGGGAGACTCTCATAGCAGAAATGACTTCATCTTCAACCTCTGTGTAACCCAGAGCTTGAAAGCATATTTCTAGGTCTGTCTTTCCCATCTGGTTGAAACCAGTTGGGGGGGGAAAGGAGTGGCTCAGCTTTGTGCTGTCATCACTCTTCTAGGCATGGGTGGGTGTTTCCCAGACAGTAAGGCCATTCTCTGAAACTTCTGCTTCATGTTGGTGGCAAAAATGAGTCCCTTGATGGTGAATTTTCAGTTGTAAAGTGAAAGAAGGAAAGGGAATGCCATTTAGAACAACATGGTCAAGACCTTTTATACCAGGGCCCCATCTGCGCTGATCTTGCTCCTAGTCTCTAGTCATTACCACCATCCAATACATCCTCCTAAATTAGGCCTGTGACACTTTGATCAGGCTCTCCCTTTTTTTTTTCCCCTTTCCTATTTGGTGGCTTAGGGAGAGGAAGTACTTTGCTTTACCCTAGCAGTGACGCAGGGTTGTGATTCTGATGTGTTTGACCCAAACTACTGCTGCTCGCATCCTGCTTACAGCTGAAGGCAAGATGACCTCTCAAAAAGAGGGGGGGGAAAAACAACTCAAAACACAGTTCCTACCCCAAAACTTCTGGATTGTGGAAAATCTATGAAGGTGCTTGCTGATGGGGGAGGGGGAAGGATTTAAAAGGGTAACAGTCTTTGGGTCTCACAGATTCACCTTTTGTAGCATTCTGGGGGGATTGAACGGAGGGAGAGGTAACAGGCTGTGCAACTCGGTTCTTCAGCTAGCCAAAGGGGAATGGAAAGGAAACAATCTGCCAGCACAACATTCTCCTCCAGGAATGTTCATGAGAAAAATGAACAAGTAGATTTCTGACTCTGAACTGGGTTCTGTTGAAGGCTAAAGGGCAAGGTCTGGCAATCTCTTCTTACCTCAACCCCCTCCTTGTGCCTAGGTTTTTCCGACGAGATGGAGCGCATACGGTTTGCTGTTTGGAGACCCCTACCATATCGACGCGGTGAGTTAAGGGTGGGTTGTCAAACCAGGATGGGCATCCTGAAACCGCCATCCCCCCTGAAATCCCCATCCCCCTGCTCTCCCAGATTGCTTTCAGACACTCCCTGAAAGTCCTCAGCTGCCCTCCTGTAACCTCTGGGAGCGGCGCTGTTTGCGACAAGCGCTGCAGCGTATCGCTCCGGGTTTGGTTTGTGGTTCGAAGTCTGCTGTGGACCTGCCGGTTGAGAGTTTCTCTGCAACGTTCACCTTTTTGGTTGGGAGAGGGGACAGTGAGTTGTAAAATGCACTCAGGTGTCCCACTCTTTTAAAAAGAAGTGGAGGACACCTGACTTCAGGCTTGGGAAAGTGGCTGTTTCTGCAAGGTCGCTCAAGTCGGTCCACATGCAGCCTGGGGTTCTGCTTCCACGGAAACTGATGCCAAGGATCACTGGCTTCTGTAAGTCTTGGGGGCTGCTGTCATAACGGTGTTAGAAAGTCACAGAATCACCAAGGTTGGAAGAAATCTCAAAGATCATCAAGGCCAACCTGTCACCACAGACCTCATGATTAAACCATGGCACCAAGTGCCATGTCCAATCCCCTCTTGAACACCTCCAGGGACGGTGAACTTCACCACCTCCCTGGGCACCACATTCCAACGGCTAACGACTCTCTCTGTGAAGAACTTTCTCCTCACCTCCAGCCTAAACCTCCCCTGGCACAGCTTGAGACTGTGTCCTCTTGTTCTGGCGCTGGTTGCCTGGGAGAAGAGACCAACCCCCACCTGGCTACAACCTCCCTTCAGGTAGTTGTAGAGAGCAATGAGGTCTCCCCTGAGCCTCCTCTTCTCCAGGCTAAGCAACCCCAGCTCCCTCAGCCTCTCCTCACAGGGCTGTGCTCAAGGCCTCTCCCCAGCCTTGTTGCCCTTCTCTGGACACGTTCAAGTGTCTCAATGTCCTTCTTAAACTGAGGGGCCCAGAACTGGACACAGGACTCAAGGTGTGGCCTAACCAATGCAGAGTCCAGGGGCACAATGACCTCCCTGCTCCTGCTGGCCACACCATTCTTGATGCAGGGCAGGATGCCATTGGCCTTCTTGGCCACCTGGGCACACTGGTGGCTCATGTGCAGCCGGCTGTCAATCAGCACCCCCAGGTCCCTTTCTGTTTGGCAGCTCTCCAGCCACTCTGACCCCAGCCTGTAGCTCTGCATGGGGTTGTTGTGGACATAGTTTCATAGAATGGTTTGGCTTGGAAGGGATCTTAAAGATCATAGAATCAATAAGGCTGGAAAAGGCCTCGGAGATCATCAAGTCCAACCTGTCACCCAAGACCTCATGACTACTGAACCATGGCCTAGTTCTAACCCCACTGCCATGGTTAAGGGACACCTTCCACTAGACCAGATTGCTCAAGGCCCCATACAACCTGGCTTTGAGCACCTCCAGGGAAGGGGGAATCCCCAACTTCACTGGGCAACCTGTGCCAGCAGGCTGATAACAAACATCACTGGTTTCTGTGAGCCTTGGGGGTGAGGCTGCTGTGATAGTGGTGTTAGAAATATGAGGTTTGAACTTGCCTCTTAATGTCCAGTGTTCTTCTTGTCCTCAGTCTGTTTCTGTAAGCTGCAGCCACAGGTTCAGAAAGCTGCTGAGAGTGTTTGTAAGCCATGTTTGAGCAAATAAATATGCATGAAATGCAGGATGCATCCAGTTGGAAAATATTTATCTTATGATAACTAGAGGGCTGTCACAGAAAAACATTTGTACAGTTAGAGCAGGCTGCCAGAAATTGAGGACAACTCTGCAGCTTCTGGCTTCTCCAGAGTGTTTTGGACAAAGTTCTGCTGAATTTCCAGCTTCTAAGAGTTTATGCTGCCTTTGATGGGCCTTGTGGGGTTAACTTGCAAATAAATCAGTGAACAATCAGGGTTAAGGGGTGTTTGGAGAATAAGAAGGACGACTATAGGGAAGGTCAGACACCCACTAACAAATGTGAGAGTCAAGCAGTCTCATCAGAGATGCTCTCAAAACAGTCTCTCCATGTGGGAGTTGTTGTTTTTACTTCCAACAGGAGCCTTGTTCTTAATCTGAATGTATTACTCAAAAGCATCTGCTCCTCCTGCATGTCTCCTCTGCTATCTTTGGAGCAGCTGGTAGCTCTCAGGAGCTACCTCCAGTCCTCTGAAGGTCAAGCAGCAGATGAATGCTGCCTACGTGTTGGTTGTTCAGGGCAGGAACGGCTACACCAGCTCCCACTGAAGGTTTTTCCTTGCCTCTTCTGCTCCCTAATGGTCTCCAGTCACATGTGCTTAGGGATAATCAAGTGAGTCAGGTCCAGAATGATGCTCTCCCCCAAATACCCTTTCTACTTCCAGCAGGCTGTAATTAAGGTAGCTGAGAGCTGGAGGCTGTATCCCTGTGATGGCTTTAATAGTCCTGTGTAGGACTGGCTTATATTTATCTGACAGCTTCTGAGCCCTTTGGACATGTGGTGTCCACATTATCTCATGGCAGCCTGCTCTCATCTCTGTGCTGAAGAGGGAAGGAAAGAGGGTGATGACTCCTGTGTTTTTAATGGCTGCTGCTTTGGGGTTTTGGTCTGTTTCATCTGTTTGAGGGAAGAGTGATTGTTGATTTGAATCAGAATGGCCTAGGTTGGAAGTGACCTTAGAGATCATCTACTCCAACCATTCTGCCATGGGCAAGGTTGTTTGCTCAAGGCCTCATCCAGCCTGGCCTTGAACACCTCCAGAGAGGGGGCATCCACCTCCTCTCTGGCCAACCCATTCCAGAGTCTCACAACCCTCATACTGAAGAACTTCTTCCTAAGATCCAGTCTCAACCTAATCTCCTTCAGCTTCAAACCTTCGCCCTTGTCCTGTTGCTAGACACCCTTACAAAAGGTCCCTCTCCAGCCTTCCTGTGGGTTCCCATCAGGTACTGGAATCAAAGTGTTGAGGTATTTGAATCTAAGTTCAATGAAGACCTTCTTGATTGAAGTTCTTCAAGCTTCATCTTCTATCTCTAGTTGTCCCTCTGCCACGTTTCCCCTCAGTTGTCAGCTGGAGAAAGCAGGAGTAACCAGGCAGAGATAGAGGCTAGGGAAGCTGTTGTACACAACCAGCTGTTCTTAATCCTCTGGACCTTCTAGTTTGTGTGCCTTCTAAGGTCAGGTTGCCTGAGCAAACACAGCAGATTCTCATTTCCTCCTTGTTACTACACACCTTGTGTCAGGGGAGACTTTATTTCCAAAAGCTCAGTTACAGCTGTTCCATCACTAACCCACTGCCTGATTTCCATTCTCTGACACTTCATGTGTTGAGCTCATGCCTGAGACTAGGTGGGAGCTACACAGGAGCTGCTGCTCATACCTTAACCAGCTGTTACAGGGAGGTTTAACAGATCTCTAAGTCCCTTCCAAAGGCACATGGGATGTGGGGACAGTAAAATCCTTGTTACTGCCCATAATACTTCTTCATCTGTCTGGTCATGGACTCCTAACTGTTGTGGAGTGAGTAAACTTTCCAAGGTCTTGTTTTACTCCTGATGTCATTTGCCTGTGAATTCTGTTTCCTAACCTGGTTTTATTGTCTACTGACAGGTCTCTAGACATGTCTCAGAAGCCAGTTTGAGCCTTAACCCCAACTCTTGTGCAAAGACTGCTGGCTTCTTGAGGTGGCACCCACAGTTCTGTGACAGATATTTGACTGTTTGTCCTCTGATGACTGTGGCAAGGTGAAGCACAGCCTTTCAGTGTGTTGTCTCCTCTGGTATCCTCTTTAGTCTCACCATGTGATCATGAATACAGTCTTGCTTTGGATGCTGAGACAGGAAGCTCAGTGTTAGGCTCTTGTGGTGTGGGCTGTTTATTTCTCTTCTGGGTGAGCTGCTCAGCAGGACTGATCACTGTCCCATGTCTGACACCAGTAGGCTACATTCTCTTCAGTTTAAACTGCCAGATCTTCAGCACCTTGCCCCTCTCCTCCTTCTCTTTCCACAGCAGCTTCTCTGAAACCTCCACCCTGCCTTTTAGTTTTCTTGTCAGCTTTGAGTGAAGAAGAGCAGCTGGGCTGTGCTTGCTGCATAGAGGAGTCAGTGAAAGCTGTTGTGGTGCTTCTGGACAGCAGTACAAGGCTTGCTGGTCATGGTGTAGTCCTGAAGTGACACAAAGGGATGGATTTTAACCTCTCCTAGGTAGGCTTCATCTTTTTGCATCACTTCAGGGCTTGCATTCCCTTTGTCCTTATCTGCAATGATGAGGAACATGCCTGGTGTTCTTCAGGTCTATGCCCCAAAATGAGAGTCTGCTTGGACTCTTATCTAAGATGTGCTGCTTATCTCTGTCAGCAGGGCTGGCTGCAACCTCTCAGACAGATCCTGCACTTCTCTCCTGGGTTTGGAACGCACTGCATGCTTCAGTTGCTGATCACAGCAGCAGCCCTTCCCTTTGCACACATTATTCCAGGCCTGCTCATGTTTGAAGCTCTTGCTGTTTGTTTCCTGACTCTGATCTGTCTTTTAGCCAGATTTGCAGGCAGCTGCTTTGAGTGGAAGCAGAGGTGTGTGACTTAAAATAGAAGGAATGAGGTGGGAGAGGAGAACACAAGCACCTGCCCACAGTGGATCATGTTAGACTTTGTGCTCCACTAAGACATGCAGTTTGCTGTCTCAGTTGCACTGGCTCTTTAAGTACTTTATGTTGCCTATCCCAGTCTTGGGGCTCTGCTTCTGGGGTAGTGCCTAACGTTGTGTTTTGTCCTGTGATTTTAACTGTGGAAAGAACTCCCTGTTCCTTCTTGTTTACTCCAGGTTTGGAAGAAAAGACTTTCTCTTCAGTACACCAGTCCATTATCAGTGATTTAACTTGGCAACTCTTCCTTCTTGCTGGAGAGAGAGAGATGATCTTTCTTCTGCCCACAGTTTAAGCCTAATGCTTGTTTGAGTTAAAGATAGGGAGAGGCTTTCTTCCCAATCTCCAGACCTTCCTAGGAACTCTGCCTACTTCCTGACCCTGATTACAGCCAGTTCAAAGCAAGAGTCACTTGAGATAGTGGTGAACTTCCAAAGAAATAATCCAGTGCTGGTAAAGAGCTTTATCCACACAACCTATTTCATTTTTTTTTTTCCTGAGGTTTAACTCCCATTTAACAGTGAGCAAATTGAAATGTGGCTGACAGTGCCTTGAATTCAAATGCTCTGCAACTGGTCAGTAAACCAAACTTGGCTAATGCCAAACATTAGCCAAAGGTGAGATACAAGACACCTTGAGATACACGAGGTGGACACAGCCTTGTATCTCACAAAGGTGAGATGCAATGACACAAGACACCTTGTTAGGACAGTTGTCTATGATACTCCTGGCCTGTCTGAATATTTACATGTCCTGTGCCTTGTATTTCTTCAGGGGTCTTTAGCATTTGAAGGTCTCTGTGTTGCCCAGCTTAGACTGAAAACAAGGGCTAAGGATAGAGACTTATGAAATATGTGAGTTGAAAGCAGTAAGAAGATAAATGTCAGAGACAAGGCTCTCTAGTGCATTCCAAATGTTTGTAAGGAGTGGCAAGTGCAAGCATAGAATTGTCAGGGTTGGAAGGGACCTCAAGGATCATGCAGTCCCAACCCCCTGCCATGGGCAGGGACACCTCACACTACCGCAGGTGGCTCACAGCCACCTCCAGCCTGGCCTTAAAAACCTCCAGGGATGAGGCTTCTACCCCTTCCCTGGGCAACCTGTGCCAGTGTCTCACCACCCTCATGGGGAAGAACTTCTTCCTAACATCCAATTTGAATCTACCCATTTCTATTTTTGCTCCATTCTCCCTGGTCCTATCACTACCTGACACCCTAAAAAGTCCCTCACCTACAAGCTGATGATGGATTGTAAGCAGTCCATGCAGCTTCATGGATAGAATTTAAACTTCCCTCTCTGGTGTAGTGGTAAAACTCTGGGGTTTTGCCCCATACTTTATTGGAGTTTAACTCATTTGGGTGAGACTTGTCTGATCATTCCCAGCACTTCTGTTTTCCTTGTCCCATAATCTGAGTGATCCCTGAAATAGAGAAATAAACCACCTACAGATCTAGTCTGGTTTTCCAACAGCACTTGGAAAATGTGAAGCATCTTGCAGCTGTTACTTGCCAAAGTGTCAGTCAGTTCTGGTTTTAAATACTCATGCTCATGACATGCCTTCTGGGGGCTTGTAGGTTTGCACATCTAAGTGCTGGCTTCCGCACATTGGCCACAGCAACCCCAGGCAGTGCTACAGGCTGGGGTCACAGTGGCTGGAGAGCAGCCAGGCAGAGAGGGACCTGGGGGTGCTGGTTGATAGTAGACTGAACATGAGCCTGCAGTGTGCCCAGGTGGCCAAGAAGGCCAATGGCATCCTGTCTTGTATCAGGAAGAGTGTGGCCAGCAGGAGCAGGGAGGTCATTCTGCCCCTGTACACTGCACTGGTTAGGCCACACCTTGAGTCCTGTGTCCAGTTCTGGGCCCCTCAGTTCAAGAAAGATGTTGACTTGCTGGAAGGTGTCCAGAGAAGGGCAACAAAGCTGGGGAGGGGTTTGGAGCACAGCCCTGTGAGGAGAGGCTGAGGGAGCTGGGGTTGCTTAGCCTGGAGAAGAGGAGGCTCAGGGAAGATCTCATTGCTCTCTACAACTACCTGAAGGGAGGTTGCAGCCAGGAGGGGTTGGTCTCTTCTCCCAGGCAACCAGCGCCAGAACAAGAGGACACAGTCTCAAGCTGTGCCAGGGGAGGTTTAGGCTGGATGTTAGGGAGAAGTTCTTCACAGAAAGAGAGATTGGCCATTGGAATGTGCTGCCCAGGGAGGTGGTGGAGTCACCATCCCTGGAGGTGTTTAGTAAGAGACTGGATGTGGCGCTTGGTGCCATGGTTTAGTTGATTAGCTGGTGTTGGGTGATAGGTTGGACTCGATGATCTTGAAGGTCTTTTCCAACCTAGTTAATTCTATTTAACTTTAGTGATTTCTTTTTTTCCCCTCAAAGTGGTGTCATTTTAGCCCTTTAAATGAAGAACCCAATCTTGTAGTATCAGACCTGTGATGCAGAATCCCCTGTGACATTGTTCATGTGCCTTTAACTAGTCCAGAGGCCGCTGAGTGTTTGCTCGTTGTTCTGAACTTAATAGACAACTGTGTGTGGGTTTTTCTTCCTGGCTTTCTACTTTGGATTCTTTATTGCAAATATAAAGATAATTCCACTTAATTTGTGCTCTTCTTGCAGGAAAACAAAAAAGAACAAACAGAAAAGTAAGTATCTCTGTATTGGGTGTGTAAATGGGTATCCTCAGTGGCCTCTCAGCTGGAGCGAGACCTTAAATCTGCTTCAGCTAAGCTTCCTGAAGCCCCTTGGTATTGTTCCTTTTGTGGCCTTGAGATGTTTTCTTCCCCTTGGTCAGAAGGAATGCACACTCTTCTGGTTTGTACACAGACTGCTTGCTTCAGTCTGTGCAGCTTTTGACCTCTTGAGAATGAGAAGCAGAATGATGTCTCTGTGGATCTGTTGTTTCATAAGTCAAACTTAGGTTTTTTTTCTTACTGAGATTGTAGAGCAGAGCTGCTGGTTCCCAGAGTCCTCCTGAGGAATGTTACAGATACTGACTTAGCAGTTTGGGTTTAGTGCAGGCACCTCCATCTGCAGCTAAGCTTAGATAGTTGCAGAATACAAGTAATACTTTAAGAAAAATAGAAGTGAAAAGGTGAGCTGAGAGCAGTCTGGGTCTTACTTCTAAATCCTTTAAAATCTCTCTTTGCTGGTATTTCTTACTGAATTAAGGTCTTTTCCAGCCAGGTGGTTCCATGATTTCTTAAGCAGTGTAATGTCCCTTTCTGTACAGCTCCAGGAATTGGAGAAGGGAGCAGTACCAGTGAGACTCCTCAGCCTCCAAGGAAGAAGAGGGCTCGAGTAGATCCAACGGTCGAAAGTGTAGGTACTCCTGATCCTCCCCTTGGGGGTTGATAGCAAAGGGGAAGGCTGCTGTGCTCAGAAACAGAGAGCGGTGCTTTGGCCTGCAAGGGGGAAAATTGCACAGCTGGCAAAATTCAGCTTCCCAAGTGGCCTTGAGAAATAGAAGCTGTTTCCTTGTTCCCTCTGGAGCCTTCCGCAGCTACTGCAGCCATTCCTCCGTGCAGGGGTGTGTTTCGGTTGTGAAAATGAGGAGCATAGGGGACTGCTAGCTTGGACAGTTGTCTGAGAGATTTCATTAGCCTGGCTTCTCTTTGGTTCAGGAAGAGACATTTATGAACAGAGTTGAAGTCAAGGTGAAAATCCCAGAGGAGCTGAAACCGTGGCTGGTAGACGACTGGGACCTCATCACCAGGCAAAAGCAGGTAACGGGCCCCAGGAACAACCTTGCTCTGGGTGGGGACACTAAAACTACACTTCCAGATTTCCTCCAAACACAGTGTGGTGAAGTCTCTTGCAGTGTTGGGCAGCAGCTTGGTGGCTTACTTGGCTGTTCTCGTTGGAGTTGGATTGCTGGTGGCTCAGCAAGGGCTGTGTGTAAATTTGTAGACTAGACTTGATGATCTCATCGAGCACAACCTAGAAGAGCAAATCATTTAAACTTGTTTAAGCTCTGTGGTGTTAACTGTGTGCTGCTGGTGTGTTTCCACTTAGCTGATGGAGGATTGGTCTGTAGGAATGTCACAGATGATGCCTCTCTTCCCTCAGCTCCTCCCTGCCTCGCTTTGGTGTCACTTGTTGCGAAGTTCCCCAAGTGTCTTAAGCTGTTCTCCAGCTCTAACAGAAAGCTGCTGCTTAAGATGGAGGCTGATTAACCTCTGCCAGGCTGGAGCCATATAAAGCTTCCTGATTTATCACAGAATGTCAGGTTGGAAGGGTCCCTAAGAATCATCTGCTCCAACCTTCCTAGGTGATAGTTAAAAATCTAGTTAAATTCTAGTTAGATCCAACTAGATTTTCACTCTCTAATTAACTAGAAATGGAAACAAGAAGATTCTTTCTGTTTTCAAAGGCTCAAACACTTTGAATGAAGCCATGATTCATTAACACAGTTTGGGTTTGGATGAAACTGCAACTGAAATCAGCAAGAGGCATGGAAAAATAAGACTGAAACCTGTTTGTGGCTGGCTTGGCTGCATGCTGTAACTTACTGTGATTCTGAGGTCCTCTCTCTCTTCCTGCAGTCCCAGACATAGAATCATTTGGAAAAGAGCTTCAAGATTGAGTCCAACCATTAACTCTGCTCTACCAAGTCCACCACTGAGCCATATCCCCAAGCACCACATCCATACAACATTGGGGGGGTGGAGGGGGCTGGGAAACACTTTCACTGAAAGGGTTTTCAAAGAGTGGAACAGGCTGCCCAGGGAGGTGGTTGAATCCCCAGCCCTGGAGGTGTTTGAAAGAGGCAGAGATGTGCTGCTGAGGGATATGGTTTGTCACCAGACTTGGTAGAGTTAGAGATCTCAGAGGTCCTTTCCAACCCAAATGACTTTGTTTTTAAACATGTGCAAATCCTGCATGGAGAAGGCTGACTTTCCTTGGTGAATACAAATCTTGAGCAATAAAGGTGCTCAAACACTGCTGTGTGTACTCTGACCCCAGCTCTGCAGAACTAGGGGTGTTTTTCTTTCCCCCCTGAATGTCCTCAGACCATAGTGCCCTTGAGAAGAAAACAGCTAAGCAAAGTGGGGCCCTTGCCTCAGAAGGCCAGCCCCAAGTACCTGGATTTGCCCTGCTGCTCAGCCTTGCTGTAGACAACTGTCCTAGTGTCTGTGGAAAATGGAAGGTAATCCTGGATGAATCATGGCTGGGAGTATTTGGCTTCCATTCTGGCAGCTCCTGAGAGACCTGCTGAGGCTCCTCAGACTCTGCAGACAGCGAAACCTCGTGGCAGGTCTATTTGCTTCACAGCAGTAGCAGTGCCAGGTGGTGGGCTGTGGGTGCCAGAAGAGCAGCAGACAGAAGAACAGGCACTGTTGCTTTTGTATCTGCCGTGTGGCCTGGTGGGGAGGTGTCTGCAGGGGCATGTGAGTGGTTTGCTGTGGACAGTTTGGCTCTTGAACTTCAGCAGTTCATCATCAGGTTGCTGCTGGGCAGCGCATGTGGAGCCGTGGCTGTAGCTGCTGTTAGCAGCTGCGTGAGAGAGAGCTGGGTGTTCCTTGAATAGCACTTAGTGTCTTAACCTGTTGATTTTAACCTGGCCAGTGTCCTTATGTCTGTTGATTTAAACTTAGCAGATGCAGACCTAAATGCCTACACCAACTAGACAACTTTGTCTGGTTCTGCTTCTTGTGCAGCTCTTCTATCTTCCTGCCAAGAAAAACGTTGACTCCATTTTGGAGGATTATGCAAACTACAAAAAATCCCGAGGAAATACTGATAACAAGTAAGTGGCAACCATATCAGACCTGACATGAACTTCTGCTTGTTGTTCTTGGACTTGGACCTGGTGGAAAACTTAGGCAGGTTTGGGAAAACATGTCCCAGCTTTGTGGCCCAAGCCTGAGGTGATGGAAGAGTTCCGAACAATGCAGTGCTGCTTCTTTTGGGTAGTAACAGAGGACTGGGGAGTGGTTTGGGCTGGGGAAGGACCTTTCAAGCTCATCCAGTCCAACCCCCTGCAGTCAGGAGGGACATCTGCAACTAGAGCAGGTTGCTCAGAGCCCCAGACTGCAGTGGGTCCAGGGATGAGGCATGGCCCATCTCTCTGGGCAACCTGGGACAGGGCCTCGCCGCCCTCAGTGTCAAACATTTCTCCCTTCTCTCCAGCGTGAATCTCCCTCTTTTGGTTGAAACCATCACCCTTTGTCCTGTCACAGCAGGCCCTGCTCAGAATATTGTCACTCTCACATCATTTCTGCTTCCCCCACTTTCCCTAAGCCTTTTCTCAGAGGAATCTGATAGAAGCTGAGGGAACAGTTCCCCACCCCTCCATTCTAACTGAGGCTGGGTGAATAAATTGAGTGCAACTTGCTGAACAGCCACCTTGCAGGTGAGCAAACTCTTAGTGTCTGGGTGGACTCTCATGGAGGAGGACAGGAGGTAGATGATGACTTTGGGAAGAATGTGGTGGACAGAGTTAATTGCTTGGAAGACTTTTCCATAACTGCCTCAGCAGTTCAACCCTGACAAACAAGGTGTGTTTGTTCTTCCCTTTTGAGAGGGAGAGAAACGAGAAATGGGAAGATCTTCTCATCCACTCAGGAGGAAGCTCGTTGACTCCTCAGGGTGTTTTAAACATTCTTTTATGTCACTGCCCTAATGTCTGTTCTAAATTTGTTTGCAGGGTGGAGTAAGGCTTTACTTCTTAGATGTGCAGAGTCACTGCTAATTGCTCCACAGTTACTCCTCAGTTAGCTGTGGAGTTGGAGGCCCGCAGGAGTTTGAGGGGCTGAGTTAGAAAGGGCCAGTTGCCTGCAACGTTGGATGGTTGTCCACTTGCAAGCAGCAGGAGCTCTGTCTGCTTACTTTATTGTACTTTTTACACTGGTTTGAGTTGGGATTAACTTTGAGCACAGAAGAGCTGGTCAGTGTCCTTCTGAATGATGCCTGGTGCTTCGAGAGAACTGCTTTGAGTTAGCTGCCAGTAGGTGACTACAAGTAAGGCTTTTTTTGCCTGAGTTCTTACTGACCTTACAACAGGGAGGCCTTGAAATTCATCACTCTCCCTGGCACTACATTTGAAGTTCTCCAAATTTCCTTGTCCCATCTGAAGGCTTCTTTAGGAAAAAAAACAACTTTGTGATTTTTGGTGGACTCCCCAAACCAAACCTTGTCCACCTGGTCACCGGAACAAGACTCAGGGCATTACTCTCTCCTCGCCAGGGAGTATGCGGTCAACGAAGTGGTGGCTGGGATTAAAGAGTACTTCAATGTCATGCTGGGAACTCAACTGCTGTACAAGTTTGAGAGGCCCCAGTATGCTGAGATCTTAGCAGATCACCCAGATGCTCCAATGTCTCAAGTCTATGGTGCTCCCCACCTGCTGAGGTTGTTCGGTGAGTTTGACCTCCGGAGGTGGGTGAAGAGCGGTCGGGAGTGCGCGGGACGCTTCCCCTTTCCTCTCCCGGGTCTCAGTGGGTGCCAGCTGCAGGGGTTTGATGAGCACTGTGAGATGTGGTGGCATCCTTTCCTCACTCTGTCTCCAAAATGCTCAGAACTGCTGAGGGATTTGGAATGGGAATTGATTTGGGGTTTTTTTTTCCCAAGCCTAGTTAATTGAGGTGAGCTTCGGAGTAGATTCCTGGGCTGTCTTAGATGCTACTGTGAGGTTCTGGACTGACCTTAACCACAAGGTGAAGCTGTTTGGAGCTAACAAGTGCTTTTCCTTCTGAAACAGTTCGGATTGGAGCCATGCTTGCTTACACTCCTCTGGATGAGAAGAGTCTGGCTTTGCTCTTAAACTATTTGCATGACTTCTTAAAGTAAGTACTTCCAAATCCTTGGAGCAGAAAGTCCTGCCCAGCACTGGTGAGGGTGCATCTCAGACACTGGATGCTGTTGTGGGCCCCTCATTCCAGGATGCACATTGAGGGGCTGGAGCAGGTCAAGAGAAGGGCAACAAAGCTGGGGAAGGGCCTGGAGAATAGGGCTGGTGAGGAGCAGCTGAGGGACCTGGGGTTGTTGAGCCTGGAGAAAAGGAGGCTGAGGGGAAACCTTCTGGCTCTCTGCAACTTCTTGAAAGGAGGTTGTAGAGAGATGGGTCAGTTTGTGCAACTAAGTAACAAGCGACAGGACAAGAGGAAACAGCCTCTTGTTGCTCCAGGGGAGGTTTAGGTTGGACATGAGGAACAATTTCTTCCTGGAAAGGGTAGTAAAGGCCTGGCCCAGGCTGCCCAGGGCAGGGGTGGAGTCACCATCCCTGAAGGGGTTTCAAAACTAGGGTGGTGGGGTTGAATGAGGCTTTGAGCACCCTGGTCTTGTAGGAGGTGTCTTTGCCTATGGCAGGGGGTTGAAACTAGATAGTCTTTCAGGTCCCTTCCAACCCAGCCATTCTATGACTCCATGGGCTGTGTGTTTCCAAGGAGGTAACTTCATCCTCTCCCCCTTTCCCCAGGTATTTAGCCAAGAACTCCTCCGCGCTGTTCAGCGCCAGCGACTATGAAGTAGCCCCTCCCGAGTACCATCGCAAGGCAGTGTAACCCTCTGCTGCCTGGCAGCCAAGTGATGCTTGGTATCCCCCCTGCAACACTTCTGCATCCCCCTCCTCCACCTCTCTTGCACATGTCTCTCTTGCACAGATGATGTACCCATGAAGTGAGTGAAGCTGGGTGTTCCAAAGGGAGCTGCCCTCCCTACCCCTTCCGTGACGACTCCTTGTCCCGCAGGAACTCTCCGTGACGTTTCTGGCTTGCTTCTGTTGTCTGCATCGATGGAATGTACAAAGAATTGCTTGATGGTGTTTCGTTGTTTTGAGCTCCTCAGCTCTCCTGGGTCTTGTCAGGTGAAGATTGCCTTCACTTGAACCTGCTTGATTGTAACAGGCACAGGCTGGGACCCACGGGGGCTGTGCCCACCTCGTGTCGGTGCTATCGGTTTCGTCTTTCAACCCCCATTCCCTCCCTCCACCTTGGGAGTCAAATGGTTGGGCCCTAAATGTTTGCTTTAATTAGATAGCTGAGGGACTGTGACCTTTTGGGGTTTTTTTTTTTTTTTTTATGTCCTAACAATAGGAAGAGGCTTTACCATTTCATGGTGTCTTGGACATGTTGGTCTTTCCCAGAGCTGTTTTCCAAACCTTCCAATAAACTTTTTGTTGGTTTGTTTTAATTTCAGATGTCTTCTAATGTCTGTATCTGCATCAGTCCCCCTGAGGTGATGGTGTCAGTTATGGTCTCAAGTGTGTGAAGTGCAGTATAAAGTTCTGCAATGTTAACCTGGAGATGCTGTGTTTCTTTCTCGTTCCAAGGATTGCCAGTTAAGGCCTCTGCCTCCTGGTCCAGCAGGGAACTGAAGTTTGTCTTCTCCTCTGGGGTCATTCAATAGTCTGTGAGTAATGATGGCAGTTTAGAATAGAATTGAATTAACCAGGTTGGAAAAGGCCTTTGAGATCATAGAGTCCAACCTATCACCCACCACCATCTAATCAACCAAACCATGGCACCAAGCACCCCATCCAGTCTCTTCCTAAGCACCTCCAGTGATATTTTCAGGGTGTGGAAGGTTTTCTGATCACTTTTCTTAGTGTCCAAGTCGATCTGTACTTCAGGGCTGAGAATTTCATGGATTCCTAGAATGGCTGGAATTGGAAGGGACCTTGAAGGTCATCCAGTTCCAATCCCCCTGCCATAGGCAGGGACACCTTCCACTGGAGCAGGTTGCTCAAGGCCTCATCCAGCATGGCCTTGAACACTTTCAGGGAGGGGGCATCCACAGCCTCCCTGGTGACCCCTTCCAGGGTATCACCATGTGAGGATGTTTTAGCCAAGCCAGTGCCCTTCAGCTGTGTGTGGGCAAGGAGGAAGTTGTGTTCAAAACCAAACATTGAAAAGATGTGTAGGGGTTTGATTTGTTTTAGAATAGAATCAACCAGGTTGGAAAAGACCTTTGAGATGATCCAATCCAACCTGTCATCCACCACTAACTAAACCATGGCACCAAGCACCCCATCCAGTCTCTCCCTAAACACCTCCAGTGATGGTGACTCCACCACCTCCCTGGGCAGCACATTCCAATGGCTAACAACTCTCTGTGAAGAACTTTCTCCTCACTTCCAGCCTAAACCTCCCTGGCACAGCTTGAGACTGTGTCCTCTTGTTCTGGTGCTGGTTGCCTGGGAGAACAGACCAACCCCCAGCTGGCTACAACCTCCCTTCAGGTAGCTGTAGAGAGCAATAAGGTCTCCTCTGAGCCTCCTCTTCTCCATGCTAAGCTACATTTGCTGCAGAATTCATGCAATCACAGGATGGTAGGGGTTGGAAGGGAGCCCTGGAGATCAGCCACTCCAACCCCTTTGCCAAGGCAGGGCCACCTAGAGGAGGTGACACAGGAACTTGCCTGGGTAGGTTTGAAAGCTATCCAGGGAAGGAGACTCCACAACCTCTCTGGGCAGCCTGCTCCAGGGCTCAAGCACCCTCTCACTGAAGAATTTTCTCCTCATCTTCAGGTGGAACCTCCTGGGTTCCAGTTTGTACCTGGTGCCCCTTGACCTGTCACTGGGCACCACTAACAGGACTCTGGCTTCACCCTTTTGCCCCTCACCCTTCAGCTCTTGCTGAGCAGGTCACCTCTTGGGCTGTTCTCCGAGCTCAACAGCTTCAGGGCTCTCAGGCTTTCCTCCTCAGAGATGCTTCAGGCTCCTCAGCATCTTCCCAGCCTCTGCTGGACTCTCCAGTAGTTCCCTGTCTTTTGAACTGGGGAGCCCAGAACTGGACCAGTACTCCAGATACAACCTCACTGGGGCAGCTTAGAGGAGAGAAGCTCCATTGACTTGCTGACCACACTGTGCACCCAGGATCCCGTGTCCTCCTGATTCTTGTCTCAGTCCTGCTGCAAGAAGAGCTGTGGCAGAAGCTTTAATCACAGAAGAGGTGCTGAGGAAATGTGTGAGAGGAACATGAAGTGGAGCAGGAAGGAGGCTCTGGCCCTACAAGATGCTTTTGTGTTCATTGTTTTCACAGCAGCTTGGTGCTGTGCCTGGCTCTGGTCTCTATCAGGAACATGAAGCTTATCTCTCTTCTTGACGTTGCAAGTTCCCTGCAGGGTTATGCACTGCTTCTGGGAAGGTCCTTGATGGAGTTGGCTCCAAGCTGCACAATCAGTGTTAGTGTTGTGAGCTGTGTCCTGTCTGCCTCTTGTTTCCTTTCCTTGCTTCTCTGAGGAACTCCCTGTTCCAGCCCCCTCAGCTAAGCTCTGTCTAGGGAGCGATCTCCTCTCCAGGTCTTTTGTCTATGTATCCCTTAGGCCTGGCAAACTCTTCTGTACCAGTCTGGAACAGCTCTTTCAGGCCAAGGTGATAGTCACAGGTTGTACCACGTTGGAAGGGACCCTCTAAGGTCATCTTATCCACCCCCTCTGCAGTCAGCAGGAACATCCCCAACTGGAGCAGGCTGCTCAAGGCCACATCAAGTTTGACCTTGAATGTCTCCAGGGATGGGGCCTCCACCACCTCTCTGGGCAACCTCTTCCAGTGTCTCACCAGCCTCATGGTGAAGAACTTCCTCCTAATGTCCAACCTACATCTCCCCTGCTCCAGTCTCAAACCATTGCCCCTCATCCTATCTCCACAGGCCCTTCTAAGCAGTCCCTCCCCAGCCTTCCTGTAGGTCTCTTGTAGAGCTCTGTCTCAGTATCTAAGGTCTCCCCAGAGCCTTCTCCAGGCTGAACAGATTAGAGCCTGCCTTTACAGGAGAGGTGTGCCAGCCCTCTGATCATCTTTGGCCTACTCTGGACCTTCTCCCTTCTGTTGGTAAACTCTTAGCAGCTGATTTTCCCCCTCCCCCAACTCAACAAGAAGAGAGAAGTCAGGACTGGATTTGGTCCATCAGGTTTGCTTCCTGTGGCAAGGGCTTCTTACCTCAACTCTGCATCTGTGGGACAGGATCTGGAGTTCCCCTACAAGTTACTTCATCCCCTGTGGGCCATGCAAAGCTTTTAACTCCACCACTTGCCTTCTGCAGCCCCTTTTGCCTGCAGAGCTGCTTGTGGTGAGTCTCTGGGGATGATTGAAAAAGGTTTTTGGTCACATCTGAGAAGTGTTGCATGACTTGGCCATGGTCTCAGTAGCTGCTATTTCTGGGCAGAAGACCAGGCTTTAATCACAGCTGGCTTATTGCAGGAAACCACAGGAGCTAAAGATCTGAGAACTCCTCTGCCAAAGGGCTGGTCCAGCACTGGTGGGTGTGAGCCTGTGCCCTTCCTGAGGAGCCAGCCAGTGCTGCTGCTGTGCCAGCTGGCCCTGAACACAGTGTTCTCCAGAGCATCTACTGGTGTGCAAAGATGGGGTTAGACTAGCCTGACCCCAGGGGAGGATGTGGCTGCCCCCTCCCTGGAGCTGTTCAAGGCCAGATTGGATAAGGCCTTGAGCAACCTGGTCTGGTGGAAGGTGTCCTTGCCTATTTCAGGAGGCTTGGAAAAAGATGACCTTTAAGGTTCCTTCCCACCCAAACCATTCTGTGAACCTTGGCCAGCACTGAGGCTTCATGAGCAGTGCAGCCTCTATTCCTGTGTCCCCAGCCCAGGGCACCTCAGGTAAGGACAGTGTGGCTGTAGAACTGGAAGATTCCTAGGGCTCTCCTCCTGTGGTGTCCCTCTGAGCTGGGAAACCTCAGCTCCTTAGAGCTCCTGGGAAAAGTGAGCTGTTCCTAGTCTGTGCTATCAGCATGGAATCCCAGACTGGTTTGGGTGGGAAGGGACTTCTAAAGCTCATCCAGTCCAAGCCCTCTGCAGCCAGCAGGGACATCTCCAACCAGAGCAGGTTGCTCAGAGCCCCAGGCAGCCTGACCCGTGATGGGGCATCTCCCACCTCTCTGGGCAGCCTGGGACAGGCTCTCACCACCCTCAGGATCAAACCTTTCTCCCTTCTCTCCAGTTTGAATCTCCCTCTTCTACTTGGAACCATCACCCCTTGTCCTGTCACAGCAGGCCCTGCTCAAAGGTCTGGCCCCACCTTCTAGACTCACCTGCTTCAGGCAACACCTTCACACCAAGCTCAGAGTGAGAGGTGGATGGTCACCTTGGAGCCCTTGGCTCATGCAGAACCTGGGGTGGCTGTTGTGTGCTCCTGGGGTCAGAGTCCTGTGTGCCTGTTGCACCCACTGGAGAAGCTGAGGCAGTGCTTGAAGAGAAGGAGATCTGATGTTTTTGGGTGCAGGGTGCTGCAGCCCACACTGGGTGGCCTGGAAGGGAGGCTTTTGGAAGTGGGGCACCCCTGGGAAGAGCCTCCTGGCACACAGCACAGAGTGGCTACCGCTGGGGGAGCTTAACTGGCCAAGCTCCCTCCTGCAAGGTGAGATTTTTTTCCACATGGAAAACTGCTCTGGGAGGCTGAGCAGGGGTGACCATGGCTGCAGAGGTGGCCCCAGCTCCGCAGCTGGAAGGTGGTGCTGCTGCCATTTCATCTCCACATCCTGCCCCATGCATTGTTTCACCTTTTTCCTTCCTCTGCTCCCATTTGAGGTGGCTTCCTGCACCGTGGGGTGTGGAGGGCTGGGTGCATCCCCACTGTTTTCCTGCTGCCACTGAGAGCCTGCCCTGTGCAGCAGCCTTTGTGTCAGATGGGCTCCTGGTGAGGCCCCTGCATGGGCCTGGCTGCTTTGCCTGTCACTGCAGCCCCACAGCAGGGGAGAGGAGGACACAGAGACCCTGCAGCTCTGCCCAGGCTCAGCCATGGCATCCTTGCAGGTGAGTGCTTCCCCCAAACCTTTCCCTGGTGTCTTCTCCAGCACTGACTTTGCAGGTGGGTGCTTCCCCCAAACCCTTCCCTGGTGTCTTCTCCAGCACTGACTTTGCAGGTGGGTGCTTCCCCCAAACCCTTCCCTGGTGTCTTCTCCAGCACTGACTTTGCAGGTGGGTGCTTTCCCCCAAACCCTTCCCTGGTGTCTTCTCCAGCACTGACTTTGCAGGTGGGTGCTTCCCCCAAACCCTTCCCTGCTGTCTTCTCCAGCAGTGAACTGTGTGTGTGTGGTGGCTGTGGTACTTTGAGCTGTGCCAGGGGCTTCATGTGCTCTTCACAGGGGGCTAGGCCATGGTGGGTCAGGCTGAATGACTCCAGCTCTCTGCTCTGGGTGGTGGCATTGCTCTGCTCTGGCTGCCTGTGATATCAGCAGCACAGGTTGGGGGCTGATCTGTTGGAGAGCAGCTCTGGGGAAAGGGACCTGGCAGTGCTGCTGGACAACAGGGTGGCCATGAGCCAGCAAAGTGCCTCATGGCCAAGAAGGCCAATGGCAACCTGGGATGCATCCAGAAGAGTGTGGCCAGCAGGGAGAGAGGTTCTTCATCCCCTCTGCCCTGCTGAGGCCACATCTGGAATCCTGGGTCCAGTTCTGGGCTTCCAGGTTCAAGAAGGGCAGGGACTTGCTGGAGAGGGTACAGCAAAGGGCTGCAAAGATGCTGAGGGGACTCAAACATCTCTGTGAGGAGGAAAGGCTGAGAGAATTGAGGCTCTTTAAGCTGGAGAAGAGCAGCCTGAGGGGGGTCTCATCAATACTGATCAATACTTCAAGGGTGGGTGTCAGGAGGCTGGGACCAGGCTTTTGTCAGGGACAGGACAAGGGGTGAGAGGCACAAACTGGAACATCAGAAGCTCCATCTAAACATGAGGAGGAACTTCTTTAAGGGTGATGGAGCCCTGGAGCAGGCTGCCCAGAGAGGTGGTGGAGTCTCCATCCCTGGAGGGATTCCAAACCCACTTGGATGCCATTCTGTGATCGTGTGCCAGCTTGCAGGGGCTCAGCCCCACCACGAGGGAAGGAGCTGGGGGTGCTGGAGCTGCTGGTATTGCCTCCACGTGGGAGATAAGGAGCTTACCCCGGGGCGTAAGGAGCTAATTGAGCCCAAGCCCCTTAAGTCTCCGTGTGGCCACGCTCTGATGCCGTGAGGGGCTTATGCCGAGGCCTCACTGCTCACTGCTGCTAATTAGTTACACAGAGGGCAATTAGTGAGGTGAGCAGTGGAAAAATGAAGAGAGCACCTGCAGGGCACCAGTGGCCCTGGCCCCTCACCCTGAAGCACACACTGGTGCTGTGCTGGGGAATGAGGCACTGCTGCTGCCCTGGGAGTCATTGCATGCAAAGGGTAGTGGCCAACAGCTCGATGTCCAGGGGGAGACTGGTGGCAAGTGGTGTCCCTCAGGGGTCCTTACTGGGACCAGTGCTGTTCAATATCCTCATCAATGATACAGGGAGCAAGATTGAGGGCACCCTCAGTAAGTCTGCAGGTGATTGCAAGGGGAGTGGTGAGGGTGGTAAGACTGAAGGACAGGATCCACAAGAGGGACCTGGGCAGGCTGGAGAGGTGGGCTGAGGAGAACATCATGAGGTTCAATAAGGCCAAGTCCCAGGCCCTGCACCTAGGTCAGGGCAATCCTTGGTATCAGTCCAGGCTGGGGGATGAGGAGGTTGAGAGCAGCCCTGCAGAAAAGGACTTCGGGGTGCTGGTGGGTGAGAAGCTGGACATGAGCCAGCCATGGGCACTGGCAGGCCAGAAGGGCAATGGCAGCCTGGGCTGCATCAAAAGCAGCAGAGCCAACAGCTAAGAGGTGGTTCTGCCACTTCACTCTGCTCTGGTGAGACCTCACCTGCAGTGCTGTGTCCAGCTCTGGAGCCCCTGGCACAAGAGGGACATGGACCTGCAGGAGTGGGTCCAGAGGAGCCACAAAGATGATCAGAGGGCTGGAATGCCTCTGCTGTGAGGACATGCTGAGGGAGATGGGGCTGCTCAGCCTGCAGAAAAGAAGGCTCCAGGGAGCCCTTAGAGCAGCCAGCACAAGCCTGCAGAGCCACCCATCCTTCACAAGAGGGTGAGGAGCACCCAGGCCTGTGCAGAGCTTGGGGCTCAGACGCTGCTGCTGTCACCTTTAATTTGCACCCAGGGCTTGCCAAGGGCAGGACCAAAGGCTGCTGCCTAATGAGCTGATTCTTCAGAGCAGCCTTTCAGGAGCAGCTCAGTCATCCCAAGAAAGGCTTCTTGCTCCTGGGGCTGCAGAGGGATGGCCAGCTAATGGAGCTGGGAAAACCAAACTGGTGTGCACCCTCCCTCCTGCTGTCTTCCAGAGATCAAAGCCTGGGTGACAGCACATGGTGTCACGAGCTGAAAAGTGGTGGCTGAGCTCTCCTTCCCCTCAGGTGCTTCCTCTTAGCCACAAGGGCCAGGTCTGCTACACACAATCACAGAGTGCTTGGGGCTGGAAGGGACCCTCAGAGGTCATCTGCACTCAGCAGAGACATCTCCAACCAGAGCAGGTTGTTCAGGGCTTCTTCAAGTTTGACCATGAATGTCTTCAGGGCTGGGACCTCCACCACTCCTCTGGGCAACCTCTGTTTCAGTGTTTCACCACCCTCATTGTGAAGAGCTTCCTCCTAATGTCCAACCTAAATCTCCCCTGCTCTGGTTTCAAACCATTGCTCCTTGTCCTATTCCCACAGGCCCTTCTAAACAGTCCCTCCCCAGCCTGCCTGTAGATCCCCTTCAGATACTGAAATACAGCTCTAAGGTCTCCCCAGAGCCTTCTCTTCTGCAGGCTGAGCAGCCCCAGCTCTCCCAGCCTGTGCCCATAAGAGAGATGCTCTAACCCTTTGATTATCTTTGTATCTCCTCTGGACCCTCTCCAGCACATCCTCCTTGTTTTTGGGCTCACATCCTCTTTGTTTTGGGGTCCCCACAGCGGGACACAGCACTGCAGGTGAGGTCTCACCAGAGCAGAGGGGCAGGATCACCTCTCTCATCTGCTGGCCACGCAGCTGTTGATGCAGCCCAGGCTGCCATTGGCCTTCTGGGCTGCCAGTGCCCATTGCTGGGACCTCAGGAGATCATTGAGGCCAACCCCTGCTGCCAAGGTAGGTTCACCTACAGAAGGTCACGCAGGAACACATCCAAATAGGCCTTGAAAGCCTCTAGAGAAGGAGACTCCACAACCTGAGTCCTGTAAAAGCACAGGGCAGGTCCCTGGGGCTCTTGGCTGCCCAGCAGTGCTGCTCCCCTAGCTGTTGATACCTGAGGGACATCAGGACAGAAGAGGGGAGCTGCATGGTGAGGACTGAGCTGTGCTGGTTTCCAAGGGACTTCCACTTTTCCCTGGGTTGCTTCAGGTGCTGGTGTGTGATCCCTGGGAGTGAGGAGTGCCAGGGCCACTGCTGGCAGCCCTTACCTGTCCTGACACCCTGGTCCTGCCCCAGCCCAGTCCTGGTATCTCCACCACACCCAAACCAGTGTGACAGGGATGCTGGTCAGGAGCCCTGACCCACGTGAACCTCCAAACCTCGGCTTGAACCTGGCTGCAGGTGAGGGTGAGATCCTCCTCCCCAGGTGGGATAATTACCTGCTGGGGCTTCCTTCCCTCTTGGTCCATCACTCAGCAATTAGTCCTTGGGAGTGGCTGGGGAGTTTCTCCTGTTGCTTCTTTCTCACAGGAGTTTCTCATCAGAAGCTCTGCCCCATAATTTGCTCTGATGGCTCTCTTTGTCCCAGCTGAACCTGCACAGCAGCTGTAACCTCACCTGCTCACACCTCAAGAGGAACCAAATGCTGGTCCTGCTCTCAAGATAATACCTGGCTTGGAAGCCCTCTGCTGTGAGGCCATGCTGAGAGAGTTGGGGTTGTTCAGCCTGGGGAAAAGAAGGCTCCAGGGGGACCTCCTGGTGCCCTTTCAGCACTTAAATGGGGCTGCAGGAGCTGGAGGAGGACTTTTGGCAAAGGCATGCAGCTGTGGTCTGCAGTCATGGAGAGTTGCCAGTGGTGGGCTTGGGCACCTTCTCAGCTCTGCTCACCGTTCTCAGCTCCCTGTGTGCCTCTGTGATGTCAGTGGACAGTGGTGGAGATGGCAGCAGGTGAAGCTGGGGTGGGAAGTGTTTGAGAGAGGTGACAGAATGAGCGGAAGTGGCCTCAAGTTGCACCAGGGGAGGTTCAGGTTGGACATGAGGAACAATTCCTTCTCTGCAAGAGTGGTCAGGCACTGGGACAGGCTGCCCAGTGGATGGAGTCACCATCCCTGGAGGTGTTCAAGAAACCTGTGGCCATGGCACTTGGGGACAGGGTTTAGTGGCCATGGGGGTGTTGGGCTGGCAATTGTCTGGATGATCTCAGAGGTCTTTTCCAAGCCAAGCAATTCTATTAGTCTATGAAGTTTGGGGTGAACCTTCAAAGTCTCTCCTCTGGAAGCCTTCCTGTGCCACCCTAACACCTCCCTTCCCTTCCCAGCTGGAGCTGCTCTGGTCAGGGACGCAGGGTCCGTGGTGCCGCTGGGTGCTATGGTTGTGCCCCGAGGGGGTGTCTGGTACGTTCCTGCTGACCCTGGGTGGAAACAGAGGAGGACATCACACCCCTTGGCATGTTTCTACTTTTAACATGTTGCAGATCATGTCTGTAACCTGCTCTAAGTTTAGGCTCCTCTGAATTCCCAGCAGGAGGAATGAGTGCAGGTGTAAAATTAGCTGCTTTATTTATGGGCTGGCGGTTACCAGCGCTCCCAAGGTCCCTGCTTGGGGGTGTTCCTGCTCCACACCAGTCACCCACCTCCCAGGCCAGGATGAGCCAACATCTTCTGATCCAGGAGGGGGTTTACAGGGAAAGGACACCCTTCCTGGTGTGTGGGAATTGATCCATGCTAGAATAAAAGAGTAGCTTGGAATTTATAGCTTGGACTTGGTGATCTCTGAGGTCTAGAGAAGGGCAACAAAGTTGGTGAGGGTTTGGAACACAAGCCCTACGAGGAGAGGCTGAGGGAGCTGGGGTTGCTTAGCCTGGAGAAGAGGAGGCTCAGGGGAGACCTCATTGCTCTCTACAACTACCTGAAGGGAGGTTGTGGCCAGGAGGGGGTTGGTCTCTTCTCCCAGGCAGCCAGCACCGGAACAAGAGGACACAGTCTCAAGCTGTGCCAGGGGAGGTTTAGGCTGGAGGTTAGGAAGAAGTTCTTCACAGAAAGAGAGATTGGCCATTGGAATGGGCTGCCCAGGGAGGTGGTGGAGTGACCATCCCTGGAGGTGTTTAGGAGGAGACTGGATGGGGTGCTTGGTTGCATGGTTCAGTTGGTTAGATGGTGTTGGATGATAGGTTGGACTCGATGATCTTGAAGGTCTCTTCCAACCTGGTCTATTCCATTCTATTCCATTCCATTCCAACCTGGCTGATTCTGTGAAACATTAAGGTTGGGGAAACACCCTGAAGATCATCAAGTCCAACCTTCTACCCAACACCTCCATAGCCACTAGACCATCTCCCCAAGTGCCACATCTACCTGCTTCGTGGACACCTCCATGGGTGGTGACTCCACCACCTCCCTGGGCAGCCTGTTCCAATGCCTGACCACTCTTGCAGGAAAGAAATTGTTCCTTGTGCTCAACTTAAACTTCCCATGGAGCAGCTTGAGGCCATTGCCTCTTTTCCTGGTCATTAGTTACTTGGGAGAAGAGGCCACCAGCAGCCTCACCCCAACCTCCTTTCAGGGAGCTGTAGAGAGCCAGGAGGTCTCCCCTCAGCCTCCCTTTCTCCAGGCTCAACAACCCCAGGTCCCTCAGCTGCTCCTCCCCAGCCCTGTTCTCCAGACCCTCCACCAGCTTTGTTGCCCTTCTCTGGACCTGCTCCAACTCCTCACTGTCCTTCTTGGAGCAAGGAGCCCAAGGCTGGCCACAGATAAATGCAGAAGCCTTGGAGAGATTTGTGCAAGGTCCTGTCCCTGGGTCAGGGCAACCCCTGGTATCAACAGAGGCTGGGGGTGAAGGGATGGGGAGCAGCCCTGTGGAGAAGGACTGAGGGGTGCAAAGCTGGAGGTGAGCTGGCACTGGGCAGTCCCAGCCCAGCCCCAGCTGTGTCCTGGGCTGATCCCTAGCAGCAGGGGGAGGGAGGGAAAGGATTCTGCCCCTCTGCTGAGACCTCACCCTGCAGTGCTGGGGGCAGCTCTGGAGTCCTCAGCACAGACATGGACTTGTTGGAGTAGGGCCAGAGGAGGCTGGGGGGGACAGGGGAGATGGAAGCCCTCTGCTGTGAGGCCAGGCTGAGAGAGCTGGGGTTCTTCAGCCTGGAGAAGAGAAAGCTCCAGGGAGACCTTATGGCCATATTTCAGTATCTGAAGGGGACCTACAAGAAGGCTGGGGAGGAACTGCTCAGGAGGGACAGACAGGACAAGGAGCAATGGTTTGAAACTGGAGCAGGCTAGATTTAGGTTGGACATGAGGAGGAAGTTCTTCACAGTGAGGGTGGTGAGACACTGTCACAGGCTGCCCAGAGATGTGATTGAGGCCCCATCCCTGGAAGACATTCAAGGTCAAACTTGGTGGGGCTCTGAGCAGCCTGATCTAGTTGGGGATGACCCTGCTGAGTGCAGGGGGGTTTGACAAGGTGACCTCTGAGGGTCCCTTCCCTTGATGCATTCTGTGATTCTCTTGGCTGTGGAGACAGTGTCTGGTCCCTGCTTGGAGTGTGCACCCTGGCACATGAGACAGCCCGTGAAAGGGGCAGAGGAAAGGACTCTTCTGGGAGCAGTTCCCAGGCTGCTGGGATGCTTTGACCCCTGGGGTATTTTTCCCCTCTCTCTTGAATGACAAGACTCTGAGACAATCCAGCCCTGAATAGCTGGCAGAGAGCAGCAGGCTCAGCTTACAGGGCTGCAGACCCCCAGGGCAGGTGTTTCAGGCAGCTTCTGCCTGGTGGCTTTGTCCAGCACTCTGAGGGGAGGCACAGGAACTAGGACATGTGTGTGCCGCCTTCTTCTACACCTGGACATGGTGCTGAGGGATGTGGCTTAGCAGTAGTGGTGGGATGGATCCTGAGCTCTTGGCAAGGGGCTGGACTTGATGATCTCAAAGGTCTCTTCTAACCTAAGCAGTTCCATGATCCTTCCAGGGCCTCTGCTCTAGACCAGCTCTTGGGTTGGTGCAAGGACTGCAGCCAAAGCTCCTCTCCAGAACCTAGTCCCTGTCCCAGGAGATTCCCACCCCACTTGCCATGGGCCAGCATCCCAGGGGAGCAGCAAAGGCAGGAGGAAGGTTCATTTTTCCAGAGTGAGAGGAACTGGGCAGCACTGGTGTGGGCTGCCAGCCCTGTGCCAGCCTCACAGGTCACACCAAGTGCTCCTCCCTCTGTCACCCTGGAGTCTGAGCATCCCCCAGCCACCTCCCTCTTCTTCTGAGCTCCTCAGCTCCCCCTTTACATCTGTTACAGTGAGGGTGGTGAAACACTGGGACAGGTTGTCCAGGGAGGCTGTGGCTGCCTCCTCCCTGGAGGTGTTCAAGGCCAAGCTGGATGAGGCCTTGGAGCAACCTGGGCTGGTGGGAGGTGTCCCTGCCCATGGCAGGGGGTTGGCACTGGATGATCTTTAAGGTCTCTTCCAACCCAAACCATTCCAGGATTCTGTGGATCTATGAATCCTTCTCTGCTCCTCCTGTGAGCCTGGGGCTGCCCTTGCTTTGGCTGCTGCAGGTTGCTGCTGTCTCAGCAGCAGGCAGCCTCTGCAACCCTGCTGAGCAGAGCAGCTGGAGAGCAGACCTAGCAGGGGAGAGATAATGAAGCTATTCTGTGAGGCTTGGAGAGCTCTGTGGTGCTCCTCTGGCTGCTTTTTAGGATTCTAGTGGGAGACACCATGATTGCTGCTGTTATTCTACCACAAATCCATGCCTGGCTGGATGGTTGCTAAGCTGGGACCTTACTTGCTTTGCTCCTCCTCAATCTAAAAATGGCTCAAGGGTCTCTCTCTCCTGTGCTGACAGGAGCTCCCAAGAGGAGACAACAAATGAGAGAGCTACTGAAGGTCAAGTGGCTCTGGTTTCACTGCTGATGCATTTGGGCTTAAGCAAGGCTCCAGGCTGTTGATGATCCAAGCCTAGACATTAGACACACAAGGTACAAGGAGCTTGGGGAGAGCTTTCCCTTTATGGCTGACTCCACCACCAAAGCTTTGGAAGCTGCAGTGGTGGTGCCTAGGAGCTCTGGTTTCCAGTGTAACCAGCCAGCAAAAACGACCCAGCCGGGGTGGAGAAAGACCTGCTAATGACCAACAGCTATTCAGATGTTTTCCTCTGAACCAGGCAACCCAGCAGGTTGCCCAGGATCACAATGTCCAGGAAGGTTTGGAACCTCCCCAGAGAAGGAGACTCCACAACCTCTCTGGGCAACCTGCTCCAGGGCTCCAGCACCCTCTCACCAGAGAAGTTTTGATTCATCTTCAGATGGAACCTCCTGGGTTCTAGTTTGTGCTTGGTGCTCCTTCTCCTGTCACTGGGCACCACTGACAAGAGTCTGGCCCCAGCCTCTTGCCCCCAGCCTTTATCTCTTGCTGACCATGGATCAGATCCCCTTCAGGCTGCTCTTCTCCAGGCTCAACAGCCCTCAGCATCTCTGTAGCCTCTGCTGGACTCTCTCCAGGAGCTCCTTGTCTCTTGAACTGGGGAGCCCAGAACTGGACCCAGGACTCCAGCTGTGGCCTCACTAGAGCAGCTTAGAGGATGAGGAGAGCCTCCCTTGATCTTCTGGCCATGCTCTTCTTCCTGTATCCTTCACTGGAACTGGAATGCCATGCAGCCATGACAATTCAACTGGGAAACGTGTGTGGGGTCCCACTGGGGAGCTGTTCTGTCCCAGGCTCCATCCCCAGCCTGAGCTTCCCCCTGCTGCTGCCAGGACAGATTCCCTTCCTCTGGGGCGTTATCTTCTCTCGGGGTGTGTTCAAGCTCTGAGAACACCCAGGACAGGCTGTTCCGCTGGCTCCCAGCAGCAGGCAGCAGCCCTGGTTTCAACACCCACTTCTGAGCTGATCTACAGCTCTGGAAAGTCCTATCCCACCTGTTCCCCTTCTCTTGGACCTGGGCAGGCAGTGCTTGTGGCCTGGGGCCGGGCACCGAGCTCGGTGTGTTCCGGGTGGCCTTCAGGCACCGCTCTGGAACAGCTGCTAGTGACAAGTGAGAGCAGCCAAGTTGGCAGCAGAGCTGCTGTCAGCCTCAGCTCCAGGAGCTTGGCACAGGGTTTGTTTTTGCCCAGGCCTGGCGTCACGCCACGGCGGGCTCGGGAGCAGACAGGCTGTAAACACGGCCTGTGTGGAGCCTCCCATCTCCGCATGCTTCAACCTTCTGCCTTTCTCGGAGCTCAGGGCAGCATGGGGATGAAAGGGGCGCAGCAAAAGCTGGGACGCTGGGAGCGGTGGGCTGTGGGGCATCGGGGCTTCCCACTGCTGTCTCCTTTTCATCCCCAGCGTCGTGGCAGCAGGACACGCAGGTGACAGCATTAATAGCTGAGGGGCGAGCAACTGATGTCGTTTCCCTGGACTTGAGCAAAGCCTTCGACACTGTCCCGCACCACCTCCTGGTCTCCAAGCTGGCGACACATGGGTTTGATGGGTGGACCACTAGAGGGATACAGAACTGGCTTGATGGCCGCACCCAAAGAGTGGCTGTCCACGGGTCCATGTCCCAGGGGAGGCCAGGGACAAGCGGAGTCCCTCAGGGATCAGTCCTGGGACCAGGCTTGTTCAACATCTTTGTGGGTGCCATGGACAGTGGCATCGAGTGCACCCTCAGCAAGGTTGCTGATGACACCAAGCTGTGTGGTGCAGCAGACAGGCTGGAGGGAAGGGATCCATCCAGAGGGACCTGGACAGGCTGGAGAGGTGGGCACAAGCCAACCTCATGAGCTTCAACAAGACCAAGTGCAGGGTCCTGCAGCTGGGTCGAGGCAATCCCAGGCACAAATCCAGGCTGGGCAGTGACTGGCTGGAGAGCAGCCCTGAGGAGAGGGACTTGGGGGTGCTGGGGGAGGAGAAGCTCAACAGGAGCTCTCAATGTGCACTTGCAGCCCGGAAAGCCAATCAGATCCTGGGCTGCATCAGGAGAAGTGTGGCCAGCAGGGCAAGGGAGGGGATTCTCCCCCTCTGCTCAGCCCTGCTGAGACCCCACCTGGAGTACTGCCTCCAGTTCTGGAGCCCCTATTACAGGAGGGATGTGGACGTGCTGGAGCGTGTCCAGAGAAGGGCCACGAGGATGAGCAGAGGGCTGGAGCAGCTCTCCTGTGAGGACAGACTGAAGGAGTTGGGGCTGTTCAGTCTGGAGAAGAGAAGGCTCCCAGGTGACCTCATTGTGGCCTTCCAGTATCTGAAGGGGGCCTACAGGAAGGCTGGGGAGGGACTTCTCAGGATCTCAGGTAGTGATAGGACTAGGGGGAATGGAATGAAGCTGGAGGTGGGGAGATTCAGGCTGGAGGTGAGGAAGAAGTTCTTCCCCATGAGAGTGGTGAAGCCCTGGAATGGGTTATCCAGGGAGGTGGTTGGGGTCCCGTCCCTGGAGGTGTTTAAGCCCAGGCTGGCTGAGGCTCTGGCCAGCCTGATCTGGTGTGGGGTGTCCCTGCCCATGGCAGGGGTTGGAACTAGCTGATCCTTGTGGTCCCTTCCAACCCTGACTGATTCTATGATTCTATGATTCTATGACATGCAGATGGGTTTGTGCACACCTGGGTGGGGAGAAGGGGCTGCAGGGGAAGGTGGGAGTCAGGCCCAGTGGACACTATCCCAGAAGGACACTGGGAAAGGAAATGAAGCTGGAGAGAGTCTGGAGAACAGGTCTGGTGAGGAGCAGCTGAGGCACCTGGGGTGGTTGAGCCTGGAGAAAAGGAGGCTGAGGGGAGACCTTCTGCCTCTCTACAGCACCCTGAAAGGAGGCTGGAGCCAGGTGGGGGTTGGTCTGGTCTCCCTAGCAACAAGTGATGGAACAAGAGGAAATGGCCTCGAGTTGCCCCAGGGCAGGTTCAGGTCGGACACGGGGAACAATTTCTTGCCTTTGAAGGCTCTGAAGGCCTGGCCAATGCTGTTCAGGGCAGTGGTGGAGTCCCCATCCCTGGAGGGGTTTCAAAGCCTTGGAGATAAGATGCTGAGGGCCATGGTTTGGTGGTGACCTGGCAGTGGTGGGCTAATGGTTGGACTCCATGAGCTCTTTCAACCAAGCTGGAAAGGATTCTGCCATTCAGGCTGATGCAGAGCGGGCAGTGACTCCTCTGGTTCTGAGTGGCCATCGCTGCAAGTTGCTTGGTGTAGGCACAAACCCCAGCTCAGAAAGGCACTGGGCAGAGAAGTGTTCCTCTGGCAGGTGCTGTGAGCCACCCCTGGAAAGTTTCCTCACATCCTCGCAGCGAGGACTGCGACTCCTCATGGGCTGAGGAGCAAAGGGAGATAAAATGACCTCCCCCTCCGTGTGCGTGCCTGGCGTGGGGATTGATTTCTGGGGCTGATTAAAGCAGCAGGGGATGCAGGAAGTGGTTGGGAAGCCAGTGACCCAGGTGGAAATAGGAAGTGAGGAGCAGGGTTGCCTTTCATGTCAGGCTGCGATGGTTATGGCCTGTTACAAAGGGATTGATAAGTACAGGGCCTGGGGGAGCCTGACACGCTCAGGCTGATCTGCTTTCTCCCTTAGGGAAGAGCTGAGTACCAAACCCTGTGGAGACTCTTGCTGGAGACAGGTGTTACAGTACCACAGTATGGTAGGGGTGGGAAGGGACCTCTGGAGATCATCTACTCCAACCCCCTGCCAAGGCAGGACTGGCCAGAGAATGTCACACAGGAGCACATCCAGGTGGGTGTGGAGTGTGTCTGGAGATGGAGACTCCACCACCTCCCTGGGCAGCCTGCTCCAGTGCTCCCCCATCCTTAGATTAAAGGAGTTCCTCCTCATGTTTGCATGGGGTGATTTGTCCAGGGGTGCTCCCCAGCCAGCTCTGCAGTGTGGCTGCAGGGCAGATGTCACTGAGTGTAAGTGGAGGGCCTAGTGTCCTGCTCTGTGACCCCCAAAACAGGAGAGAGATGGACCTCCTGGAGAGGTCCACAAAGGACCTTCTCTCCAGGAAAGGCCACAAAGATGATCGGAGGGCTGGAGCACCTTTCCTATGGGGACAGGCTGGGAGAGTTGGAGTTGTTCAGCCTGGAGAAGAGAAGGCTCTGGGGAGACCTTAGAGCTGCATTTCAATATCTGAAGACCTACAAGAAGGCTGGGGAGGGACTGTTTAGAAGGGCCTGTGGGGATAGGACAAGGGGCAGTGGTTTGAAACTGGAGCAGAGGAGATTTAGGTTGGACATTAGGAAGATGTTCTTCACAATGGAGGTGGTGAGACACTGGGACAGGTTGCCCAGATGTGGTGGAGACCCCATCCCTGGAGGCATTCAAGGTCAGACTCAGTGTGGCCCTGGGCAGCCTGCTCCAGTGCTCCACCATCCTTAGATTAAAAGAGTTCCTCCTCATGTTTGCATGGGGTGATTTGTCCAGGGGCGCTCCCCAGCCTGCTCTGCAGTGTGGCTGCAGGGCAGATGTCACTGAGTGTGTCCTGCTTTGTGACCCCCAAAACAGGAGAGACATGGACCTCCTGGAGAGGGTCCAGGGAAGGCCACAAAGATGATCAGAGGGCTGGAGCACCTTTCCTCTGGGGACGGGCTGGGAGAGTTGGGGCTGGGGAGACCTTAGAGCTGCATTTCAACAACTGAAGACCTACAAGAAGGCTGGGGAGGGACTGTGGGGATAGGACAAGGGGCAGTGGTTGGAGACTGGGGAGATTTAGGTTGGACATTAGCTCTTCACAATGAAGGTGGTGAGACACTGGGACAGGTTGCCCAGATGTGGTGGAGACCCCATCCCTGGAGGCATTCAAGAGGCATTCAAGGTCAGACTCAGTGTGGCCCTGGGCAGCCCGCTCTGGTTGGAGATGTCCCTGCTGAGTGCAGGGGAGTCGGACAAGACGACCTTTGAGGGTCCCTTCCAACCTGATGCCATCTGTGAATCTGTGCCAACACCCCAGCTTGGTTGCCTCTGCTGGAAGTTGGTGTCTCCTCGCTTTGGGCAATGTGTGACACCACCTGGCTTCGTGCTGGTTTGTGATGCAAACACTTCTTGACCTCTGACTGGGGGTGCGAGGATCACACGGATGGAGCCGCTTCTAACAGAGCAGAACCACAGACCTTGGCAGTGTACCTCTGGAAAACCTCCACCACAGCTTGGCTGGTTCCTCCTCCTGTCCCACTGCAAGGCTTGGCAGCAGTCCCTTGCTCTCTGCTGCTAGATGTGCAGGCCAACCCTGCTTCTGTTTCAGAGGGTCTTGCCAGAGATTAATTAGATCCCAGGCCCGTCAGAGGACCAGCCAGCAAATTTTGTGTGCCATTAACTCAGGACTTGTCACACAAACGCTGTGGGAATAAGGAGTCCCTTTGTTGGTGCTGCTGCAAGCAAAGGTTGTCACAGAGATGAAACATCTGAGCAGAAAAGGGAACCTGGTGGCTTCTGAGCTGCAGAAGCTGCTTGCTCAGCTCAGATTTTGGCCAGGTTGGATGGGGCCTCGAGCAACCAGCTCCAGTGGGAGGCGTCCCCATGGCAGGGGGTTGGAACTAGATGACCCTTAAGGTTCCTTCCAACCCCAATCATTCCATGATTCTATGATTTTAGCTGTGGTTGCTGACACAGCACTGAGTGTCTACAGGTGTGGGTAGCCCTGCTGGGGCAGGGGCTGTGCCGGGCCACCCGCAGCAGCTGGGAGTGGGGACAGTGGTGCTGATGCATCAGGGTCTGAAGTTCAACAAAGCTAAGAGCAAGGTCCTGGCCCTGGGTTGAGGCAATGCCAGCATCATCACAGGCTGGGTTGAGGGACAGGAGCCATCCAGATAGACCTGGGACAGGCTGCAGAAGTGGGGCTGAGACAACCTCATGGGGGTCATCAAGGTCAAGTGCAACAAGGGCATGGTCCTGCCCCTGGGCCAGGGAACCCCCAGTGTCAGCACTGGGTGGGGATGAAGGACTGGAGGGCAGCCCCATGGAGAAAGATTTGGGGTGCAAAGCTGGAGATGAGCTGGCACCAAGCACTCCCAGCCTTGCCCCCGCCATGTCCTGGGCTGATCCCCAGCAGTGTGAGCAGCAGGGGGAGGGAGGGGATACTGTCCCTTTGCTCTGTCTGCTGAGCTCCCACCTGTTGTGCTGGGGCCAGCTCTGGAGTCGTCAGCACAGCAGAGACAAGGACTTGTTGGAGCAGGGCCAGAGGAGGCCACAGCAATGCTGGGAGGGCTGGAAGCCTTCTGCTGTGAGGCCAGGCTGAGAGAGTTGGGGTTGTTCAGCCTGGAGAAGAAGGAAAGCTCTAGGGAGACCTTCTGGTGGCCTTCCTGTATCTGAAGAAGGCTCCAGGAGAGCTGGAGAGGGATGTTGTACAAAGGCATGGAGTGACAGGATGAGGACTTCAAACTGGAAGAAGCTTGATTTAAAGGAGACATTAGGAGGAAACTCCTCCCCAGGAGGGTGGTGAGGCACTGGAGCAGGTTGCCCAGAGAAGCTGTAGAGGCTCCAGGCCTTGCAGTGTTCAAGGCCAGGTTGGATGAAGCCTTGAGCAACCTGGTCTGGTAGGAAATGACCTTGCCCATGGCAGGGGGTTAGAACTAGGTGATCTTTCAGGTCTCTTCCTACTCAAACCAGTCTGGAATCGTGTAACCTAGTGGGCACCCACCAAACCCTGTGTCAGCACACAAGGAGACACAGTCAGTGTCAGTGTTGCAGAGAAAGCTGTGGTTTGAAGGATATAGTCCCAGAGAAGGAAGCAATGTGGAGTTGGGGGGAACAGATCTCCAGCTAGAGCTGCAGAGTCCCATTTGGTCCCTTTGCCAGCAGCGAGGTGACCTTATCTAACCCCCTCAGGTTGTGCTTTGCCGTTTGTACCCACGCACAGCAAATAGAGGCCATGGCAGATTGGCTGCTGCTGGCTCACCTCACTGCCAGGAGAGCTGGAAGGCTTGGCCAGGTGAGTGGGGAGCGAGGAGACAGAAGCCAAGAAGCAGTATCTGAGTGATGGCGAGAGCATGCTGCAGGACAAATGAGGATACATCCAGCTCGTGGGCAGAGAGAGGGATGTGGAGAGGTGGTGGAAGCGTGGCGGAGTGGGAACCACCTGCCAAGCACCTTAGCAGCAGCAGCTTGAATTAATTTGGAGAGCAGAGTTGAGAAATCCAGAGGAAACAAACCAACCAACCAACCCCTGTAGAGGATGTGTCCAGAGTTAGAGAATAGCTCTGGCAGTGGGGCCAGGGAAGGGCTGGAGCATGGATATGTGCCCAGGAATGGCTGGAGTGGTGAGAGCAGAGGACTGTGGTGCTGAGGGGGTGTGTGAGATGAGCTCCTGAAGCTGCAGGGCCTGGAGGCCAGTCACAAGTGGAAGTCAGTCCTTAGTAATTCAACCTGAAAAGTCTTGTTCCTCTGCTGACACATGCAGCAGCAGGCCTGAAAGATGTTCAGATAGGGAGCGCTGGGCTTCCACAGGAGAAAAGGAGAAGGCTCTGATCTGGCTGATTGCTTCACCCTGTGCAGAGCTGGCCAGGAGGAAACTGTATCTGGGACCAGCTTCACCCAGCAGTGGTAAGAAGCTGGCTGTGATCACAAGGCAGGTGGTCATAGGTGCATAGAATCATAGAATGGGTTGGGTTGGAAAGGACCTTAAATATAACCTAGTCCAACCTCCTGCCATGGGCAGAGACACCTCCCACTACCCCAGCTTGCTCAAGGCCTCATCCAACCTGGCCTTGAACACCTCCCCAGGGAGGGGGCATCCACAGCCTCCCTGGGCAACCTGTTCCAGTGTTTCACCACCCTCACTGTAAAGAATTTCTCCCTCATCTCCAGTCTAAATCTCCCCTCATGTTGTCCCCTTTGTGGAGGCTGCTGAGCTTTGGAAGAGCCAAGACCCAGCTGGTTGGTGTCCACACGTGTGTGTGAGACAGGGAACGCTCTGGAGCTGTTTTTGAGCACTGGGAACTGCACTGACCCCTCAAGTTGTTAACATTCTGCTTTCCATCTTAGTGACTCAGAAGGAATTTCCTTCCAACAGCAGAACTGGTGGATGGAGGAGGAACCTCCTGCTGCTAGCTTGGTCCTGGAAGTCACTGAATGTTTTGTAAAGCTGAAACTTGGGGTGATAAACCCTTATTTTTGAAGGCAAACCATGGTTCTGATTTGAAGAACTCAAACCAGTGCATCTGCCCCAGGTTAGGCTGGTGCTGGGGCTTGAGTCCTGAGTGGACATGAAGGCTGCTGGTTCATGTCTGTGCAGATCTTTACCTTACACAAACACCCTTTGGAGGTGCCATGGCTTGGGTGAGCTCTAGGAATTGGCTTTTGCAGTTCTGTACCTGCAGCTGGAAGAAATCCCAGGTGGAAAATAACTGGGGGATCCTGATCTCACCAGCTTCCAGCTCCTGCTGTTGCTTTACCCACCAGGTCACCTCGAGTGGTGCCAGGCAGGCTCAGGTTACCTGTACCAGCTGTGGCAGGGTGGCAATGCCAGGCTGAAGTGCTGGGAACCAGGGTTCAAAGGGGATTTACTGGCCTTTGAGAGCTGGAGTGGTGCTGGCTGGCTGAATGACAAGAGGTGTTGGCTTCTGCTCTGAGGAGATGCTGCTCTTGGAGCTTGCAAATGTGGGGACATTGACGGGAGGGGGAAGGAGGTGCCTGCTGAGAGAGGTTGCCTGAAAGCCTGGCTCCTTCAGGGGGAGAACCTCAAAACTCTTCAGTGGCACTCAGAGGATGAAGAAGGTTTCTCTGAAGAGTTTAATCTGGACTTAATCCCTTTTAGATGAGGTTAGGCTGAGGGTTAGGCTCCTCTGGGGGGAGGATTTCATTTTCAGAGCATGCTGGTGCTTCCCAGCAACCCTGAGGGGTACAAGTTGGCAGTGCTTGAAGACACCAAGTACCTTTTCCTCCAAGCAGGCCACCTACAGGGAAACTTCAGTGTTTTGAGTACATGGTTGGCCTGAATTGATGGAAAAGCAGCAACATTTACCTCCAGCTCTGCTTATCTTGAAGATGTACTTATTTAATAGCTCCAACCTGAGGTTTTAAACACAATACATGGGTTGTAATTAAACAGCCTCAGAACCCCTCCCGACCTTGGAGTTGTCGCTGCTGTGCCACCATCTGTGACAGGGCTGTGAGTAAGGGGATGAAAAAGGAGATGCTAAAGAGGCATTGGGCTGAACAAAGCTGTGAGCAAACCAAACAAACTGCCACCCTCAGACATTCCTTAGGCAGAAGCTGGGAGTTAATGACATTGTTTTAAACGCTGCCTCTGCTCAGCTTGTAAGATCTCCTCTGACTAAAGGTCTCCTTTATGAAGGGGGAGGATGTTTGCAAGGACAGCAATCTCTTTGCATTTTTTGCTGCTGGCAAGTGTGCACCAGGCTCCCCATGCTCTCTCCCTCCTGCCACCGGACCTGGGACCTCTGTCCCTTGATCCCAACCAGGGGAACCAAGAGGGAGACAACTGTAGCAGAAATCACACACTGGGTTTGTGTGAGAAGGAACCTCAAAAGGTCATCTAGTCCAATTCCCCTGCAGTCAGCAAGGACATCTGCAACTGGAGCAGGTTGCTCAGAGCCCCAAACAACCTGCCCTGCGATGGTGGCAGGGATGGGGCAGCTCCCACCTCTCTGGGCAGCTTGGGACAGGCTCTCACCACCCTCTGTGCCAAACGTTTTTCCTTCTCTCCAGTCTGATTCTCCCTCCTTCAGTTCACACCATCACTCCTTGTCCTGTCACAGCAGGGGCTCAGCAGTCTGTCCCCAGCCTGAAGCACTGAAATGTCACTAGGTGCTCTCCCTGGAACCTTCTTTTCTCCAGGCTGAACAACCCCGACTCTTTCAGCCTGGCCTCACAGCAGAGGGCTTCCAGCCCTCCCAGCATTGCTGTGGCCTCCTCTGGCTCCTCTCCAACAGGTCCCCGTTTGTGCTGTGCTGAGCACTCCAGAGCTGGCCCCAGCCCTGCAGGTGGGGTCTCAGCAGAGCACAGCAGAGGCAGACTCTCCTCCCACCCCCTGCTGCTCAGGCTGCTGGGCATCAGCGCAGGACACGGCTGGGAGCGCTCGGCGTCAGCCCATCTCCAGCTTTGCACCCCCCAGAACCCCTCACTCCTTCTCCACAGGGCTGCTCCCGATCCCTCCATCCCCACCCCGTGCTGACACCGAGGGATTCCCTGGCCCAGGAGCAGGACGTTGCCCTTGTTGTACCGGACCTTGTTGACCCCCCTGAGGCTGACTCAGCCCCACTTCTGCAGCCTGTCCAAGGTCCCTCTGGACGGCTCCTGCCCCACAGCCTGCTGTCATGAGCACGCACGCAGAGGGTGCCGGCAGTGCCTCCCGGTGTCAGCACCGGCCTGTGCTGAGGGTGCTGCCAATGTCCCCCCGGGCCGGCCCCTTCCCGGCCCCTCCGCGGTCCAAGGCCTGGCCGCCCTCTGTGTGTCCCCCGCGGGGCCGCCCGGGCGCCAGAGCGGCGCACCGCCTGCCGCGTGTCTCTGCCCCGCCCGCGGCGCTCCCCTGGCGGGCGGTTGGTTCCGCCGGGGGTCAGGCCCCGCCACGCCGACCCCCGCCCACACCCCCGCGGGACGCCTTTAAAAGGAGGAAGTCCCTCCCCCTGCCCCTCTCGGCGATTGGCCGCGGGGCCGAGGCGGGTGCGCGCTGTTTGGCTGCGGCTGGCCGGTGGGCGGGGCGGCCGGCTAGGGGTGCCGCGGCGGGCGGGGGCCGCCTCGTCCCGGCCGTGGCGGCGGCGGGTGCGCGTGGCGGGGCCGGTGCCGCGCCCGCCCGCCCCGGGCCGCGCCATGAAGAGCCTCAAGTCCCGCTTGAAGAAACATGAAGCGGTCATCGCAGGCAGCACGGTAGGTGCCGGCGGGGCTGGGCAGGGGGCAGAGGGGAGGGAAGGCCGCCCCGGTGGGACTGAGGGCTCGGGGGCTTCCTGCGAGGGCAGCGGCGGGGAGTTTGAGTGCTGAGCTTTCTTCTAGGGGTTAGGTGGGGACGGGGCGATGGGGTAAGGGTGAGGAGCTGAGGGGTGCGCTCCGAGGGGTGCGCTCTGGGGGGGTCGTAGGGTTGGAAGAGCAGGAGAGCTATGGGTCTCTGTGGAGAGGATGGGGCAGGAGGTGCTGGGGGGACTGGGGGTTGGATGAGGCTGGAGGGCTGGGGAGGTGACGGGATGATTCCGCGAGGTTCAAGGTGTAGAAGGTCTCTGGTGTGGATGGAGTAGGAGGGCTGGGGAGGTGAGGGGCTGATCCCGGCGGGGTGTAAGGGACAGGAGAGCTGTGGGTCTCCGAGGGGTGGATGCGGCAGGAGGGCTGGGGTGAGGGGAGCAGAAGGAGCCAGGCAGCTGGACGTGGCGTGGGGGGCAGAGCACAGGGAGGCTTTGCTGCGAGCAGGGAGCGCGGATGAGCTGGAGGAATTTGTGGGGAGGAGAGTCTCTGGGATCTGTAGGGAGTGAGCTCTCTGGGGCAGCCCCTGGCCTTTGGTGTGGGGGGACTCGGCTTCGGTGAGTTGGGGATCCGCTGGAGGAGTGGGGGTCCCTTGGAGGTTGAGGGCAAGGGCTTCAGGGGCAGGCGGGGAGCCCCTGGGGTTGGGCTATGTGTGGGGAGGAGGCACAGCAGAGAGAGGATCTCTCAGCACTGGCGTGGGGAGAAGCGTGATGAGAATATGCACTGTGCCTGGCACCCAGGCTCTTGTTGAGGCTGCCCCGGATGACCTGCAGCTGGGAAAACAAGCCTGCAAACATGTGTTACCTCTGCCTTCGGTTTTGCTTTGTGGCCCCACCAGAAATTAACTCTTCCCCCCCCTTCTTTAAATCTTTTAAGAGCCTTGGGAGTGCTGAGCTCCGGCTGGCAGCCTGCCCTGGGGCTTGCTGAGATGTGTGTGCATGGCAGCGGCTGGTTCAACGTTAGTAATTCCAGTGGCAAAATCCGAGTGCTTATCCTGGTGCACAGAAGGAGGATTTGCTCAGGAGGGGAACAAAAAGCTTTCAGAGTGCCTGGTGACTTTTTGCAGTTGTGTTTTGTGCTCGTACTGGGCCTGGGGGATTTGCTGCCTCTGGAAATGAGGTACCTTTGCGATGCTGCAGCTGTCTGTGTCGGCTTCTCTTTGGCTTCTGAAGTGTAGGCTGCTGTTGAGTGGCTTTAGCTGGCTTTGCTGGGTTTCATTTTTACTTCATGCATCAGGGCTGAGCCAAAAGCAGTGTAGCCAGCAGAGAGAGGTGATTCTGCTGCTGTGCTCCAGTGAGACTTCACCTGGAGTGCTGTGTCCAGCAGTGGGGTCTTCAGCACAAGAGAGATATGGACCCGATGGAGCTGGTCTGTAGGAGGCCACAGAGATGATCAGAGGGCTGGAGCACCTCACCTATGAGGACAGGCTGGGAGAGTTGGGATTGTTCAGCCTGGAGAAGGCAAAGATCCTGGAAGACCTTAGAGCTGCATTTCAATATTTGAAGGGGAGAGTCTGTTCAGAAGGGTCTGTGGGGATAGGACAAAGGGGCAACGGTTTGAAACCCGAGCAGGGTAGATTTAGGTTGGACATCAGGAGGAAGCTCTTCACAATGAGGGTGGTGAGACACTGGAACACGTTGCCCAGAGATATGGTGGAGTCTGCATCCCTGGAGACAGTCCAGGTCAAACTTGATGTGCCTCTGAGCAGCCTGATCTAGTTGGGGATGTCCCTGCTGGGGAACTGGACCAGAGGACCTTTCAGGTTCCCTTCCAACCTGATGCAGTCTGTGATTCTGTGCTCTCCGCAGATGGCTTTTGCTGGGAGAGGGCTTTGTGAGGGAAGAAAGCTACGCTGGGAAGTTACTTTGTGTGGCAAACCATCTTTAATTGTGTCCTAAATGTTTCACTTGGAGTCTGCCGTGGCAGTTGCCCTGTCGAGCTTCTTGCCGTCTCTGTTGCTGAGCTTGCCTCTGGCCATGCGGAATAGCGGAAGAGGGCAGGTCAGCAGCCACACGCTGCCTTTTATCACTCATTCAAGATATTAGCAGTCTCTGAAATAGCTCTGTGCATTTGCCTCGCATCTGAAGCTATGACTTGAAAAGGATAACTCATTTGAAAGCCATGCCAGCAGTCAGGCTCGGGAAGTGCTGAGCCAACTCGTCCGCCACGGTGACGGCTCCCTGTGGAAGCGCTGCCCTGTGCTGAACGTTTCCCTCCGCAGAGGAGTGATTCAGAAGTCAGCTATGATGATCCCTCGTGTGGAGGCTGGCACTGGGGTGTTATTCATTGGTTGCACTTCGGAACTGTTTGTTGTTTCACAAGGAGGCTACAATGATTCTATTTCAACAAACACTGACAGCAGCTCTGGTTGGTTTTGAGCAGAGGTGGAGATTTCTCCCTTCCGGAGGTGAAGGCTCCGCAGAACCTTCCTTCCAAAGCAGGTTTCAGCAAGTTTTAATGCGCTGCACAATAACTTCTGCTCTTAAGAGCTTGAAGGGGAATTATTTTTCACAGACTCATAAATTCACAGCATGGGTTTGGGTTGGAAGGGACTTTAAAGATCAGCCAGTTCCACCCCCGCCTGCCCTGGGCAGGGACACCTTCTACTGGATCGGGTCCTCAAGGCCCCATCCAACCTGGCTTCGAATGCCTTCAGGGAGGAGGCATCCACAACCTCCCCGGACAACTTGTTCCAGTGTCTCACCTCCCTCACTGGAAAGAATTTCTTCCTAATCTCCAGTTTAAATTTACACTCCTCAAGCTTAAATCCCTTCCCTCTCGTCCTATCAACAAGCCCTCGCAGATGGTGCTGGTGGTTTCACTTCAAGCTTCTGCTTTGGACGGTGCTGTCCACACTTGGTGCTTAGACTTCAGGTAGTGTTTTCTGCTCTTTGTACAAAGAGGTAAAACGCCCTTGTAGTAGACAAAGGTCACTATTTATACATGGAAAAATGCTTCACAAGACTCCCCCACTGGTGGAAGACCTCCAAGGGTGAAACATCTAATCCCATCCTCCAGATTAGCACCTACCAGAGGAAGTTGAGAGGCTCTTGGCACCTCTTCCCCAGCAAAAGCATCTGGCATACACACTCCAAGAGATTTGAAGGGTCATACTGGGGATCAGAAACTGTAATTAGTGTTTATTAATATTTATTTTCAGTGAGATCCTTCAAAAGACCTCACTTTTGTACTCATGATGTCCTTATTTCCCCTGCTTGTTGCATATTTGGGTTACATGATCACTCCACTGGCTAATCAAACCACAACTTGGAACCTTCTTTGTGGGGAAAACAAAATCCAGCTCTCTGGGGCAGTGTCAATAGTGGGCCTGAGGGAGGAGGACTGGGACAAGCCAGGTCTCTGTTTCTGCCTCCTCGGGAAGGAGGGGAAGTGGGTGGGAGTCCTGCCAGCAGGAGCTTTATTGATCCTGCCTGAAAAGAGTAAAAGAGATGCCTGTTTGAGAAACTCCATCCCTCCCTCCCTCCTGTCCCCACCCAGTGCTATTTCCTGGGGGTGGAGAGAAAGTTAATCCTTTCAACCATGCTCCTGAACGTTTTTCTCCCAGGTTCAGGTAACAGTTCCATGTTCCCCTGTCTTGTGATGGTGATCTTTTGGAAGTGGCTCTGTTGCTTTTCTCCTGATGGAGGGAAGCCACAAAAGGCAACAGAAATTGAAAGGACAGTTTGTTAGCAATTCCACCATTCTCCAGAGCATCCTGTCTGAAAGTGGAATGGTCTGGTTTGGCCAACTCCAGCTGGCTGATGGTGGTTGGGAAGTAATCTGAGGAGCCTGCTGAGGAACTGCTGTGGAGTTGCTCTGTTAAATTTCAGGTTCATCATCTCAATGGGGGAGTTTTAACCTTTCTGCTGAGGTCTGCACTTTAGGGAAAGGTTCTTCTGGACTGCTTGCCAGAGGATGACAGTTTGCAGAGATTCCTGGTGGAGCTTTGAGCACAGCCAGAGCTGCATCAGTGAGCACTGGTGGGTCTGCAGCTCTTGGGAGCTGTTTGCATCTGAAGATAGGACATCAAAGCTGGAGCTGGTGTGAGATAGGAGGGCAGGCAGCACTCTAGAAATCATCAGCACTGCCTGGAGAGCCTGTGAGCAGTGAGACTGAGCAGATGTCAGACCAGGCCAAAACTTCCACCAGTCCTTTCTCCTCTGGGAAGAGTCATGCTGGATATATTTAATTAAGAGAAATGGACCATCACATGTCATTAGTGAAATCCATTGTGCAAGAAACAAAAGTAGCCACTGGAGCACTTGTCCTGGTGTGATGAGCTGTGATTATTAAATGAATATCTGAACGGGGAGATGTCATCCAGAGCCACCTGGATGAGCTGGAGAAGTGGGGCCGTGTGAACCTCACGGCATTCAGCAAAGCCAGGCGAAAGGTCTTGCTCATGGGTGAGGGCAGTCATCTGTGTCTGCACAGGCTGGGGATGGAGGGATTTGGAGCAGCCCTGTGGAGAAGGAGTGAGGGGTTCTGGGGGTGCAAAGCTGGAGGTGAGCTGGCACTGAGTGCTCCCAGCCTCAGCAGTGTCCTGGGCTGATCCCCAGCAGTGTGGGCAGGAGGGGGAGGGAGGGGATTCTGCCCCTCTGCTGTGCTCTCCTGAGACCCCACCTGCAGGGCTGGGGCCAGCTCTGGAGTGCTCAGCACAGCGCAAATGGGGACCTGTTGGAGAGGGGCCAGAGGAGGCCACAGCAATGCTGGGAGGGCTGGAAGCCCTCTGCTGTGAGGCCAGGCTGAGAGAGTTGGGCTTGTTCAGCCTAGAGAAGGGAAGGCTCCAGGGAGACCTTCTGGTGGCCTTCCAATGTTTCAGGGGGCCAGGTAAAGAGCTGGAGAGGGATTTATGAGTAGGTCCTGTTGTGACAGAACCAGGGGTCATGATTTGAACTAAAAGAGGGAGATTCAGACTAGAGAGAGGGAAGAAGTGCTTGAGGGTGGTGAGAAGCTGGTCCAGGTTGCCCGGGGAGGTGGTAGATGCCCTATCTCTAGACCCATTGCAGGGCAGGCTGTTCGGGGCACTGAGCAAGCTGCTCTAGCTGCAGTTGTCCCTGCTGACTGCAGGGGGATCGGACTGGATGAGCTCGAAAGGTCCCTTCCCACCCAAAGCAGTCTGAGAGTCCACAGGTTCTGTAGTTGGTGCCAGCTGAAGGTGTTGCAGGTGCTGCTCACACCTCTGGTCCTGTGCACCCTGCCCCGGTTGTGTTGCATGGATAACTCTTCCTCTCTGTGAGAAGTGGAACTGTTTGAGTTGTCTCCCTGCACAGTTCAACCACTACTGCCCTGTCAGCAGACCAGGGGAGGCACCACCTCTTGTCTGATCTGGCGGCCTTTGTTAGGGAGGAATGCTGTTAATTAGCTGGTTAATCAGCGGGGCCCGGTCTTTGTACCTACAGCAGAAGAACTTCAAAGTGATTTGGAGCACCGGAGTGCTGTAAAATAGGATCAGAGAATGGTTTGGGTTGGAAGGGATCTTAAAGATCATCCAGTGCCAACTCACTGCCATGGGCAGGGACACTTTTCACTAGCCCGGGTTGCTCAAGGCCTCATCCAGCCTGGCCTTCAAGACCTCCAGGGAGGGGGCATCCACAAGCTCCCTGGGCAGTCTGTTCCAGTGTTTTACCATCCTCACTGGAAAGAATTTCTTGATACTCTCCAGTCTCAATCTCTTCTCTTCTAGCTCAAAGCCATTGCCCCTCATCCTCTGACTGCAAGCCCTTGTCAAAAGTCCCTTCCCCAGCTCTCCTGCAGCCCCCTTCAGGTCCTGGAAGGCTGTTCTGAGGTCCCCCTGGAGCCTTCTCTTCTTTACATGAGTACATGAAGGAATGAAGTGAAAACCAGATGTTTGGTCTCCCAGTTTTAACCTAAGGCTCAGAGCTGAGGATTGAAGCTCACTTCTGTGTTGAGTTTCTTAGGCAGCAGAGAAAAGCCTGTGGCTGCTGGTGGCACACATCAGCTTGTGAACAAGATTCTTGTCACGGCTCTGTGCAGAGTCAAAACAATTCCTGTCACTGCTCACGCTGCTGTGAGCAATCAGCAGAATTTTCCCAGCATTGCTGCTGGTGGCCAGAACAAAATTGCTCTTCCCTGTCCTGTGGGTGGCCCACCCAGACAGAGCAGCCTGGAGGAGAAGGACTTGGGGCTCAGAGTTGATGGAAAACCTCAACATGAGCTGGCAATGGTCGCTGGCAACCTAGGAGGCATCTGTGGGCTGTGACCAGCAGGACAAGGGAGGTGATTCTGCCCCTCTGCTCTGGTGAGATCCTCCATGGAACACTGTGGCCAGTTCTAGTGCTCCCAGCAGAAGAGGGACATGGAATTGTTGATACATGCCCAGAGGAGGCCACAAAGATGATCAGGGGGTTGGAGCACCTCCCCTATGGGGACAGGCTGGGAGAGTTGGGGCTGTTCAGCCTGGAGAAAAGGTGGCACTGGGGAGACCTTATAGCAGACTTTCGGTACCTGTAGGGGGCTACCAGGAAGTTGGGGAGGGGCTTTCTAGAACTACTTGTTAGTGATGGGATGAGGTGCAATGGACTGGAGCTTGAGGAGGAGATACTGAGAGTGGAGATGAGGAAGAAATTCTTTCCAGTGAGGGTGGTGAGATGCTGTAACAAGTTGCCCGAGGAGGAGGTCATGGATGCCCCCTCGCCTGGAGGTGTTCAAGGCCAGGTTGGGTGGGGCCTTGAGCAGCTTGCTCTAGTGGGGGGGTGTCTCTGCCCATGGCAGGGGTTGGAGCTAGCTGATTGTCAAGGTCCCTTCCAACCCAAAGCATTCTGTGAAGCTGTGAAACCCAAGGTGACTCCCTGATGCCATTGTCGGGCGGCGTGGCCAGGAATCACCGGCACTATAATATTCAGATGCCAAAGCTGAGGATTAACAGCCCCGTGCTATTCAAATGGCAAGTCCTAGACTGGCTCGGGGGGGGGGGAGGTCTTTAGAGCATGGTTGGGTTCCAGGAAGGTTTATTAAGGCTCCTGCTGATGTCAGTGTTCCTTGAAGAGCCCTTGGTGCTTCATTTGCGTGTGGCAGACTGGAATGAGCAGCTCGTTCGTGTGGTGTTTGTGGCTGGTGGTGAGGGAGCAGGAGGGACAATGTGTGGTTCAGCAGAAGCTCTGGGGTGTAGCCTGTTTCTGGGTGCACTGAGATTCTTCAGGCTTGTTTAAAATGATTATTTTTATCCATGCTTTATCACTTTGGAATGCAGCAACTGGAAATATTTGAAGCATTGGAGGTAGAGCACATGCCTGAGTGCAAACTGAATCTCCTCAGCTGATCTGCAGCCAGAATGGTGCAGATAAGGCTCTTTGCTTATCTGTCTGAAGTTTATTTGACCTTCTGCTCAGATCCAACCCTCTGTAGTGCTTTGTCAGGATTGAAACATCAATATTTATTCAGCCAGCAAGTGCTTGCAGCACCTGGGAGACTGAGGCTGTTCAGTCATGCTTGAGACTATCTTAATTTCTTGGTGGTGACAGCAGGGTAGGGGGCAGACAGCAAGGTGATGTTCTCTTCCCCACACATAGGTGCTGGAGGCTGCTTCCCTGCATGATGGTCAGGTTTTCCCTGCATAATAGGTCAGGTTTCATCACCCCTTAATATTTCCTGATGCTTTGCTGTTAATAAATGGAAGCACACAAATCAATCAGGCCTTGCCTGAGAACTTTTAATCAAGCTAATGGTTTTTTGCCTCCAGGCCAGAGGAAGGTGGGGTGACACAGGTTTTAATGGCAGACAAAAGCAGCTGGACTCTGACTTGCTGCTGCTGCTGCTGCCTTCCCCCCTAGTTCAAGGGGAAATACTTTCTCCTGGTTGCTTTTGGAGCAAAGCTGCTGCAGGACCTGGGCTCCCAGGTGGTTTTGTGGTGGGATCTGTGATGCTTTCATTCCTGTCAGGGGTTGTAACCTTCTCTGATCTGTGTCGCTCCGGCCTCAGTTACCATAAAGTGTAACTTAACAGACTGGTTGAGCACACTGGTTTGTTTTCAGGGTGTGGAAGGTTTTCTGATCTCTTTTCTTAATGTCCAAGTGGATCTGTACTTCGGGGCTGAGAATTTCATGGATTCCTACAATGGCTGGAATTGGAAGGGACCTTGAAGGTCATCCAGTTCCAACCCCCCTGCCATAGGCAGGGACACCTTCCACTGGAGCAGGTTGCTCAAGGCCTCATCCAGCTTGGCCTTGAACACTTTCAGGGAGGGAGCATCCACAGCCTCCCTGGGTGACTCCTTCCAGGGTATCACCATGTGAGGATGTTTTAGCAAACCAGTGCCCTTCAGCTGTGTGTGGGCAAGGAGGAAGTTGTGTTCAAAACCAAACATTGAAAAGATGTGTAGGGTTTTGATTTGTTTTGGAATAGAGTAGAATTAACCAGGTTGGAAAAGACCTTTGAGATCATCCAATCCAATCTATTACCCACCACCATCTAATCAACTAAACCATGGCACCAAGCACCCCATCCAGTCTCTCCCTAAACACCTCCAGTGATGGTGACTCCACCACCTCCCTGGGCAGCCCATTCCAGTGGCCAATCACTCTTAGCAGCCTTGGCCTCCTTCAGGAGTAGCATGCAGAGTTCTTGGAGGCTTCTGTAGTCTGGGTGCTGTTGTAGCTGCTGCTGGTGTTTGTTTCTCCCTGCCCCAGCCGTGTGGGAAAGAGAAGTGGCCGTGCTGTTAGGTACTTGTCGCTCCTTGTGGAGGGACTTGACCTACTGGACACAGATTTGGAGCCCTTGAGATGACTTTGGGAGGACTTTTTCTCTTGTCACATGGAGAGCTAGAAGTAGATTTGAGTAATTAATGATTAGATCTTGGTGAGAGATTCCAACTTGGGCAGGAAGGAAAATGCCTTAAAACCCAGGAGTGTTCCTGGTGTGGGTTTGGGTGGTTACTCCTTGTTTGACCTGGTTGTTCAAAGACTTACCTCTAGTACCTAGTGAGGCCACAGCTGGAGGCTGGAGTCCTAGGTCCAGTTCTGGGCTCCCCAGCTAGTGGAGAAGTGTCCAGCAGGAGCTCTGAAGATGCTGAGGGGCTTGGAGCATCTCTGTGAGCAGGAAAGGTTGAGAGCCCTGGGGCTGTTGAGCCTGGAGAAGAGCAGCCTGAGAGGGGATCTGCTCAGTGCTCAGCAAGAGATAAAGGCTGGGGAGCAAGAGGCTGGGGCCAGACTCTTGTCAGTGGTGCCCAGGGACAGGACAAGGGGCAGTGAGCACAAACTGGAACCCAGGAGGTTCCCCCTGAAGAGGAGGAGAAACTTGTTTGGTGTGAGGGTGCTGGAGGCCCAGAGCAGGCTGCCCAGAGAGGTTGTGGAGTCTCCTTCTCTGGGGAGATTCCAAACCCTGCTGGCCATTGTGATCCTGGGCAAGCTGCTGTGGGTGCCCCTGCTTTAGCAGGGCTTAGGGTTGAACTGGATGGTCTGCAAAGGTCCCTTCCAAGCCTCACCATGCTGGGCTTCAGGATTGATTACAGGATGCAGTTGCATGAATCAAGCCGTGCAGCAGTACAACCGACGTCTTGACAGGAGCCTTTTGAGCCAGGCAAAACCCGAGCTGTTCCAGGAAGGCTGCTGTGTTTAGACTGAGCCTCACCCACTCTTAGCATTCAATAACCTTCTGTAGATAGAGAAATTGCAGTAAATGAGGTGATAATGTAACCTGGGGCAAAACAAGAACCCTCTGTTCAAGCTGTTGTTCCTTGATGCAGACTAAACAGTGGCTCTGGCAGTTTAGAGCTCCAAAACGTATGTAAGTGAATCCAGACAGCCTGATAAGCAAGCTATGGTTATAAAACTGAACATGCCCCTTTTTTTCCCATCTAACATTTGAGCTAAGACTTTTCCCAAACCTGTTCTCTGCAGCAGTTTTCTTGGCAGCTGCAGTCTTCACTCTAAGTCTACAGGTTGGCTGAAGTGCTGCAGGGAGAAGCTCAGCTTGGTGGCTGAACTGTTTCCACAGCCTGACCTGGCCTTTCGTGTTGTCAGGTCGTGCAGGGGAAATAAATCAAAGGACTCCCCAAGCAGCTGTCACCTTGTGCCACAGAAAATGACAGGGTGGGGCAGTTCAGACCTTGGTTTGGCTCACAAGTGGACTCTGGCCTCTGTGGAAAGAGCAGGGACGGGAAATGCGCGGGTTGATGGATGTGTGGAGCCTGCCCTACTCCTCCCTGCTGGGCTGCTGGGACCCACAGGTGTGTAGTAGTGACTCAGCAAGCACTCAGTGACAAAGCAGTCCTGTGGGAACCCCTGAGACCTGAACTGGGAGAGTCAGAGTAGACTCACAGGCTGGTTTGGATGGGACTGTTCAAGCCCGTCCAGTCCAACCCCTCTGCAGTCAGCAGGGAGAGCTGCAACCAGAGCAGGTTGCTCAGAGCCCCAAGCTACCTGACCTGCATTAGGTCTAAGGATGAGGCATCTCCCACCTCTCTGGGCAACCTGGGACAGGGTCTCACCACCCTCAGGGTCAAACATTTCTCCCTTCTCTCCAGTCTGCATCTCCCTCTTGGTTTAAACCATCACCCCTTTGTCCTGTCACAACAGGCCCTGCTCAATAGTCTGTCCCCAGCTTTCTGCTCAGCCCCTTCAGGCACTGGAAGGCCACCAGGAGGTGTCCCTGGAGCCTTCTCCTCTCCAGGCTGAACAACCCCGACTCTCTCAGCCTGGCCTCACAGCAGAGGGCTTCCAGCCCCCAGCATTGCTGTGGCTTCCCTTGGCTCCTCTCCAACAGGTCCATGTCTCTGCTGTGCTGAGGACTCCAGAGCTGGCCCCAGCACTGCAGGTGGGGTCTCATCAGAGCACAGGGGCAGAATCCCCTCCCTTACTTCTGCCCACACCAGCTGAGGACACTGTTGGCCTTCTGACAAATAAGGGCCTAAAGTGAATAGTTCTTGGTTTCTTCTTTGAGGAGAATCCTTCTCTGTGCCCCTTCCAGACTTCATAACCTGAAGTATGGTGTCAGTGTGTTTCTGTGGGCAAGCTGAAGCCCATTGATAGATCTGTGAGCTCTTGCTGTTAGTGGTGCTGGCAGCATTTGCCCAGAGCTCTCTGCTCTCAGTGTTTGATGTGCTTATGTCACCCACTAATGGCATTAGAGGAGGCTGTGTGCTCGCTGGCTTTCCTCATTAATGGGATTATCTGCCTAGCTCAGTGCTGCTGAGGAGCCCTGCTCACTTTCACAGGTTTATGTCAGCTTTTGGGACTTGAAAGGTTTAAGAACTGCCTTGGCTTCCAGCTGGTGCTCCTCAAGGGAGGGAGATGACTTGCTGAAGCTTGTCCATGATTTATTTAAGCAAGCTGTTTATTTGTGTGGTTGATGCTTTGGAGCTCTGCAGGCAAAAAGTGTTTAGGGATGCTGGATGAGCAATTCACACTGCAGGTGGAAGGCTCCTGAGCAGTAATTCTACCTCAGCAGCAAGTTAGCTCGTCACAGTTTCCTGTACCCCTTGTGTCCCTGGCCCGGTGTTGCAGAATCCCAGCACGGTGGGGTTGGAAGGGACCTCTGCAGATCAGCCAGTCCAACCCCACTGCTCCAGCAGCTTGCTGAGGGTTATGTCCAGGTGGGTTTGGAACCTCTCCAGCTCTGGAGCTTCTGGGTGGTGGTCTTTGTTCTGCAAATCAAATGTAAATTAGGTTCCAAGTGTTGGTTGTGTGGAATGAGTGCAGCACAAGGATGTTTCATGAGCCCTTGGGGCTCCCTTTCTGTTCTTCTTGTGAATCTCCACGTTCATCTCCCTTGGAGAACAGCTGAATCCCTGTGATTTTTGTCACAGGGTTGTGTTTCCAAGGCTGCTGGCTCCTGCTGGAGCCAGGAAGGCTGAATTCCTAGAGAACTTTCTCTTTGTGCTTAGTCTGAGCCGGGCAGGACTGGGGAATGTGGTTTAGCAATCCTAACTCTTGTGGTCAAGGCTGCTTTGGGAGGCTTTTCAGGCTAAAGGGGCTGCAGGGTGTGTGCAGCTCACAGGTCCTGTGGAAATATCTTCAGGCAGATAAAAATGGAGGCAAGGGAGATCCTTGGGGTAAACAAACTGGAGAAGAAGACTGCTGACATGGAAGGCACACTCCTCCCAAACTCATTCCGCTTCAATGGATTTATTATTATTCCCCCCCCACTGTTCCTGTCTCTTGTGAAGTGTATTTATTCTTCTTCCCACCCCCCCCCCAAAATGCCACTTTTAGCTTGAGGAGACAGACTTGGTCCTGGGCAGAAGATAACTTGAGATGACATAGTCACTGCACCCTTTTGGAGTGGCTTTGTCACATGGACACTAATTGCAGAGAAGTCTCGGAATGTGCTTCTGAGAAACGTGTTGGTGCTGGGAGGCAAAGGGCTGGTGCTCACAGCAAGTGATGTGGAATGGTGCAGAAGTTGCTGGGAAGGGGTCAATTGTGTATGAGTGAGTGATTTCAAAAGCCTCTTGAACCCCAAGGAGCTGAGCCTGCGGAGCAGGAGGCTGAGGGGAGACCTTCCGGCTCTCTCCTACTCCCTGAAAGGAGTTTGGAGCCAGGTGGGGGTTGGTCTCTTCTCCCAAGGAACAAGTGAGTGGACAAGAGGAAATGGCCTCAGGCTGCACTAGGGGAGGCTTAGAGGAACAATTTCTTCCCCTTGAGGGTTGTCCACACCTGGCACAGGCTTCCCAGGGTTGTGGTGAAGTCCCCATTCCTGGAGGGAAGCTGTGGAGATGCGGTGCTGGGGGGGGCGGAATATGGTTTAGCGGTAGCCTTGGTCACGTTGGGTTAGTAGTTGGACTTGGTGATCTTAAAGGTCTTTTTCCAGCTCACTGATTCTGTGATCCATTTATGAAGTGATTTTTCAGTCCCTTGTGGATGTCCTTCAGGGTGTAGATGTGGTTCCTCCATCTCTGCACCGTTTTTGGACTGGATGATCTTTGAGGTCTTTTCCAGCTGAAACAATTCTCTGACTCAATGTCCCTGCAGCCACACCACAGTGTGTGGCTTGTTTTGTTGACCTGTTCCTCTAAATATGGCACTTGGGAGACCTCCATTTAAATTTAAACCTGGTGAAAGGAGACTCCTTCATCATGCCTGCTGTTGATCATTGTGCTGTCTGTTTTCACAGCCTCTCTGACTCCTCTCCTTGAAACCTCTTGGGAGACAGCCTGGCAGCAGCAGTAAGCTGAAACCTGGTTCTATTCAGAATGGGTTTCACCCTTGGAAAAAGAGGATTGATTTTGTTTAAAAGCAGAGGCATGTGTGTTTTCTAATTCCAAATGGGTTCCATTTCTGTCCAAATGGGACCAGGCATTCCATCTGCTCCGGGGCTGGGACTGTCTGAAGTCTGCTCCCCAGTCTGGTTTCGGCTTCGTGGCGTTGCGGAACGGGGCGGAGAGTGGGGGAAAAAATTACTCCTGGGAGTATTTCAGTCCTGCTGTGTTATTAGTGGTGTGCTGAGTGTGACCTTCCCTAATGTCAGTGGGCAGCTAATTTGTCTCCATGTGTTTGTTATTTTAAAGTGAGTGCTTGCATGTCTGGGGAGCAGAACAACACCGTAGTAAAGTTTCATGCATGCTTGTCTCCTTAGTTAACATTAAACCTCAGATGCCTTACTCAGGGCAGGAGCACGCAGGGAATGTGTCCACAGCCATGGCTCTCTGTCCTTTGGCTATCAGCTCCTGCCTTATCAGAAATAGATCAGGGCTGATGAGACTGCCTATGGATTGTTTACAAGATATTTCAGGCCCGAAGGGATATTTACTTGTGGGTTAGAGTCGCTCTGCCCACTTCTGACCCGGCGCAGAAGTGAAAGCTTCCCCGGGAGGGTTTTCTTTGGGGCTTGCTGGTGAGGAGGGACAGAACCACCCAAGGCAAGGGCTTCACTGGCTGGGCAGCCTCTAGCCAGGGGGTAGCCCCTGTCTATTTCAGAGTGATGAAGTCTGAAGGTGATCCTGAAGATGGGGAAAATGAGGATCCAAGCTAAGTGAAGGATGGAACAAGATGAATTCAGGGCGTTGGAAAGAGTCTGTGTCTGAGCTCTGCCCTGGTGCTTTGTGAGCCGCTCTGGTTTGTAAGTTGAGGCAAGATCAACTGATTGCTTCTGGCAGCAGGCAACTGCGAGTTCTACCATGACTTGTTGGTTTTCTTGTGCAGCTAAAGACACAGTAGGTATCTTGGGTTTCCTCTCAAGGGCAGTGCTGCAAAAAGGGTGAAAGCTTGAATGCTGCAAATGCTTTGTAAGGGTTTCTTTTTCATTCCTGTGAATGCCCTGGTTTGAGTTGGGGGGGGAAAGGACAACGAACCACAAACAACTAGTTCTGTTTGGTTTTACTTTCCAGCTCAGTCTCCTCTTAATTAACTCCTTCCTTAAATGTGAACTGTTTGGGGTGAGAGTATTTAATTACAGGGAATCCCTGCAGTTTGTTGGAATGTTATAAGCAAAGTGTGTGTGTGAATATTCATAGATATATCTTTTAAGCAGTGCTTTGGATAAACAGCTTTATGAAATAGGAGCAAGGAATTTTGAGTTATGAGATGGATTCATGAAATTACCCTGGAGACCTTCAAGGTCTGCCTTGATGTAAACCCTGGCCAGCCTCATCCGGTCGGAGGTGTCCCTGCTGACTGCAGGGTGATTGGACAAGATGCCCTTTGGAGACGCCTTCCAACCTGATGCAGTAACGAATGGCTGGGGAAGGGTCTTCTGCAGATCTGAGTGAGTTTGTGCTAGCAGGTGTAAGCTGCAAGTGTGCAACTCAGGGATCTAAATCCAGTAGCAGCCATGCAGGCTGTGGCTGCTTCCCTTCAGGGATGTGAAACGTGTCACACCCCACAGAACTCTGGGGGAACAAACTTGCTGCTTTGGAGATGCTGTGGCTGAGGTGGTTCAAAATCCTTGGCCAGGGAAGCTTTGCCCAGCTGCAGAGGAGCACTGGCACCCCTCTGGCCACTGGTCCAGTTTTTGCTGTGACCAGTAATGTCACCAGTGTCATGACTTCATTATGCCAAGCAGCCTGGCTTGGCTTTTAAGCTAATGGATGTTTGAATTGATTGCCAGCTCCGTGCTGTGCTTTAGCTGGGCAGCACCCCGTGGCTGTAATTTCATTAGTTGTCTATTTTTATTGCTTCTTGGCACCTTGAGCAGGTATTGCACTGAACAAGCTGCTGCTGAGACTTCATGAGGACTCTAATCTTGTTAATCCTGAGCATGGGGAGTAGATAATTATGGTCACAGCTCCGTGGGACAGATCATTCCAATCAAGAGGGGATTGGAGGTGGCACTTGGTGCCATGGTTTAGTCATGAGGTCTGTGGTGACAGGTTGGACTTGATGATCTTTGAGGTCTCTTCCAACCTTGGAGATTCTGTGATTCTGCAGGCTGGTGGCAGCAGGTTTGGGGTTTGGTGTGGGGTTGTTTTATCTCCCCTTTTCCCAAGCAAACCCAGGCTCTGGTGCAAGGCAGCTGCAGCTCTGGGATCTGCCTGCTTTGAGAACTGGCTGATTGGGGTTGGTGTGCTCCATCAAGGACCTTCTCTTTGTGGATCAAAGAACACAAACATTCAGTCCTTGCTAGCAAAGGCAGTCTGAAGGAGAAGGAAATTCTGTCTTGATAGCATTTAACTGCATGGGGGGAGGGGGTTGACATGAAGACTCCATAGATTTTGGGGTTTATTTGTTGTTGTTCCAGAGAGAGAGAGAGGGATCTGCTGGAGAGAGTCCAGCAGAGAGAGAACAAGCTCTGCTTTGGGGTGGGGTGCTTGATCTGTGACCTGAGATCCTGAATTTGGAGAAAGCAAGGAGAAAATGGGAGGTGCTGAATGCCTGAGACTGCATGCCTCATGTTGAGAACTGACCAGTTAGGGAGTGAGGAAGTGATTGTGTCCCTGGACTCAGCACTGGTGAGACCACACCTCGAGTGCTGTGCCTAGCTTTGGGCACTGCAGTGAAGGCATTGAGGTGCTGGAGCAGGTACAGAGAAGGGTAATGAAGGTGGTGAGGGATTTGGAGAGCATGTCTTATGAGGAGAGGCTGAGGGAGCTGGGGTTGTTTAGGCAGGAGAAAAGGAGGCTAAGCAGAGACCTCATTGCTCTCTACAACTCCCTGAAAGGAGGTTGGAGTGAGGCCAGTGTTGGCCTCTTCTGCTGAGTAACTAACAACAGGACAAGAGGAAACAGCCTCAAGCTGTGCCAGGGGAGGTTTAGGTTGGACATGAGGAATGATTTCTTCCCTGCAAGAGTGATCAGGCATTGGAACAGGCTGCCCAGGGAGGTGGTGGAATTACCATCCTTAGAGGTGTTCCAGAACTGTGTGGATGTGGCACCTGGGGACATGTTCTGGTGGTCACGGAGGTGTTGGAGTCATCATCCTTAGAGGTGTTCCAGAACTGTGTGGATGTGGCACCTGGGGACATGTTCTGGTGGTCATGGAGGTGTTGGGTGGAAGGTTGGGCTTGATCTTAGAGGTTTCTTTCCATCCTTTATGATTCTTGGTGTTGCATGTTGCTTTGCAAGCTGCAGGCAATTCAGAGCTGTAGACTTCGAATGCCTCTCCACAGCTCAGTAGATGGTTCTCCTCTTCACCATCACATGCAGCTGAAGTTTGACCCTGCAGGAGAAGTTGTGTCTGTAGAGCACTCTGAGCTCACCTGCTTTTCTGCTCCTCTCCTGCACAGCTCAACACAGACTGGAACAAATATGATGACAGGTTGATGAAAGCAGCAGAGAGAGGGGATGTGGAGAAGGTTTCATCCATCCTTGCCAAGAAAGGAGTCAGTCCTACCAAACTGGATGTGGAAGGGAGATCTGCGTAAGTGCCTGCTGGTGCTCAGTGAGGGCATGGGGAAGGTGCTGGGAGTTGCAGTCCCTGAATCTTGTTGCTGCTCTAAACACTCTTCTTTAATATATAGATCTGTGTAATAGTTTGTGTTGAGGTCTAGGTCCAGTTCTAGTCTCTCCAGTTCAGGACTGACAGGGGATTACTGGAGAGAATCCAGCAGACTCTACAAAGATGCTGAGAGGCCTGGAGCATCTCTGTGAGGAGGAAAGGTTGAGAGCCTTGGGGCTCTTCAGCCTGGAGAAGAGCAGCCTGAGAGGGGATCTGCTCAAAGCTCAGCAAGAGCTAAAGGGTGGGGAGCAAGAGAATGAGGCCAGACTCTTGTTTGTGGTGCTCAGTGACAGGACAAGGGGCAATGAGCACAACCTGGAACCCAGGAAGTTCCACCTGAAGAGGAGAAAATTCTTTGGTGTGAGGGTGCTGGAGCCCTGGAGCAGGCTGCCCAGAGAGGTTGTGGAGTCTCCTTCTCTGGAGGGCTTCCAAACCCCCTGGCCATTGTGATCCTGGGCAAGCTGCTGTGGGTGCCCTGCTTTAGCAGGGGTTAGGACTGGATGATCTCCAGAGGTCCCTCCCCTCCCTCACCACGCTGGGGTTCTGGGATTTAGCTATTTACTCTTGCCAAACTGGGATGTCAAAGAGAAATTGAAAGCATGTTAGTGGTATTTCCCCCTCCCTGGGTGATTCAAGGTAAATAATGGTTACTTGTCCAGAAAGTGATCTTGTTCCTTCAAGTAATGTCTACAAACTTCTGAGGTGGATTTGGACCCTGTCCAAAGCTGGGTTTGTGCTGCCTCATGCTCTCAGTAGGCAAGCTGTTTGCTTTGACTCCTGGTCAATATCACTCTGCTGTGTACAAGCCAGGGGTGCTTAAGCAAAGTGGTTTCTATTTTTAGGTTCCACGTTGTGGCCTCAAAGGGAAACCTGGATTGCTTGAACACCTTCCTGATTCATGGAGCTGATATCACAGCCACTGATGCTGCAGGTAGGTGTCCTCAAAGGTTGTCAGCCTGGTCTTTGTTTTGGAGCAGAATTAAAGGTAAATCTTCCTCCTTCCTGTAGCTGGCAAAACAATGAATGATGTGTGACTCAATGCTGAGCTTTGAGGGAACTGCTGGATGTCCTGTCATGTAAGGTCATGAAGGCACTGGAGCTTATGAATCTTGGTTTTGTGCTGCTACTACTGTATATAGAGTAGTTTTGGGTGGAGAAGTCCTTTAAGATCATCAAGTCCATCCATTGTCCAACCCTGCAAAGGCTAAACCATGTCACTCAGCACCATCCCTGCAGCTTTGAAACATTTCCAGGGGTGGGGATTCAGCCACCTCCTGTTCCACTGTTTGAGAACCCTTTCAGTGAAGAAATTATTCCTCATGTCCAATCTAAACCTCCCCTGGAACAGCTTGTGGCCATTTCCTCATGTCCTGTCCCTTCTTCTTCAGGAGAAGAGACCAACCCCCACCTGGCTCCAACCTCCTTTCAGGGAGTTGTAGAGACCCTGAAGGTCTCCCCTAAGCCTCCTTTTCTGCAGGCTGAACAACCCCAGCTCCCTCAGCTGCTCCTCACCAGATCTGTTCTCCAGACTCTTGCCTGGGCAACCTGTTCCAGCCTCTCACCTCTCTCGTTGTGAAGAACTTCCTAATGTCCAACCTGAATCTCCCCTGCTCCAGTTTCAATCCATTGCCCCTCATCCTCTCACCACAGGCCCTTCTAAACAGTCCCATCCCAGCCTTCCTGTGGGCCCCCCCCGGAGGTGCCGGGAAGGGAGGGAGCTGGGTGCTCACCCCAGAGGTGCCGGGGAAGAGATGCTAACGCTTTAGTGCAGCACAAATGAGCTCCTTAGGCAGCAGTGTCTCAGGATTAGTAACAGCCTTGCTGAGCACCCCACCCTGAGCCCGTTGGGTTTGTGTCTGGTGCTTCCCGTTGCGTGTGCCACGCTGACCTGGGGTTTGGTGTTCTTCTCTCCTCAGGCAGGAACGCCTTGCACCTGGCTGCGAAGTACGGACATGCTTTGTGTCTGCAGAAGCTGCTGCAGGTACTGGAGGAGACAGCTTGCTTGTGTTGGGCTTGATTTCTTGAGAGGGACAAGAAGGTGCCTGGAAGGTTCAAAATGGGGGTGTGCCACTTTTGGGTTTTTTTTTTTTTTTAGACTAGAATAGAATTGACCAGGTTGGAAGAGACCTTTGAGATCATGGAGTCCAACCTATCACCCAACACTATCTAAGCAGCTAAACCATGGCACCAAGCTCCCCATCCAGTCTCTTCCTAAACACCACCAGGGATGGTGACTCCACCACCTCCCTGGGCAGCCCATTCCAATGGCCAATCTGACAAAGCCTTCGACACTGTCCCGCACCACCTCCTGGTCTCCAAGCTGGTGACACATGGGTTTGATGGGTGACCACTAGATGGATAAGGAACTGGCTTGATGGCCGCACCCAAAGAGTGGCTGTCCACGGGTCCATGTCCCAGGGGAGGCCAGGGACAAGCAGAGTCCCTCAGGGATCAGTCCTGGGACCAGGCTTGTTCAACATCTTTGTGGGTGCCAAGGACAGTGGCATCGAGTGCACCCTCAGCAAGTCTGCTGATGACACCAAGCTGTGTGGTGCAGCAGACAGGCTGGAGGGAAGGGATCCATCCAGAGGGACCTGGACAGGCTGGAGAGGTGGGCACAAGCCAACCTCATGAGCTTCAACAAGACCAAGGGCAGGGTCCTACACCTGGGTCGAGGTAATCCCAGGCACAAATCCAGGCTGGGCAAGGACTGGCTGGAGAGCAGCCCTGAGGAGAGAGACTTGGGGGTGCTGGTGGAGGAGAAGCTCAACAGGAGCTCTCAATGTGCACTTGCAGCCCGGAAAGCCAATCAGATCCTGGGTTGCATCAGGAGAAGTGTGGCCAGCAGGGCAAGGGAGGGGATTCTCCCCCTCTGCTCAGCCCTGCTGAGACCCCACCTGGAGTACTGCCTCCAGTTCTGGAGCCCCTATTACAGGAGGGATGTGGACGTGCTGGAGCGTGTCCAGAGAAGGGCCACGAGGATGAGCAGAGGGCTGGAGCAGCTCTCCTGTGAGGACAGACTGAAGGAGTTGGGGCTGTTCAGTCTGGAGAAGAGAAGGCTCCGAGGTGACCTCATTGTGGCCTTCCAGGATCTGAAGGGGGCCTACAAGAAGGCTGGGGAGGGACTTCTCAGGCTCTCAGGTAGTGATAGGACTAGGGGGAATGGAATGTAGCTGGAGGTGGGGAGATTCAGGCTGGAGGTGAGGAGGAAGTTCTTCCCCATGAGAGTGGTGAAGCCCTGGAATGGGTTGTCCAGGGAGGTGGTTGAGGCCCCGTCCCTGGAGGTGTTTAAGCCCAGGCTGGATGAGGCTCTGGCCAGCCTGATCTAGTGTGGGGTGTCCCTGCCCATGGCAGGGGGGCTGGAACTAGATGATCCTTGTGGTCCCTTCCAACCCTGACTGATACTATGATACTATCTCTCTTTCTGGGAAGAACTTCTTCCAAACATCCAGCCTAAACCTCCCCTGGCACAGCTTGAGACTGTGTCCTGTGGAATTGCATTAATGTGGCTGTGGACTTGCATTGATTTTAACAATGAGACAGTCATGGGGGAAAAGATCTTTCATTTGTGTTGAAGGAGTTGTGGCTGAAAGGGTGCTGAAAGCAAGCCAATGAGCTCTTTTGGTCTGCTCACAGACAAGCAAATCAGCTTGTGGTTTCTGCTTCTGGAATAAAAAGGAGCTTGGGTGTCTCTCCAAACCTGGTGCTCCTTTCTTGAGTGCCTTTAGGAGCAGTAACACTGAAAGGTCTGCCCAAGGGATGGGATCCCCCTCGCGGGTCTCTTCCCCCAGGGGAGCGTTGAGCTCTTCATGGGGCTCTCCCCAGGGGGGAGAGTGCTGATTGTCCTCAAATGATGGACATTCATATCCTCAATCTGCCACCAATGAGATGATGTGGGCAGTGTCTTAGTTTTGTGTGCTGCTTGTATTGTTTTGTACTTCACTGGAATGAGGAAGATATGAATGTGTTTGAACTTTTGGAGCTTCTACAGCTCTTGATCAATGTCTTCAGAGCATCAAAGTGCCTGTAGCCACAGCCTGGTTAGTTCCTGCATGGCACTAGGTTTCTAAACCACAAGCTTAACATCTGTCTTTAATTCAGGCACTTTTTAGTGCTTTCATTCAAACCTCAGAACACTTGATGCTTGCTCAGTGCAGCCTGGATCTCAGCTGATAACTGGGGTTGCTTGTTTTAACAGTACAACTGCCCAACAGAGAATGTGGATCTTCAAGGCAGAACTGCTCTTCATGATGCAGGTAAAAGGTTTTGCTTCCCTCCTGTCTGGATTGGGAAAGGCAGATTTGGCTTCACTTGATTTTTCAGATGGGTCAGTCTCCTACTGCAGTCACCAAAGTTAAGGGAAAATGGTTTTCTCTTCCCATGATGCCTGTCCTCAATGACAAAGTTGTTATCCATGGGACAGCAATGTGCCCTCATGAGAAAGCCACTGATCTCCTGGGGTGCATGAAGAAGAGCGTGGCCAGCAGGCTGAGGGAGGTTTCTTGTCCCCCTCTACTCTGCCCTAGTGAGACCATATCTGGAGTACTGGATCCAGTTGTGGGCTCCCCAGTTCAAGAGTGTCAGGGAGCTACTGAGGATGATGGAGTGGAACATCTGTCTGATGAGGAAAGGTTGAGAGCCCTGGGGCTGTTGAGCCTGGAGAAGAGCAGCCTGAGAGGGGATCTGCTCAGTGCTCAGCAAGAGATAAAGGGTGGGGGGCAAGAGGCTGGGGCCAGAGTCTTGTCAGTGGTGTACAGTGACAGGACAAGGGGCACTGGGCACAAAGTGGAACCCAGGAATTTCCCTCTGAACATGAGGAGAGTGTCCCTTGGTGTGAGGGTGCTGGAGGCCTGGAACAGGCTGCCCAGGGAAATTGTGATATCTCCTCTGGAGAGATTCAAAACCCACGTGGATGCGTTCCTGTGGCCTGCCCTGGGTGATCCTGCTTGGACTCTCTCTCTAGAGGTCCCTTCCTACCCCTATCATTCTGTTATTCTATGAACAGTCTTAGCAGAGGCTGTAGGTCTGAAGGTCTCTCTTGATGCCCATGAATCAAATCTCAAGCAAGTAGCAGGAGCAATGTTTCAGGCCAATGACGTTAGCAGGTTAAGATCCCATCGCTCTGGGTTCCCTTCATCCTCACTGTGCTCTGCAGTGTCTCAAACAGTAGAGCTTGATTCCCTCCATGTGCTTTTGAGGTGGTTGTCTGGGAACTAAGTGCTAGAGCCTTGTCATGCTTTAGCTTGTGGAGGTGTTTGGAGTGTCACCAAGCATGTGACTTGCTCTTTCTCTTTCAAGCTATGTCAGACTGTTCCTCCAGCATACAACTGCTCTGCGATCATGGGGCCTCAGTGAACTCAAAAGATGGAGTAAGTTGCTGCTTTGAGCATTCTCCTGCACAAACCCTTTTGTTTGAGTTCTTGTGCTTTCTCTGATTTTTCTCCTTATCCTTACTTTTCTTGCCCTCTTCCTCTCTGCAGGATGGGAGGACGCCGCTAGTGCTGGCCGCTCAGATGTGTCGTCCCACAGTTTGTCAGCTTCTGATAGACAGAGGAGCAGATGTTAATGCCAGGGACAAACAAAACAGGTAACACTTGCTGAGGCTTGTCAGAGTGCCTGCTGACATTTCAAGGGTGGAAAGCTCTCCTTTGACTTGCAGGCTGCAGAATAAAAAAGGCTAAATCCAGTGGAAAAGTGGCTTGAGTTCAGGAGTGGATGTGCCAGAGCAATGACACGGATCAGGCATGGCCTTCTCAATTGCTGCTTCATGCAGCTCAGATACATAATTGGATGGCTGCTGCCAGCAGAGGAACTGGAGTTTGTTTGCTGAAGGCTTTGTTTGTAGAGCTGCATCTTGCACCCTTCGGGGTCAACGTGCAACATGAATCACGACAAAAGTGGTGCTTGGTCAAGAAGTACTTGAGTCCCATCACGGCTTCAAGGAAACCTAAAGGCCCTTGAAACATTTGCTCCTGGACTCAAGGAAGAGGTCAGGGAAGGGGGCTTTGCAGCTACTGCTTCTGCCAGTTGTTTCTTGGAAGATGGCTGCTTGGTGGCCCGTGGAGATGAGGCTGCTGTGGGACAAAGCATGGATCCTTGCATTGCATGCTCTGGAGCTGGCAAGCGTTTGGCTTGTGTTGCCAGGTCTCCCAAGTACTTGCCTCCTCCAGCTTTGTCTAAACCCTCTCGTGCTTTGTTGTGTCTGAGATCTGCATCTAACTAGAGAGAGAGAGGAAGCCAGAGTCACAGTTTTCAAAACACTGGGTGGCTCTCAAAGGCTTGAGGTTTATGTTGAGAACCAGGAAAATGCTGCTCTTGGAGCGTTGTTTGCTCTTAGACAAATATTTAACCATTGACCAAAGGACTCTTGGAAGCTGAGCTTCCTCTCTTGATAGAGGAAAGACTCCTTGCCTCGAGTTCCCATCACTAGACAGGAGTGCAGGAAGGCTTATTGCTGTGATTGCTCCACTGAAGGGCGAGATCCTCAAGTCTCTGAATGAAATCTCTCTCCTCATCCTCAGGACTGCCTTAATGCTAGGCTGTGAATACGGCTGCAAGGATGCAGTAGAAGTCTTGCTCAGGAATGGTGCTGATGTTAGTTTGACTGATGGCCTTGGTCATGACTGTGCTTACTATGCCCGAATTGGTGACAATATTGACATTTTGGCTTTAATAAAAGCTGCCCTTGAGGATTCCAGCAAAGGTATGAAGAACCTGGCTGCCGTGGTTTTGGGGTTACTCTCCTGTTTGGTGACCTTCCCACTGCTGTGCCTTCAGGCACTGGCTTGGTTTGGAGGGCAGATGTAGGTCTTTGAACAGCAGCAGCAGCAGCAGCAGCAAAAGTGATAAGCTGCCTGATTGGGAGGGGAAAGGAGGTCTTGGGGAAGAGGTTGGTTTAGCCAGCAGTGTACCCAGGTAGCCAAGAAGCCACCAACATCCTGGCCTGGATCAGCAATAGTGTGGTCAGCAGGGGTTAGGAAGTGATTGTTCCCCTGTGCTGGGCACTGGTGAGGCCACATCTTGAATCCTGCATTCAGTTTTGGGCCCCTCACTCCAAGGATGACATTGAAGAGTTGGAATAGGTCCAGAGAACAGGTGAAGGTGAAGGGTCTGGAGAAGAGGTCTGGTGAGAAGCACCTGAGGGACCTGAGGTTATTAAGCCTGGAGAAAAGGAGGCTGAGGGGAGACCTCCTGGCTCTCTACAACTCCTTGAAAGGAGGTTGGATTGAGGTGGGGGTTGGTCTCTTCTCCCTAGTGTCACATGACAGAATGAGAGGAAATGGCCTGAAATTGTGCCAAGGAAGGTGTAGGTTGGACATCAGGGAAAATCTCTTTGCTAAAAGAGTGGTCAGGGATTGGAACAGGCTGTCCAGGGAGGTGGTGGAGTCACCATCCCTGGAGGGGTTAAAGAAATGTGTGGACATGGCACTTTGTGAATGTGGTGGTGTTGGGTTGATGGTTGGGCTTGAGTTTGGAGGTCTTTTCCAGCCCAAACAATGATTCTACTGCAAGGTAAATGCAGGCTCAAGGTTGGTGAGCCTGGCATTGCAGTGTTGATTTTTGGGAGCTATTTAGCTTTAGCTGCAGACAAACTTTTCACATGTTTCTGTGGTTGATTAACTGAGGAAGGGTGAATTTATTTCTTGGAATGTCCTCCCAGGATGGAAAGTAGACAGAATTAGCTGAATGTGCTGCATGAGTCTGAGGGAAATGCATTGAACTCACTCTTTCTGTGGTGCCTTTTCAGCAAGAGGCAGCATGAAGAGAGGGCAGCCTGAACAAAAGGTAAGGTTGAATATGAGCATCTCCCCAGCCATTCCATCACTGGTGGTGTTGAAAGGGTCCTTAAAATGATGCTGTGATGTGAAATTAGTGTATTATGAAACCTTAGACCTTAGGACAACCTTAGGACAAGGAGCAGTGGATGTAAGCTGCAGCACAGGAGGTTCCACCTCAACACAAGGGGGAACTTCTTTACTGTAAGGGTCACAGAGCACTGGAACAGGTTCCCCAGAGAGGTTGTGGAGTCTCCTCCTCTGGAGACTTTCAGGGCCTGTCTGGGTGTGTTCCTCTGTGACCTGTGCTGGGTTCTGTGGCCCTGCTCTGGCAGGGGGGTTGGACTTGATCTCTTTGTGTCTCTTCCAACCCCTGACATCCTGTGATCCTTAGATTCTTACTTAGCTGAGAAGATTCCCTCTCTACTCAGATGCTGTGGCTGTTGATGTGACAAATACCTGGTGATTTGCACATTCAGGGTTAGAGCTTTGACTGTTTTCTGGCTGGTTGAGCTCTGGGTGACCCCTGTGAGAAGCCACCTGTCAGAATGTGGGTGTTTGTGGTATTGCCCCCCATTGGAAGCTGAAATGGAGGCAGGGAGGGAATGGATTGAGACTTGAGGGGAGATTTAGGCTGGAGGTTAGGAAGAAATTCTTTCCAGTGAGGGTGGTGAGACATTGGAACAGGTTGTCCAGGGAGGTCATGGATGCCTCCTCCCTGGGGGCATTGAAGGCCAGGTTGGATAGGGCCTTGAGCAACCTGGCCTATTGGGAGGTGCACCTGCCCATGGCATGGGGCTGGAACTAGGTGATGTTTAAGGTCCCTTCCAGCCCAAACCATTCTCCTCTGGAGCTGAAGGCTTCCTTGTTGCACTCCCAGGTTACTAATATGTCACAGAAGTGGAACCGGCTGCACACACAGGAGGATGCGAATGTCAAGCTGTATCAGAAGGACCATAATGCTCAGGTAAGTGAGGAGGATTGCTGTGCCTGCTCTATTCCCACCCTCACAATCAACCAGACCTGCTCAAGTCAAGATGTGCTTGTAAAATGAGCTAGCAATTCTGCTTGGAAAGGTCAGATCTGTTGCTGCTTAATTAAAGCTTAATTGCGTGCCTGTAACGTGGCAATTATGCAGATAAGCTGTAAAGGTTTTCAGGAACAAAATCCTTGTTTGGGTAACAAATGATTGCAGGTCTCTTCATGTCTTTACCTTGCCCAGGTCTTCACCTTCTGCTCCTTCTGCCTGCAGCAAAGTCCCAGGGTCACAAAGCAGGAAGGTTTATTGTAATGCTTTCAAGAGGGAGGTTTAGTGGTGGCCAGGGGGAAGGTTTACTCGTGGCCAAGCAACCTGTATCCTAAGTTCTCCTGACTAGTGTTCATTTTCTCCTCCTGTGACTCTGTCACTACAGTTTTCACACAGGTAAACAATGCCCCTGTACACTGCACTGGTTAGGCCACACCTGGAGTCCTGTCTCCAGTTCTGGGCCCCTCAGTTTAGGAAAGATGTTGACTTGCTGGAAGGTGTCCAGAGAAGGGCAACAAAGCTGGGGAGGGGTTTGGAGCACAGCCCTGTGAGGAGAGGCTGAGGGAGCTGGGGTTGCTTAGCCTGGAGAAGAGGAGGCTCAGAGGAAACATTATTGCTGTCTACAGCTACCTGGAGGGAGGTTGTAGCCAGGTGGGGGTTGGTCTCTTCTCCCAGGCAAGCAGCACCAGAACAAGAGGACACAGTCTCAAGCTGTGCCAGGGGAAGTTTAGGCTGAAGGTGAGGAAGAAATTCTTCATAGAGTGATTGCCCATTGGAATGTGCTGCCCAGGGAGGTGGTGGAGTTGTCATCATTGGAGGTGTTTAGGAGGAGACTGGATGGGGTGTTTGGTTGCATGGCTGAGTTGATTAGATGGTGTTGGATGATGGGTTGGACGCAGTGATCTTGAAGGTCTCTTCCAACCTGGTCTGGTCTATTCTATTCTAACGTTTTAAGCTTTGCACTGAACAATCAAAGCCTTCATTCTGCTCCACATTGTACTGAAAGGATAAGGCCAGTGGTATCCTGGGGTGCATGAAGAGTGTAGCCAGCAGGTCAAAGGAGGTTCTTCTCTCCCTTTACTCTGCCCTGGTCAGACCACATCTGGAGTAGTGTGTCCAGTTCTTGGCTCCCCAGTTCAAGAGGGACAGGGATGTACTAGAGAGCGTCTAGGGGAGGCTCTGAGGATGATGGACTGAAACCATCTCTCTGATGAGGAAAGGCTGAGAGACTTGGGGCTGTTTAGTCTGGAGAGTAGCAGCTTGAGAGTGGATCTTGTGAATGTTTATAAATACCTGAAGGGTGGCTGTCAAGAAGTGGCCAGGCTCTTTTCAGTGCTGTCCTGTGACAGAACAAGGGGCAATAGATGCAAATGGGAACACAGGAAGTTCCACCTCAGCACAAGGAGAGACTTTGGTGGTGGGTGTGTGCTGGAGCCCTGCAGCAGGCTGCCAGGAGAGGCTGTGGAGTCTCCTTCTCTGGAGACTTTCAACACCTGCCTGGATATGTGACCTGCCCTAGGTGATCCTGCTCTGATGGGGAATTGGACTCTATCTCCAGAGGTCCTTTCCAACCCCTACCATTCCATGACTCTCTGGTAAAGATCTCTTAAGTGCAGCTTGCTCTGCTTTGAGCTCAAGCAGTCACTGCAGTTGGGGCAGCGATGACCAGGCAAGAGTTAAAGGTGGTTTATTGTTTGGATGGGAGCTCTTGACAGCACAGAGCTATCATTTTCATGTGCTGGCTTTATTACAAGTTACCAGGGTGTCTCCTGTGGCTGCTGGAACAGTTAGCACATTTAAAGGTCGCTCTGCTTCCTGCCTGTGGGGCTCTTTCATCACACCTTTGGCTGCAGCGGTTGGGCTTCAGGAATTGTTTTAACATCAGTTATTTCTGCTGGTTAGCAGACAGCAGATAAGCAGCCTCTGGAGTGCTGTCAGCATCTTTCTCTGCTCATGCTTTCAAAACCCTCTATGCACACTGACAGGAGGATGAGCTATGTAGAGCTGTAAGGCTTGAAGGCTCTGGAGCTTGGGCTGAGGTAAACTTTCAGAATGAGACAGACCTGGAGTAAGGCCACGGAATCATTAGGGGACTCGTTAGGCAAGGCTTGGTGTCTGTAATTACTGCTCAAACTGCTGCTTTAGTTTTAGTTTCCTGGGCGGGGGAAGGTTTGAAGCTGAGGGAGAGTGGGTTTAGACTGGATCTTAGGAAGAAGCTTTTCAGTATGAGGGTAACGAGACTCTGGAACTGGTTGCCCAGAATGGTTGTGGATGCTCTTCCCTGGAGGTAGTCACAGCCAGGCTGGATGAGGCCTTGAGCAACCAAGTCTAGCTGAGAGGTGTCCCTGCCAGGTTGGAGTAGATGACCCCTGAGGTCCCTTCCACCCTAAGCCCCATTCTATGGATGTGTGTGGAATTATGACAATGATTTGGGTTGGAAGGGACCTTTAAAAGTCCTCTAGTCCAACCTGTGGTCAGCAGGCACATCCGCGACCAGAGCAGGTTGCTCTGAGTCCCCAAACAACTTGACCTGGAATGGCTCCAGGGTATTGTGGTGGTGTTCCTTCTTATTTTGTTTCTTATTTCCCCCTCCCCTTACCCTTTAAAGGAATTGGAGTTAGAAAATCAAGATTTGAAAGACCGGATGAGAGAAGTGCAAGAGGAGCAAAGGATGCTGCTGGATAGGATCAGTGGGCTCCAGCTCCAGCTCAACGAGGTAAGCTTGGTGTGGGAACAACTTGAAGGTTGGAATAACCACCTGATGCTGGCAGTGGAGGCTGGTAGAAGCTGGAGGAGGAGAGATTTAGACTGGAGGTTAGGAGGACATTCTTTCCAGTGAGGGTGGTGAGACACTGGAGCAGGTTGCTCAGGGAGGTTGTGGATTACCCTCCCTGGAGGTGTTCAAGGCCGGGTTGAACGAGGCCTTGACCAAACCTGGTTTAGTGGGAGGTGGGGGTTGGAACTAGATGGGTCCCTTCCAACCCAAGCCATTCAATGAAAGCAGAACAGAAAGCATGTGAAATTGGGATGTGGTTTTCACTGCTGCCTCCTTGGGAACTCTTTCTGTATCACAGTTACTTTCTTCTGCTGCCAAAGCCTTTGGTTTTGTAAGATCCTGAATGTGAGGAGGCCCTTTTACAACTTCACTCACTGCTATTGCTAAATTTGAGCAGTAGCACTTCCTGGCTGTACCTTGATGTTAAGGTGAGCCATGGGATGTTCCTGCACCTCATAATCTGGAGGGTAAACCTCACCTGCACAGTTTACCATAGGTGGTGTGTGTCAGCTCTGCTTGTTTTCCACATGCCACTGGAAGTGAAAACACAAAAAGAACCTTGTGGCAAAAAAGGGTTTAAATAGGGAATTTCTCACCCCCTATACCTGAAATCTTCTTTTTATGAGCTCTGGTTTAAACCCACTGCTTCAGACCTCTGTCTTGAGGTCTAAAAGTGAGCAGTAGAGGTGAGGAGGAAAATAAAACCAGAAAGAATTTGGTTTTATTGTTTTAAGCTTTTTAGGGGCTCACATTTGGCTTCTTCACTGTATTTTTGTAGCAGCTGAGACCTCAAGGAAGAGGTCATTTTAAATATGAGCAGTGGAGGTGAGAAGGGAAATAAACCCAGAAATCCTTTTCTTTTTGTTTAGCTTTTTAAGGGCTGACATTTTGATTTCACTTTCTCTTTTGTAGGGGCTTAAAATGTGTGTGTGCAGCTTCCCCTCCATGGGGGGTAGGCAGAATAATTCTCCTCGGCACCATTTGCTGGTTGAGCTTCTCTCGTTTGAAACCAACCCCCAAGTGCCTCAATGTTCACTTTCCAACAACAGCAAGCTTCTGAAAATCCCTTCTGCCTCAGGAGTGCAGGAATTAGGCAATGAAAGAGGGATTCCAGTTTCCTGCTTGCATGGCAAGAGGCATTGCTCTGTCCAACGTCCTTCACTACTGCTTGTGTCTCTTGCCAGAGGCTTAGGTGTGGAAAGGGGAACAGTCAGAAGTGTGTAGCATTAGAGACTGGGGTAGGTTTGGCACTAAAACTGTGGCTGAGCCCCTGAAACACTTACTAAAGAAACTGATTTGGGGGTGGGGGGATTTCTTTTGTTATTTTTGCAGGAGCAAATGTTTGCAGATGACCTTGAAAATGAGGTATGAGCTATCACCCTGAGGAGTAATAGAGCTTTAAAACAGGGGAAGTGGCCGTTGCGTTTCAGTCATGGGAGTAGAGAAAGCAAAAGCTGCCTGGAAATCCCTGAACGCCGGGAGGAACTCCTTGAATTTCAGGGGGCTAGAGCCCTGGAGCAGGCTGCTCAGAGAGGTTGTGGAGTCTCCTTGTCTGGAGAGCTTCCAACCCACCCCCCACCCACCGGCCATTGTGGTGCTGGGCACTGGGCAAGCCTCTGTGGGTGCAAGCTGCTTTAGCAGGGGGTGGAGTGGGTGATCTGCAGAGGTCCCTTCCAACCCCCACCATGCTGGGATTCTGGGAAATGCTAACTTCTATCAGTGCTAATGCTATCTCCTAGTGCCTGCTGGGTTCATAAGCTGCACAGCATGTCTGCTACTAGAAATAGTACCTGTAATCCCCCTGGTACCTTTACAGCTGACTTAAGTATCCCTTTAGTCACTTTCAGTAGTGCCAGGCTAATAAATGAGGATAAATTAAGCACTACCTAATCATGTTGGTGCATATTCCCTTGCCTCATTCTTCAACATTCAAGGGTTGTGGGCCAGCTCCAAAGTCAAAGTCAGGGATTCTTCCCGTGCTGCTGCTTGCTTCGAGCTCAACCCCAAACTGCAGGAAATTGCTTGAGATGTTAGAAATCTGCCCCTTCTTGGCTATGTGGCCCTCTCTCTCTCCCTTTCAGAAGGATGAGTTGAAGAAAATCCTAACCAGCAAGGAGAAACAGCAGGAGGAAAGCTTGAGAACCATTGAAGCTCTCAAAGCCAAACTCAAGTACTACGAGGTACGTTCCTTGGTTGGAGAGGTAACATAGCAACTGATGTTTGCAGCAGTAAAGACTTCAGCAACCTGAAATTGTTGAAAGTCTTAAGTGATGACCTCATTGTTAAAGCTTTCCCTGCCCTTCAAACCATATAAGAAAAATCTGAGGTGAATTTTCAGCTTTGTTCCTTTTTTGTCTCTCTCTCTCTCACACTGTTGACTCTTTAGGTTGACTTGATGGGACCTGGAAGTAACTTTGGGAACAGTAAGTATATTGAGTTCTTCCAACTTGCCAGGCATGATGCAGTGTTAGAATACATGGACAAGGGTGGTTGTGGTGGTGTTTCTTCCTTTTCTTGGTCTTAAGCATAATGTTTGTCCATACCTGAGAGTGCAGTCAGCTGGGTGCAGCTGTGTTTGTCCCCGGGTGCTAGGACACTGTTGATCAGTTTTGTGGGTGACTGCTCTTGTGAAATGTCCATTGTCACTCTGTGTCTTCCAACAACATGAAAAGCAGGCTGGGTAAGGTCTGTGCTCCATGTTGAGCCTTTATCTTTCCATCCTTGAACAGGCTGTAGTGAGGTGGGGTTGGTCTCTTTCCCCTGGTATCAGGTGATAGAATGAGAGGAAATGGCCTCAGGTTGCACCAGAGGATGTCTAGGTTGGATATCAGGAAAAACTTCTTTGCTGCAAGAGTGGTCAGGCACTGGAACAGGCTGCCCAGGGAGGTGGTGGAGTCACCATCCCTGAAGGTGTTCAATAAACCTGTGGCTATGGCACTTGGGGACATATATAATGGCCATGGTGGTGTTGGCTTGATGGTTGGACTTGATGATCTTAGATCTTTTCCAACCTAAACAATTCCTCTGATTCTGTGAATGCTCATGACAGGAAAACCATGGTCATCATGAAAGCTTGAGTTCAGGCAGGTTTAAAAGCAACTTTAACCACAAGACCTCACCTTTACCCTTCTGGCTCCATTTCCAGAAGCTGAAGTCTTTTGCTTCCAATGTGGTTACAGGCCTGGCTTGCACTTGTGTAACTCAAGGTGTTACTTAATCTGTCATGAGCCATTGTGGGAGCTGTTTGGCTGCCTGTCAGGAAGGATCATTTATTTGGAGTGCAAGAAGATGCTTCTCCCAGGTGTGGTCAGGTGCAGACATGCAGTTAGCTCAAGGTGGCTGTTTCGCAGAACAGTTTCAAGAGCCTGGCAGGGCTGGGGTGGTTTTTCCTTAGGAGGAGTTGGTGCACATTTCCAGTATGACTTAATTCAGGAGTGGTTGTTAGGACAAGAGTTAGGAGTTGATAGGACAAGAGGAAACAGCTTCAAATTGCCCCAGGGAAAGTTTAGATTGGACATGAGGAAAAATTTCTTGCCCTCGAGGGTCGTGAAGGCCTGGCCCAGGCTGCCCAGGGCAGTGCTGGAGTCCCCAGCCCTGGAGGGGTTTCAAAGCCACGTAGGGCTGAGGGCCGTGGTTTTATCAGTGACCTGGCAGTGTTGGGTTAATGGTTGGACTCCCTGATCCTAAAGGTCTCATCCAACCTAAACTATTCCATGATTCTAATACCAAACATTTCATAGAATTACAGAATTGCATTGGTTGGAAAAGACCATTGAGTCCACCCTGGCCACTGAACCATGGCTCCAAGTCCCATGCCTGTGTTTCTTGAACCCCTCCAGGGATGGTGACTCCACCCCCACCCTGGGCAGCCTACTCCAGTGCCTGACCACTCTTGCAGCAAAGAAATTTTTCCCAATCTCCAACCTAAACCTCCCCTGGTGCAATTTCAGGCCATTTCCTCTCATTCTATCACCTGTTACTAGGGACAGGAGGCTGCCTCCAACCTCTTTTCAGAGAGCTGTGGAGAGCCAGAAGGTCTCCCCTCAGCATCCTTTTCTCCAGGCTGAACAACCCCAGCTCCCTCAGCTGTTCTTCAGGGGCTTGTTCTCCAGACCCTTCACCTTAAAGACCAATCTACAGCCTAGAGCAGTCCTGTTGAGCACAAGAAGCTTGAGAAAGGACAACCATGTGGTTGTGTGTTTGCTGTGGTTCTGTGTCACTGTATCAAACACAGACTAACTTCTGCTTGCTCTTCACATCTAGGAAAAGAAGATTTGCTGCTTAAACAAGGCCAGGTGTTTGCAGTGGAGTCTCAGGTAATCAATATTCTGCCACTGGAGATAGTTCTGCTAGGGGAAGCTAAATTCTCTGATGCATGTGCACAAGTTAAAGGCTGCTCCTGAGGGGACCGTTTTCGGTGCTGCTTGCTTGGAGATGTTTCTTCTTAACGGCTGGTGCCCTCTAGAGTCACAGCTGTGACACAGCTTTGAGTGCTGTGGGATGGTTGAGCGCTCAATGGTCTGTAAAACAGAAGCAGGAGCCTGCTGGGTCAGCAGTCACAAAGTGCAGTTGGGGTTGCCATCCTTTGAGCCAGCAATGTGCCTTCACAGCCAAGAAGGCAAATGATCTGGGGTGCATGAAGCGGAGTGTGGCCGGCAGGTCAAGGGAGGTTCACCTCCTGCTCTGCTCTGCCCCTAGGGAGATCATATTTGGAGTCCTGGGTCCAGGTCTGAGCTCTCCAGTTTGAGGAAGACAGGGAACTGCTGGGGAGAGTCCAGTGGAGGCTGTGAAGTTTCATAGAATTAGAGAACGGTTTGGGTTGGAAGGGACCTTAAAGAGCATCCAGTTCCAACCCCTGCCATGGGCAGGGACACCTTCTACTATACCCTGTTGGTCAAGGCCTCATCCAACCTGGCCTTGAACACCTCCAGGGAGAGGACATCCACAACCTGAGTTTGGTAGTGGAAAACTGGTGGGGTTTTGAGAGCTCTTTTCTTGGACCCTGAATTGTTTTCTTTTCTCAGAGAGGAAGTTCTTCTGGCTGTGGCATACTCTGATTCCTTTAAAACCTGTTTTCACATGCTTTGAAGGAAGGGGGAGATCCTTACATGAAATTTTCTTCTAGCAGAGGACTGGTTGATGACAAATAAGAAGGGAAATGAATAGGGTGTGCATGCACTTTAATGCCAGTAGGGTCTGAAGGTTAGAAACAGCCTTACAGAGTGATAGTCAAGACTGCTGAAAGCTGAAATGCACGAGTTCTGTAATGTGGGCAAGAGCAGATGAGGGCTTCCAAGAGAGAAACCCAGCAGTGGTTTGGGTTGGAAGGGACCCCAGAGATCATCTCCTCCAACCTCCCATCACGGGCAGGGCTGCCCTCAACTAGATCTGGCTTATCAAGGCCTCACCCAGCCTGACCTTGAGCACAGCCCCAGGGCCGAGGCATCCACAACCACCCTGGGCTACCTATTCCAGCGTCTCACCAGCCTCATACTGAAGAACTTGTTCCTGAGATCCAGTCTAAACCTCCCCTCCCTCAGTTTCAAACCATTCCCTCTCCTCCCATTGCTGCCTTCAGGCAATTTTTTTGGTTGTTATTTTGCTGTTTTCAGACAAATTATTGCTCAGTTGCAGGCAGATGTTACGTGAGAGAGCCGTGTGTGTGATGATTCACCTGCCTGTGACTTGTCAGACTTTAAGAGGTGTCTGATTTTATTTTTTTTTTGTGTGTGCCAATTTCCCTGCAGTCTAGGTCTATGCTGAGACCCCTGGAGCTCTCCCTGCCCACCCAATCATCCACATCAGAGAAGGAAACTTTAAAGAAGGAGCTTGACAACGTGAGGACCTGCTATGGCGCAGCAAAGGAGGAGATCAGCAGACTGCAGAGAGAGCTGTCTCACAAGGTGTCGGAGTGTAAAGCTCTGGCATCAGAGTGCGAGAGAACCAAGGCAGAGTCTGATGGGCAGATAAAACAACTGGAAGACGCTTTAAAGGATGTGCAGAAGAGAATGTTTGACTCTGAAGGCAAAGTGAAGCAAATGCAGACCCACTTTCTGGCTCTGAAAGATCACCTGACGAGCGAAGCCGCCGCGGGGAGCGGCAAGGCGACGGAGGAGCTGAAGGATCAGCTGAAAGAAATGAAAGCCAAGTACGAAGGAGCCTCTGCTGAGGTGGGGAAACTGAGGAACCAGATTAAGCAGAACGAATTGCTGGTGGCAGAATTCAGGAGAGATGAAGGAAGGCTCGTGGAGGAAAACAAAAGGTTGCAGAAGGAACTTGCCAAGTCGGAGATGGAGCGAGACAGAAGGGGAGAAGCGTGGTGGAGCTGGAAGGGCAGCTGAAAGAGGCGGCAGCGAAGTTGGGCTGCTCTGTGCCTTCGGAGGAGTTTGAAGGCATGAGGAGCTCGTTGTCCAGCGAGGTGAACGAGAAAGCAAGGAAGCTGGCCAAGGTGGAAGGAGAGTGTGAAAAGCTGCAGGCAGAGATCCTGCTTTTAAAGAGGGAAGCTGAGAGTCAGAAGGCCAAGCTTGCTCAGCACATCAGGCCGGAAGAGCACGAGCAGATGAGGAGTGGGTTTGAGCGGAAGACCGAGGAGCTCGGGAAGACCATTTCTGAGCTGTCTCAGAAGCAGCAGGCTCTGCAGGAGGAACTGGAGAGATCCCAGGTGGATAACAAGATGCTGAAGCAGCAAATCCAAATGCTGAAAACTGAAATGAAAAGCCAGAATGTGCCTTTAAAAATTCATGAGGAGCTGAAGAAAACAAACGACCAGGCTGTTGGGGACCTGACCAAGAAGCTTTTCGACATGACAAAGAAGTACAACGACAGCAAAGCAGAGGCTGAGAAGCTGCTGGTGGAGAAGAACAGCCTAAATGAGACTGTCAGCCACTTGCAGGCTGTGTACCTGTCACCTGAGCAGCACAAAAGAGAAGTGGAAGCTTTAAAATCTGCTGGTGTTGAGCTGGAAAAGCGGCTTGCTGAGCTCCAGAAAAGGTGTGATGAGGAAGAAGCCAAAGCGGGCAAACTGGCGTCTGAAAACGCAGCCATGAGAGAGGCCGTCCGGGATCAGTACGTGCCGGCCGCCACGCACGAGGAGGTGAAAGCAGTCCTGAACAGCACCCTGGAGAAGAGCAACAGGGAGCTGTCAGAGCTGAAGGGAAAAGCTGAAGACATCAAGCGAGAATTCCTGAGGGTCAACGAGGAAAATGGGGCTCTGAAAAATCAGGTGAGGCTCCTGGAGAGTCGGCTGCAAACGGAGTTTGTGAGCGTGGAGGACCACGAGAGCACCGTGGCTGCCTTGGAGAAGAGCGTGCAGGAGCTTCAGGAGAGCAATGCTGCCATGGCAGCTGAATGTAAGAGGGGTCAGGAAGAGGTGTTGCAGTTGCATGCCGAAATTGAAGCCCAGAAGAAGGAGCTCGACACGATTCAGGAGTGCATTAAGTCCAAGTACGCCCCGCTCGCCTCCTTTGAAGACAGAGAGCAGAGCTTCGAAGCCACGGTGAGAGAACTGAAAGCACAATTGCAGGACCAGGCACAGAAGTGCAGAGAGAGCCAGGAGGAAACCCAGAAGTTGAAAGCGGAGAATGAAAAGCTCCGGGAGGGCGTTGTGTCCATCCAGAGCGACCTGCGGCAGAACTACGTCCTCGCTGAGAAGTCGCGCGAGGTGGAGAAGACGTTTGCGAGCAAAATGGAGGAGCTGAACAAGCAGCTGAGGGAACTGCTGCAGAAGTACACAGGCGACAGGGAGGAGAAACCTCAGCTCCACGAGGGCCCTGAGCTGCCTCTGCAGGCTCAGCAGCTTTCACCAGAGCAGATTGAAGCCTTGAAGAAGACTCTTGGTCGCACTGTAGAAGAGCTGAAGGAAGCCCTCAGCAGTAAGAGGGAGTGTTACGAGAAAGAGAGGCTGAGAGTAGGAGAACTGCAGCAGGAGCTGGCAGGTCTGAAGAAGTCTTCAGTACCCTTGGTGGAATACACACAAATGAAGGAAAAGCTTGAACAGGAGATTGTAGCCATCAAAGCCAGCTTGAGGGAAAAGGAAGAGGAAAGCCGAGTTAAAAACGAGGAAATCTTGAAGCTGCAGTCTGAGGTTCAGCTTAGTCAACGAGCTTTAGCAGAGCTGGAGAGCAAAGAAGTGGTTGAGCTGTCTGAATACAGCTCCATGAAGAGCTCTCTGGAGGCCCAGCTTAGTGGCATGGCTGAGAACTTGGCCAGCATGAACAAGAAGTACGAGGAGGCGTGTGAGGAGGCTGTGCAAGCCAAAAGGAGCGAGCTCTCCTTGAAGGATGAGAAGGAGTTGCTTCAGCTGAGGAGCTGCAGCATCGAGCAGGAAATCAAAGACCAGAAGGAAAGGTGTGATAAATCCCTGACCACAATCGTTGACTTGCAGAAGAGAATTCAGGAGTCTGCAAAGCAGGTGGAAGCCAAGGATAACAAGGTGGGATGTCAGATAGCTCCTTCCCCCTAAACTGAAAGCCAGGTTGGACGAGGCCTGGAGCAACCTGGTCTAGTGGGAGGTGTCCCTGCCCATGGCAGGGGGTTGGAAGTGGACAATTTTAAGGTCCCTTCCAGCCCAAACCATTCTCTAATTAACTGGACTCCAAATACAGCAACTTAAGTATTCAAGCCTGACTTTGTGTTCTCAGAGTTAGGTGCCCAGGACTGGCCCCAATCTAAGATCAAGTCCTGGTTTAGTTCATCCTAAGATAGATGCTTTTAATTCCTTTCAGGTTTCAGGCATCACATTTAAACTGCCAGAACATCCAAGCTGGGTTTGACACTTTTGGGGTGGGTAGAAGCTCACTCTCCTGTCAGAGCTGGATCTGTTTGGCATCTCTGGTTTACCTTCTGATGGCTCATTGTTCTTTAGAGAGATTCTAGGTCAAACTTCTAATGTGTAGAAGTCATTTGTCACTGGCTGGCCTCCAGGGTCCATACCTCACCCCACAGATGTCAGTGTTAGGAAGCAGAGTGTGAACCAGTGAGAGCATGTCATGAATCACAGAGTCACAGAATGGCTTGAGTTGGAAGGGACCTGTACTCAGCACTGGTTAGGCCACACCTGGAGTCCTGTGTCCAGTTCTGGGCCCCTCAGTTTAGGAAAGATGTTGAGTTGCTGGAAGGTGTCCAGAGAAGGGCAGCAAAGCTGGGGAGGGGTTTGGAGCACAGCCCTGTGAGGAGAGGCTGAGGGAGCTGGGGTTGCTTAGCCTGGAGAAGAGGAGGCTCAGAGGGAAGCTTATTGCTGTCTACAGCTACCTGAAAGGAGGCTGCAGCCAGGTGGGGGTTGGTCTCTTCTGCCAGGCAACCAGCACCAGGACAAGAGGACACAGTCTCGAGCTGTGCCAGGGGAGGTTTAGGCTGGATGTTAGGAAGAAATTCTTCACAGAAGGAGAGATTGGCCATTGGAATGTGCTGCCCAGGGAGGTGGTGGAGTCACCATCCCTGGAGGTGTTTAGGAGGAGACTGGATGGGGTGCCTGGTGCCATGGTTGAGCTGATGAGATGGTGTTGGGTGATAGGTTGGCTTCGATGATCTTGAAGTTCTTTTCCAACCTGGTTAATTTTGTTCTCTTTTTTTAAAGATCATCTGGTTCCCACTGCCCTGTCATGGGCAGGGACACCTTCCACTCTGCCAGGTTACTCAAGGCCTTGTCCAACCTGGTCATAAACACTTCCAGGGATGAGCTGCCCACAGCCTCTCTGGGCAGCCTGTTCCAGTGTCTCACCACCCTGATAGTAAAGGACACTAGCTAGTGTCATGGCAATGCTTGCTGATCTTTCTCAGTATTTGATTGAATCCTAGGCTGGGTGGGAAGGGACCTTTTAAAGGTCACCCAGTCCAACCCTGCTGCAGCCAGCAGGGACACCTGCAACTGGAGCAGGTTGCTCAGAGCCCCAAAGAGCCTCGCCTGGAATGGTTCCATGGATGGGGCGTCTCCCACCTCTCTTGGCAACCTGTTCCAGTAAAGAATGCTAAAGAAAAGGAGGTTTTTGGTAAGTGCCCCCTCCTTAACTGAGGTTTTTTGTGTGCTTTTGGTTTTGAAAGATAACAGAGCTGCTGAACGACGTTGAGCGGCTGAAACAAGCTCTGAACGGTTTGTCCCAGCTTACCTACACCACTGGGATCCCCTCCAAGAGGCAGAACCAGCAGGTTGAAATGCTCCAGAACCAAGTGAAAACGCTGCAGCAGCAGCTGGCTGTGAGTAGTCCCATGAGAAGTGTTGTCTGGGATGTGGTGGCATTGCTGGGGGTTTCTTCTAGAGGCAAGGGAATGGCTGTGTGGCCGCTGCAGTACTGGGGTGGCTGTAAGCTGAGCCTGTGGTGTGCTCAGGTGGCCAAGAAGGCCACCAAAATCCTGGCCTGCAATAGGGGAAGTGTGACCAACACTTCTCCCTGTATTCAGCACTGGTGAAGCCACACTTCAAATCCTGGGTTCATTCTGGGGCCCTCACCCCCAGTGAGGACATTGAGGTGCTGGAGCAGCAAAGCTGGTGAAGGGTCTGGAGAACAGGTCTGATGAGGAGCAGCTGAAGGGCCTGGAGTTGTTCAGCCTGGAGCACAGGAAGCTGAGAAGAGACCCTCAGGAAAAGGAAAGGGAACGCTTTGTGCTGGGCTTCTGTGCACAAACACCTTCAGCAGAGCTCCTGATCAAAGCATCATATGAGAGGGGAGTTATCTGCTTGCAAATCTGCCCAGGTCTGGGATGTGCCTTTAACAGCATTCGGTAGGTTGAGCCTTGCAAGGCAAAAGGCTGAACTGGGTGGGTTTAAACCAGCAGCTGATGGTGTTGATGAAACAAGGTGTTCATCTTATCACCTGGGCTGACAGCCCAGAGCAGCACATCTCTTTGTCAAAACCACTTTGCTCCAAGCAAGCAATAAAAGAAGTGAAGCAGTGAGTTGTTTCTTGCTTAATGGAGGGGGATATGCTAACTTTAACCTTGACATTCTGCTTGGGCTGGCTTGTGTGTGCACAACTGAGCCTCCAGAGTTGGAAAGAGGCAAGAGCAGATGTTAAGAGATGTGATGACTTCACCTCCTTTTTCCTGCCTCGTTGTTTCTAGGATGCTAAAAGGCAGCACCAAGAGGTCGTTTCGGTTTATCGGACACATCTTCTTAGTGCTGTACAGGTATGAGAGCCCCAGCTCTAGATTCTTCTGCTCTGTCATCTCCATGTAGAGAGTCCTGAGGCATGTTCCCAGCTGGAAGACCACAGATGGAACTCAAAAGTAGCTTCAAGGTTTCTGTTTTCACGTGGAGCTTTAATTTAGAATGGGGTGATCCCACAGAGAAACTCCACAGCTGTGGCTTTGTTGTGCCTTCATCTTGTCTTTGTGTCACTAGGCAGAGCAGTGACCTGCTTGGAAGTGCCTGATATGTTCTTAATTCTGGACAGAGATTGAGTAGAAGTCAGAACCTTAATGCAGATTTATCCTGTGGCTCTCACTGGACAAAGACTTACTCAACTAAGCCAAGTCTTATGACTTCAGCAAGTGAGGGGCCGTGACTGCAGCAGCAGCTGTGGGTTCCCAGAGGATGGGAGCAGTAATTTCTTCCCCCCTTCTCTTTTCTTCAAGGAAGCTGCTGTGTCAGAGAGGAAAAATCACAGAACATCAGGGGTTGGAAGGGACCTCCCTGTAGAGATCACAGAATTGTCAGGGTTGGAAGGGACCTCGTATAGTTCCAACCCCTCCGCCGTGGGCAGGGACACCTCACGTTAGATCAGGTTGCCCGGAGCCACATCCAGCCTGGCCTTAAAAACATCCAGGGATGAGGCTTCCACCACCTGCCTGGGCAGCCTGTGCCAGTGTCTCACCACCCTCATGGGGAAGAACTTCTTCCTAATGTCTAATCTAAAACTCCTCTAGCCTGGATCCATTCCCCCTAGTCCTATCACTATCCAACACCCTAAAACGCCCCTCCCCAGCTTTCTTGTAGGCCACCATCAGGTACTGGAAGGCCACAATAAGGTCTCCTTGGAACTTTCTCTTCCCCAAACTGAACCATCCCAACTCTCTGAGCTTGTCCTCATAGGAGAGGTGCTCCAGCCCTCTGATCATCCTCGTGGGCACCCCCCTGCCAAAGCAGGGTCACCTGGGGCAGGTCACACAGGAACACTTCTTGGGAGGGGCTTTGAAAGTCTGAAGTTTCCTGTCCTGAGACAGGAGTAAAAGAATTCCCAAAGCAGATCAGATCTGCTGAGAGCAGTGAAAATACACCAGTGAGTGAAGGCTTTCTGGGGTAGTTTGGAGGACCCTCCTCACGTTGGTTGATGCTTTATGAGGCTCTTTCCTTTCCTTTGTCTGTTTCCTTGCTCTAGGGTCACATGGATGAAGATGTCCAAGCCGCTTTACTACAGATCATCCGAATGAGACAGGGACTTGTTTGCTGAGGTGCTGTAGTGCCATTGCTCTTGAAGGCTGCTGCATCCTGTAGGAGTGCTGTGATGTTGCTGCTGGTAGTGATAACCTTCAGGAGATGTATCCAGTTGTAGTAACCTAGCTGCAATTAGAACCTGCAAAGCTCCAAAGCTGAAGCATTTTCTCTCCTTGTCAAACACTAAAGCAGGGGCTGCTAACTCTCAGATCTGACACTGCAAGGGAAGATGTGGAGCATCTTCACAGGCTGACTGTCGAGATGATGACATGGTAGATAAATTATTGTGATGTCTGATTGACCCAACTGGCTGAAGCAAGGCCTAGAAACTCCAGGTTTATGACCTTCTGAGGCTGTGGTTATCAAACAAACTGTTCACAAGAGCTTGGCTAAGTATGGTAGCTGTACATCTCCTTTTCATGATGAAGAGGAAGTGGATGGTTTGCCACAGAAGCTGGTGAGGACCACCTCAAGTGTGCCTGGGAAGTCAGCTGCAAAGGCAGAGGAGAGCTGTTTGAGGGGTGTGTTATAACTTGGCTGGCCAAGTTGCAGCCTTTATTTAAATGCAAGCTTCAGCTGTAGTGCCTTTGCTTGTTTGCAAGACTTTAAATCAGGTTGGCCATCCCAACACTCATTTTGCTTGCTCCCTTTCTCCCTCCCCCAGGTTATTTTTTTTGTTGTTGCTGTTGTTGTTTCAGGAATGGTTCATTATGTTGATGAGTGGAGGCTGAAATGGTGGGACTGGAGTGTCACAGCTTGTAGAGCAGCAGTTTGGCTCTAAGTGCAGCAGTCCTGCTTCTCATTTCATTCCTCATTAAGCCTCATATGGGTGTGCAGGGTGAGCAGCTCATTAAACTGGACACTAAATGATTCAGGTATTGGATTTTCCAACACCTATCTCGTGGAAGCTGAAGGCATTTTCCACTTAACTGGGATTTATGCACTGCAATCTCCAGATGCAAATGGTGAAGATGAATGGGAGGAGGATTTTTATTTGCCTTGGGATCTACCTGGCTTAATGCAAGACAGGAATTGGGCAGTAACTGAAGGGAGATGCTCCCATAAATAAGTGTTTTATGGAAGAGAACATGAAATTAGGGACTAATCAAAGGAAGCAATTGAGAAATGAGCTGGCTAATGCATGTGGCTGGTGGAATAAAGCAAAGTGCTCTCAGTGGCTGTGTTAACTTCAGCCTCCTTGCTTGAAAGCTTAGAGCTTGGCACATGGAAACCTTTGCATCATGGTGCAAAAGCAGACAAACTTCCCATCCCTCTTCCTGAAAGACAAGGACTTCAAGGCAGGGAGCAGAACTTGGGAAGCCCACTGTTGACTGGGCTTCCCAGCAAGCTGCCCCTCACAGGCTTAGGCCTCCTTTAGTTGTTTTGTTGTGTTTTTTTTTTTTCCCTAGTGGTGTTCTGTTTCTTTCCTGGTTTATTTGAAATCCCTATCTGGGGGGATTAGGGAGTCTTGTAGAGTTGAAGAAGCCAACTGCCACGTGGAGGAGGCTACAGAGCTGCTGCTGAACGTGCAGGGCAGGTTTTTATCCTAGAGATACACTTTAATATATGACTTCAAGGTGTCTGTCCTTCAACAGATCTGCTGCTGCTGCTTCCCTTCTTCACTTCTTAGGGGACTCTTCCAGGAACCATCTCAGAAGATATAGGTGACTTTCATTTGGGGTTTGTTTGTTTCCAGCCAACTTCTTCTCATGACTGCATTACTTGAACCTCTTATTTAGAGAGAGCATTTTGGGGTTTGACAGACTAACCCTGGCAGGTTTTGCTGTTGTATGTGTCCTTACTGAGGGCCTTCCATCTTTCCTCCTTTCTCCCATATTTACAGTACCAATAAAAATGTGGTGGATTTTTCTTCTTCTTCTTCTTCCTCTTCTTTGTGTTCTATTGGAGTGCTCAGTTCTGTAAAGGGTTTGGCAAAAGAACTTGGGGAGGGAAGGGTGGTGAGGTTGGAATGGGTGGACTTCAGCAGGTGGAAAAACAGGTTTGGGTTTTAGATGCCTGCTGAGATTGTGGTTGGGCTTTTATATCCATTTCCACCATGTTGGTTGGGTTTTAAGTGCCTACTGGGATTATGGTTGGGGGTTTCTATCCTTTTCCACCATTTTGGTTGGGTTTTAGGTGCCTGCTGGGATTGTGGTTGGGCTTTTACATCCATCTCCACCATTTTGGTTGGGTTTTAAGTGCCTACTGGGATTATGGTTGGGGGTTTCTATCCTTTTCCACCATTTTGGTTGGGTTTTAGGTGCCTGCTGGGATTATGGTTGGGCTTTTACATCCATCTCCACCATTTTGGTTGGGTTTTAGGTGCCTGCTGAGATTATGGTTGGGGGTTTGTATCCATTTCCACCATTTTGGTTGGGTTTTAGGTGCCTGCTGGCATTATGGTTGGGCTTTTACATCCATTTCCACCACTTTGGTTGGGTTTTAGGTGCCTGCTGAGATTATGGTTGGGGGTTTTACCTATTTTCATCATTTTGGTTGGGTTTTAGATGCCTGCTGGGATTGTGGTTGGGCTTTTACATCCATTTCCACCATTTTGGTTGGGTTTTAGATGCCTGCTGGGATTGTGGTTGGGCTTTTACATCCATTTCCACCATTTCTGTTGGTTTTTAAATGCCTGCTGGCATTATTCTTGGGCATTTTTATCCATTTCCACCATTTCTGTTGGTTTTTAGATGCCTACTGGCATTATTATTACCATTTTTAACCTATTTCCACAGTTTTGGGTTGCTTTTGAGGTGCCTGCTGGCATTATTCTTGGGCTTTTTATCCATTTCCACCATTTCAGTTGGCTTTTAGATGCCTGCTGGGCTTATTACTATTGTTCTTAATCAACTTCCACAGTTTTGGGTTGGTTTTTAGGTGCCTGCTGGGATTATTCTTGGGGTTTATATCTGTTTCCATGGTTTTGGGTTGGTTTTTAGGTGCCTGCTGAGATTATGGTTGGGCTTTTGTATCCATTTCCACCAGTTTGGTTGGGTTTTAGATGCCTGCTGGCATTATTCTTGGGGTTTTTAATCCATTTCCACCATTTCTATTGGTTTTTAGATGCCTCCTGGGCTTCTTATTACCATTTTTAACCTATTTCCACAGTTTTGGGTTGGTTTTGAGGTGCCTGCTGGCATTATTGTTGGGGTTTTTTAATCCATTTCCACCATTTCTGTTGGATTTGAGGTGCCTACTGGCATTATTCTTGGGGTTTTTAATCCATTTCCACCATTTTCTGTGGGTTTTTAGATGCCTCCTGGGCTTCTTATTACCATTTTTAACCTATTTCCAGAGTTTTGGGTTGGGTTTTAGGTGCCTGCTGGCATTATTCTTGGGGTTTTTAATCCATTTCTACCATTTCTGTTGGGTTTTAGGTGCCTGCTGGGATTATTCTTGGGGGTTTTATCCATTTCCACCATTTTTTGTGGGGTTTTTAGATGCCCTCTGGGATTGTTATTGGGTTTTTTTTTAATCTCTTTCCAGAGTTTTGGGTTGGTTTCTAGATACCTACTGGGGTTACTGTTGCCTTTGTTGTCATCTCTTGCATCCAGAGTTTTGGGTTGGCAGAATTGTGGGGACCTGGGCTAAAGGGAAGCTGGGGAGGGGCTGCAAGAAAGCTGGGGGTGGGGGAGCTTTTTCCAAGGGCTTGTAGTGATCATAGAACCATTAAGGTTGGGAAAGACCTCGAAGATCAAGTCCAACCATAACCCAACCACCATGACCACTAAACTACATCCTGAAGCAACATATCTACAGCTTCTTGAACACCTCCTGGGGTGGTGGCTCCACCACCTCCCTGAGCAGCCTGTTCCAGCCCTTCACCACTCTCTCAGTAAAGAGCAGAATAGAATTATCCAGGTTGGAAGAGGCCTTTGAGATCATCAAGTCAAACCTATCACCCAACACCATCTAATCAACTAAACCATGGCACCATGCACCCCATGCAGTCTCTTCCTAAACACCTCCAGGGATGGTGACTCCTGGCCCTGCCCTCCTGACACTCACCCTTCACACCTTGATAAACATGAGGGAGGTCACCCCTCAGGCTCCTCTTCTCCAAGCTACAGAGCCCCAGCTCCCTCAGCCTTTCCTCAGCAGGGAGATGCTCTACTGCCTTCCTCATCTTTGTGGCTCTGTGCTGGACTCTGAGTTCCCAGAGGTCTCCTCTGAACTGAGTGGCCCAGAACTGGACACAATACTCCAGATGTGGCCTCAGCAGGGCAGAGAGGAGGGGGAGGAGTCCGTGTATCAGTGACATCCCCATGGCACTGCTAATCCCTGTGTTTGGTCAAATAAAGCCTGAGCTGTGGTGTTGGATGATAGGTTAGACACAATGATCTCAAAGGTCTCTTCCAACCTGGTCTGGTCCATTTCTATTCCTTTCCCCCCCTTTTCTCCTTCTCCCCCTTTTTCCCCCCTTTCCTCCTCCTCCCCCTCCCCCTTTTTCCCCCCTTTCCTCCTCCTCCCCCTCCCCCTTTTTCCCCCCTTTCCTTCCTCCCCCTCCTTTTTCCCCCCCCTCCCCCTTTTTCCCCCCCTTTCCTCCTCCTCCCCCTCCCCCTTTTTCCCCCCCTTCCTCCTCCCCCTCCCCCTTTTTCCCCCCCCCCTTTCCTCCTCCCCCTCCCCTTTTTCCCCCCCTTTCCTCCTCCCCCTCCCCCTTTCCCCCCCCCCTTTCCTCCTCCCCCTCCCCCTTTCCCCCCCTTTCCTCCTCCATCACCTACCTGGGAAGGAAGCTTTCAGTAGCTCCATGTTGATGGAGAAACCTCACTGCTCAGTGGGAAGAAGAAGAAGAAGAAAGAAACTGGGAGGTCACCAAGATGTCAAATGCAAATGAAATGCATCTGAGGGGCTGGAGAGGTGCCTCACAAGAGCGATTTTGTTCCATCAGACAGCAAAGCAACATGAATCAGGTAATGCAAGTAATAAGGTAATAATGGATGGTTGGCACAGTGCTCCTCTGATGTGACAGCACTTTGGGAAGGGAATATTTGCCTCTCTTTAGTTTGAGTAGCTGACTTGGAAATGTCTCTGAATCCTGGGAAGTTTCTCGAGATGACTGCTCGCTCTCGCTCTCTCTCTCTCTTTTTTCCACCCCCCTTCCCCCTGCCTGTCAATTTAATGCTTGTGTTGCTCTGCCAACTCAGAAAATGAACTTTTAATAGAAAAAACATACCCATCATTCAGGCCCAGCTATTAAGAGGCAATGGAGGTTTGCATTAAGTGAAAAAGATGTTGAGCGTTTAAGGGGCCATTAAGTCGGGAAGCTCTTTACTGCCGGCCCCGGAGCCTCCCCGCCAGCACGCCGCTGGGAGGAGGGGAGGATTGGACTGGTGGTGGTTTTACACTGGCAGAGGGTGTGCAGGGTGAGGGGAAGGGAAAAGGGGTTGGCTTGGAAGGGAAAAGGGGTTGGCTTGAAAGGGAAACCTGACAGGGAAAATGGGATGGGCTTTTTGCTTTGTGAACCAGTTTGCTTTCTTAGGGGTTGGAAGGCACCTGGAGAGAATAGCATAGCATGGCATAGCATAGCTTAGCATAGAATAAACCAGGTTGAAAGAGACCTTTGAGATCATCAAGTCCAACCTATCATCCAGCACCACCTAATCAACTAAACCATGGCACCAATACAATACGATACACCAGGTTGAAAGAGACCTTCAAGATCATCGCGTCCAACCCGTCAACCAATCCAACCCACCCAACAACTAAACCATGGCACCAAGCACCCCAGCAAGGCTCCTCCTGAACACCTCCAATGAAGGTGACTCCACCACCTCCCTGGGCAGACCATTCCGATGGCAAATCACTCCCTCTGTATAGAACTTCTTCCTAACCTCCAGCCTAAACCTCCCCTGGTGCAGCTTGAGACTGTGTCCTCTTGTTCTGGTGCTGGTTGCCTGGGAGAAGAGACCAACCTCTGCCTGGCTACAACCTCCCTTCAGGTAGTTGTAGAGAGCAATAAGGTCTCCCCTGAGCCTCCTCTTCTCCAGGCTAAGCAACCCCAGCTCCCTCAGTCTCTCCTCATAGGGCTTGTGTTCCAAACCCCTCCCCAGCTTTCTTGCCCTTCTCTGGACACCTTCCAGCAACTCAACATCTTTCCTAAACTGAGGAGCCCAGAACTGGACACAGGACTCAAGGTGTGGCCTAACCAGTGCAGTGTACAGGGGCAGAATCACCTCCCTGCTCCTGCTGGCCACACTGCACTGTTCCTGATGCAGGCCAGGATGCCATTGGCCCTCTTGGCTGCCTGGGCACACTGCAGGCTCATGTTCAGCCTCCCATCAACCAGCACCCCCAGGTCCCTCTCTGCCTGGCTGCTCTCCAGCCACTCTGCCCCCAGCCTGTAGCACTGCCTGGGGTTGCTGTGGCCAATGTGCAGAACCCTGCACTTGGATGTGTTCAATCTCCTGCCTTTGGCCTCTGCCCATCTGTCCAGCCTGTCGAGGTCCCTCTGCAAAGCCTCTCTGCCCTCCAGCAGATCAACTCCTGCCCCCAGCTTGGTGTCATCTGCAAACTTACTGCTGATGGACTCAATGCCCTCACCCAGATAATTGATAAAGATGTTGAAGAGCATTGGGCCCAGCACTGATCCTTCAAGTCTCCTCCTAAACACCTCCAGGGGTGGTGACTCCAGCACCTCCCTGGGCAGCACATTCCAATGAGCAATCATTCTCTCTGTGAAGAACTTCTTCCTCACATCCAGCTTAAACCTCCCCTGGCACAGCTTGAGACTGTGTCCTCTTGTTCTGGTGCTGCTTGCCTGGGAGAAGAGACCAACCCCCACCTGGCTGCAACCTCCCTAAAGGTAATTGTTGGTCATCTCCTCCCAACCCACCTGCAAAGGCAGGATCACCTAGGGAAGGTCACACAGGAGTGTGGTTGGGTGGGTTTGGAATGTCTGCAGAGGAGAAGACTCCACCACCTCTCTAGGCAGCCTGCTCCAGTACCCTTCAAAAAGTTCCTCCTCATATTTAGATGGAATTTCTGACATTCCAGTTTGTGCCTCCTTACCCCTGGTCCTGCCACAGGGCACCACTGGCAAAAGCCTGGTCCCAGCCTCCTGACACCCACCCTTGAGGGATTCAGTATTGATGAGCTCCTCCCTCAGGCTGCTCTTCTCCAGGCTGAAAAGCCCAAATTGTCTCAGTCTTTCCTCCTCACAGAGATGTTTCGCTCCCCTCAGCATCCTTGCAGCCCTTTGCTGTACCCTCTGCAGCATCTCCCTGACCTTCTCGGAGAGGAGGAGGCTCAGGGCAGACCTTATTGCTCTCTACAACTCCCTGAAGGGAGGTTGTAGCCAGGTGAGGGTTGGTCTCTTCTCCCAGACAACCAGCACCAGAACAAGAGGACACAGTCTCAAGCTGTGCCAGGGGAGGTTTAGGCTGGAGGTGAGGAGAAAGTTCTTCCCAGAGAGAGTTGTTAGCCATTGGAATGTGCTGCCCAGGGAGGTGGTGGAGTCACCACCCCTGGTGGTGTTCAAGAGGGGATTGGAGGTGGCACTTGGTTTAGTACTCATGAGGTGTTGGGTGACAGGTTGGACTTGATGATCTTTGAGGTCTTTCCCCAACCTTATTGATTCTATGATTCTTGAACTGAGGAGCCCAGAACTGGACCTAAGACTCCACACTTGGCCTCAGCAGGGCAGAGTAGAGGGGGAGAAAAACCTTCCTCTCTCTGCTGGCCACACTCTTCTTCATGCACCCCAGGATGGCACTGACCTTCCTGGCCAGGAGAGCTCTCAAACACTTCCATAATAGTCAGTTTCACACTTCATTAAATGTTGGGGTTTTTTTTTTTGCTCAGGTGCTCTCAGAATAACGTGGAGAAGGCTTTAAAAAGCCTCAGCAGGGCACCAGGTTAGGGTTTTATAACCTCCTGGGGGCACTGCAAAGTAAGAAGGGATCTTTCCAAAGCTTCCTCTTACCTTGAGGGTCTGCTTTAGTATTTGGGTGCTAAGACACTTCTAGTTGGTGCCTTGCCTTGCCAAGCTCCTTGCTGGAGTTCAAGTCTTGTAAGGTATTGATAAACTTACCAATTCTCACTACAGATCAAGTCAAGTGTCAGTGTGACCTGGCCACCGTGGACTTCACAGCATCCCATCGTGGTGGGGGTTGGAAGGGACCTCTGGAGATCACCCAGTCCAACTCTGCTGACGAAGCAGGGCGCCCACAGCAGCCTGCCCAGCATCACAATGGCCAGGGGGGTTTGGAAGCTCTCCAGAGAAGGAGACTCCACAACCTCTCTGGGCAGCCTGCTCCAGGGCTCCTCACACCAAAGAACTTTCTCCTCCTCTTCAGATGGAACCTCCTGGCTTCCACTTTGCGCCCCTTGCTCACAGCTCTGAAGTGGGGTGATCGTCTGGCTGGGCAGGTGTGTCCCAACATGCAAATTCCTCTGAAAGAAGGGAATTTTGGGGGAAGCAAGGCTGGCAGGGGTGAAGCTAGATGACCTTTCTTGTCAGTGAGAAATTCACTAGGAAAAGTAGGGAGACAAGCTTGGGTGGTGGTGCTGGGGAAGTGCTGGTTGTGAGGTATCAGCATACAACCCCTTCCAGAACGGGAACGTGACTGGAGCTTCAGGGAAAGAGCCAAAGCTGTTTGGGCTTTTTGTGTGCAGAGGAGGCCAAGGACTTGCAGAAGGGTAATGGCCAGGTTCTGAGAAGAAATGGGTTGAGAAATGCCCATTAAGTATTTATGGGCCTGACTTGAAATGATGAAGCTGGAATAGGTTCCAGCTGGTGAGCTGTTAGAGGAACGTCCTGGAAATGGCAGCCTGGCTGGTGAGCTATGATATTAAAGCTACCAGTGCATGCCTTACACTCAGAGCATTGTCCTCCAGGCTTGAGAACTGGCTGAGAGGGCTCCTGTGGCTTCCATCACAGTTGGAGAAACCTCTAATTTGAGCTCAAGACCGAATTCCAAGGCGGCAGGAGTTGGCTTGTCCTCCCCTGGCTGCTTCTGCGGTGCCCAGCGACGGGAACAAGGGGCAACAGGCACAAAGTGGAATTCAGGAGGTTGCATCTGAAGATAAGGAGAAACTTCCCTGGCTTTGAGGGTGCCAAACCCCTGGAACAGGCTGCTCAGAGAGGTTGTGGGGTCTCCTTCTCTGGAGAGCTTCCCCTCCACACCCTGGCCATTGTGAACCTGGGCAAGCTGCTGTGGGTGCCCCTGCTTGAGCAGAGGGGTTGGAGGGGATGATCTGCAGAGGTCCCTTCCAATCCCCACCGTGCTGGGATTCAGGGACTGCAAGGGGAAGCATTTGGCTGCAGCAATGGAAATTTGAAGGGTAGCTGATAGGTGCAAGACCCTTAAACGCTGGTGTTGAGGAGCTGGGAGTGCATAGAATTGTTTGGGTTGGAAGAGGCCTCCGAGATGGAGTTCAACCATCAACCCAACTCCAGCATGGCCATTAAACCCTGTCCCCAAGTGCCATGGCCTCCCATTTCTTGAACACCCCCAGGGGTGGTGACTCCACCACCTTCCTGGGCAGCCTGTCCCAGTGCCTGACCGCTCTTGCAGGAAAGAAATTGTCCCTCATGTCCAACCTGAACCTCCCCTGGTGCAACCTGAAAGCCGTTTCCTCTCGTTCTGCCACCCTCTAGACACTGCAGTAGGGTGTTCAGCTGCTGCTGCTCTTCTTGTCTCCAGCCTAGAAGCCAGTGGCCGTGTCTGCTTTTAGCAGCCCTGGCCTGTTGGCAGCTTGCTCTTGATCTGCAGCTCAGCAGAGTTGTCAGATTTCCTGAAACTGGAAGACGAGCCCCGGGTGTGCACTCGGCTCAGCTCCTCGGTCTGACACCCTCAAGCTGTCGCAGGGTTTCGGTGTGGGGTGCCTTTTTTTTCTGACTCTGGAGGTGCTGTGCTGCTATCTGCCACACATATACAAAGAGTGGGTGTGCTGCACTCCAACCACCAGACCTTTGGTGGTGGGGTGTGCATCTTCTCTTTTTTTGGGGAGGAGAACTTGGAGGTGACCCCACTGCAGCAGTCTGCTGCCAGCCTCGGGCGGTTCAGTCTCTCACATCCTACTGTCGCTGAGAGGTGGAGGAGATCAGCAGGAAGGGAAGAGTGACACGCTGCGAGGAGGAGGGGGAGAGCAGAGAGCTCCCAAGTGGGAAGCTTTTCATCTATGGCAAAGCAGCAAAAAGTTACAGGAGGGCAGAGTGGGGGAAGAGCAGAGGCCGAGAGAAAGGGGGACAGGGTTCCCCCTCACCTCTCGGATCTACCCTGGGGGAGAGCGAGGGAGGTACAAACCCCACAGGAATTTGGGCAGCTCTGAAGAGTCCTGGCAGCCTTCTGCTGGTTTAGCTCTCTCCTCTGAGTGAGGCCATCAGAAGAGCTCAGCTGAACACGAGGAACTTCTGTAATCTAAGGCTGCTGGAGCTCTGGAGCTGGCTGCCCAGAAAGGTGGTGGAGTCGCCATCTCTGGAGACTTTTCGAGCCCGCCTGGACCTGTTCCTGTGTGACCTTCTCTAGGTGACCCTGCCTTGGTAGGAGGGTTGGACTCCAGCTCCAGAGCTCCCTTCCAGCCCCCTGTCATTCTGTCTGAAGGAGGGTGCTACGGTTCCCCTGTCCACAGGAGAAGGCTCTTCACAGAATCACCAAGGTTGGAAGAGGCCTCAAAGATCATCAAGTCCAACCCACCTTGAGACTCTCTTGCTCCTGTGGACCCAGAGGGAGAGGGCAGCCGGTGGGAAGGAGAGACAACTCCTCACCGCTCCTCGAGACTCTCCAAGGAAGGAGGAATGCTGCTGTGTGTAAAGGTTTGCCCCAGCTGAAAGGGTGAAGACTTGCTCCCCAGACCTACCCCAGGTCCCAGCTACTGGTCTGCTGCAGCAGGTTCAGGGTGACTGCAGGAGCTGGTGGCAGGGTCCCAGCAGTGCAGGGGCTGGTCCTTTTCTTCCCAGGAAGGCTGGAACTTCAGAAGGTAGCTGAGAGAGCTTTATCTGGCTTTATCAGGCTATCAGGTAGTGATAGGACTTGGGGGAATGGAATGAAGCTGGAGGTGGGGAGATTCAGGCTGGAGGTGAGGAAGAAGTTCTTCCCCATGAGAGTGGTGAAGCCCTGGAATGGGTTGTCCAGGGAGGTGGTTGGGGCCCCATCCCTGGAGGTGTTTAAGCCCAGGCTGGACGAGGCTCTGGCCAGCCTGATCTAGTGTGGGGTGTCCCTGCCCATGGCAGGGGGTTGGAACTGGATGATCCTTGTGGTCCCTTCCAACCCTGACTGATATTATGATACTATGATCTGCAGCTTCTACCTTCTTAGAATCATGGAATCACAGAATTGTTTGGGTTGGATGAGATCTTTAAGATGATGATGAGTCCAGCTCAGGGCACCACCAGCCATGTCCCTCAGCACCACACCTCCATGGCTTTGAAACCCCACCAGGGATGGGGACTCCACCACTGCCCTGGGCAGCCTGGGACAGGCCCTCACAATCCTCAAGGGGAAGAAATTGTTCCTCATGTCCAACCTAAACCTCCCCTGGGGCAATGTGAGGCCATTCCCTCTCTCCTATCACCATTGCTTAGGAGAAGAGGGGAGGGGAGGTAGAAAAGGGAGGGGGTTTCAGAGCTGTGGGGGTGTGGTGCTGAGGGACATGGTTTGGTGGTGACCTGTCTAGCAGTGCTGGGTTGGACTTGATAATCTTGGAGGTCTTTTCCAACCCCAATGATTCTGTGCTACCTCTTGTGGTTGGGCAGAAATGCCAGCAACAGCTTCATGCCGTGGGCTGCCTTCCAAGTGCTCCAACCACGGCTTGGTGATCATTAACAACCGGCCCCTGTGCCGTCAGCTCTCCTGGCAGCACGGATTTGTCTACCTCAAGCATGATTCTGTCATCTGTTTGTCAGAGCAGCTAGAACAGGCAGTCCCCAGCTCCTGCTGGCTCGGTGCTTTTGGTGCCAGCTGGGGGCTAACAGATGGTACCTGCTCTGGCATAACCTCTCCTCTGCAAGCTGATAAAGGCAGGCTGAGGACAGAGGTTACCTGAGCTGGCCCTGGGACAAAGCTGGCGTGCCAGCGCCTCTGGAATGTGTGGGAACCGGCTCAGGGTGTTTAGGCTGGGTCAGCACTTCTGGTCTACGTGTTTGTGGCATGTTTCCACACAACTCCAGCATGGTGAGGGTTGGAAGGGACCTCTGCAGGTCACCCACTCCAACCCCCCCCCTTGCCTAAAGCAGGGGCACCCACGGCAGCTTGCCCGGGATCACAATGGCCTCCAGGCAAGGAGACTCCACAACCTCTCTGGGCAGCCTGCTCCAGGGCTCCAGCACCCTCACACCAAAAAAGTTTCTTCTCCTGTTCAGGTGGAACCTTCTGGGTTGCATTTTGTGCCCATTGCCCCTTGTCCTGTCACTGGGCACCACTGAGAAGAGTCTGGCCCCATTCTCTAGTTCCCCCAGGCCCTTTATCTCTTGCTGGGCATTGAGCAGATCCCCTCTCGGGCTGCTCTTCTCCAGCCTCAACAGCCCCAGGGCTCTCTCAACCCTTAAATCAGAGAATCTTGGACTTATTTGAGTTGGAAAGGACCTATAAAGGTCATCCAGTCCAACCCCCCTGCAGTCAGCAAGGGACATCTGCAACTACAGCAGGTTGCTTAAAACCCCAACCAACCTTGACCTGGTTCCAGGGTTGGGGCATCTACCTCCTGGGATCCAGTTTGTGCCCATTGCTCCTTGGCCCCTTGCTGGGGACCACGAAGAGCCTGGCCAATTAAAACACTTAACAGAGGGTCTCCAGTGCAGTCCATCTCTGGCTGCTGTGTTGCAGGTTGGTTTTCTTCCTATGCTCCTCTTGAAGCTGGGTGAGTTTTGGTGATGATGTTTTCTCCTGTGCAGGTCTGGGTTTGGCCATGTGGTTGCTGAGGAGAGTTTCTCCTGCTGATGGAGAGCTGGCTTCTTGGCATCCCTCCTGGGACCAGGGGGAGAGCTGGGAGGAAGGCTGTGCATATTTCTAGGCAAGTTAAAGATCTGTTAAGGGGGATGTAGACCCTGAAGGAGCAAAGCTGTGACTGCTGGACTGATGTGGGGGAGGAGAAAACATCTTGCCTGGCATCTCAAGGTTGCCATCAGATGTCTCTGCTTGATGCTTCTTTTCCTCCTCTCAGCTTCAAATGCACTTAATTGGTGAGTGAGTGCTTGCAGAGCTTCTGCCTGTGGGCTCTGGCAGAGCTGATGTTCTGCCCTCTGGCTCCAAGGTTGTCAATGCCAACTCGTGCTCCTGATTGCCAGCGTTCACTCTGCACTGCCCCAGCAAGTCATGAACGTTGTGAGGAGTGTTAGTGGAGAGGGAGAACACTGAGGGAAGGACCCTGGCTGGACCTCCACATGAGGTGCTCACCCGGGAGTGTGCTCATCCGGTGTGTTCCCATCTCGGGCATGAGGTGCTGGTGTCTTTCTGTCGAAATGGAGGTGCCCAGGAGAGGTCAGAAGCGCTGCAGAGGGACTTTCTTGGGGTAGGGCTTGGTCTCTTCTCCCTAGTAACAAGTGATGGAATGAGAGGGAAAGGCCTCGAGTTGCCCCAGGGGAGGTTTAGGTTGGACGCGAGGAACAATTTCTTCTCCTTGAGGGTTTTCAAGGCTTGTCCCAGGCTGCCCAGGGCAGTGGTGGAGTCCCCATCCCTGGAAGGATTTCAAAGCCATGGAGATGTGGTGTGAGGGACATAGTTTGGTGGTGACCTGGCAGTGCTGGGGTAAGGGTTGGACTCGATCTTAACATTCTCTTCCAACCAAACCAATTTTACAGCTCTATAAAAGTGCTTTCTCACCCCATCCCCTCGCCCTAATTTTCTCTAACCAACCCCTCCCCCTCCCCAGGCTTTCATAATCTGCTTTGGAATCTGAAGAGCAGCAGCTGTCTCCTTGCTCTTCCCAAGCACCCATCCCCTCCCTACCAAGGCATCACCAAGTCCTCTTGTTCGACAAGCCACAGAAAAGAGGATTTTAATCCAACCTTCCTTCCCTCTTCTCCCTTCCCCCTCCTCCACCCCCCACCCCCCCCGCTGTGGTTTGCTGTTTCACTCAGTAGCTTGCCATATCCCATGGAGTCCTCCTGCTCCTGATTGGAAACACCAGCCATGGCTTCATTACAAGCTCCATGGCTTCCTCCCTGCACTTAACATACCCTACAAATTGGTTGCTCAGCTTTGGCATCTTGCCCCAGAGGAGTGGTGGTGTTGTTGGTGGTGGTGGTGGTGGTTTGGGGTGTTGGTGGGGGTTTTTTTTTTGGTGCCGTTTGAAGGTTGGAAATCAGCTCTCCGAGCTGTCAGGGGCAGGCTCGTTAGGTCGCGGGAGTCACGCTCGCTGGGTCTCAGCCTTCTTGGAGGGAATCACAGCAGCCTGGAAAGCTCCCGATGGCTGTGGAACCAAACCTTGTTAAGGAGAAACCCCAAACCGCTGCCCTGGGAAAAGGCATTGAGAAGAAAGGAGTGAGCTGAGTGGAGCTTCTTTAAGCCACATGGTCCTCATTTGCCTCTGATTGCTTTAACATGTCCTGGCTGGAACGCGTTCCCCGGGGCGGCCGCGGGTGCCAGCTCCACACCTGGCTGCGGCTGGGCAGAGACCAGCTTGGCCCTTTCATCTTCGCTGCTCTGCTGGCTGCTGTGATTGGAACCAAGGCTTGGCCCCACATCAGACAAAAGGGGGAGGTGAAAACCACCTTGGGAGAGGGTTTGGAGAGGAAGCCTTGCAAGGGTTGTGTAGGGGGAGATTGGGGTTTGTGCTGGGTGTTTGGCTTGGGTTTTTTCCTCCCTCATTTATTTTCCTTCTTTTTTTTTTTTCCCTCCTCTTTTTATTTTCTTCCCCTCTCCCCCTTTTCTTTTATTTTTCCTCCTCTTTTTCTATTTTTTCCTCTTTTTTTCTTTTCTCTCCCCCTCCTCTTTTTTCTTTGCTTTTCTCTCCCCCTCCTCTTTTTCTCTGTTTTTCTCTCCCCCTCCTCTCTTTCTCTTTGCTTTGCTTTTTCTCTCCCCCTCCTCTCTTTCTCTTTGCTTTGCTTTTCTCTCCCCCTCCTCTCTTTCTCTTTGCTTTGCTTTTCTCTTCCCCCTCCTCTCTTTCTCTTTGCTTTGCTTTTCTCTCCCCCTCCTCTCTTTCTCTTTGCTTTGCTCTTCTCTCCCCCTCCTCTCTTTCTTTTTGCTTTGCTTTTCTCTCCCCCCCCTCCTCTCTTTTTTTGCATTGCTTTTCTCTCCCCCCTCCTCTTTCTTTGCTTTGCTTTTCTCTCCCCCCTCCTCTCTTTCTTTGCTTTGCTTTTCTCTCCCCCTCCTCTTTATCTCTCTCTGTTTTTCTTCTCTCTTGTCTTTTTGTCCTCTTTTGGAGCAGTTGTATCAGGTTTCTGGACTGGCAGAGGCAGGAAAGCCCCACAGACAATGTGGCAAGCAGAGCTTGCAGGCAGGCAGGCCAAGGGCTATAAATTATTATTTTAATTTCTTGGTTTCTGGTTTCTCCTTGACTGCAGATCAATAGGAAGTAAAAGGTGCATCGAGCACCACCCCCCCCTCTTTTAATTAAAAGGCTGCTGTGATTAGGCTGCAGTGAGAAGCATGAAAAGGATGTGCCTGGAAGCAGATGCTGGTCTCCAGCATGGGGTGTGTTGCTTTCCTCATGGCTGGCTGGCTTGCTGGCTGGTGTGTTCTGGAGGCCAAGTTTCTCCAGGAGAAGCCCAACTGCAGTGCAGCACGCTTCACCCAGCTCCTGCCAGCCTCTGCTGTGGTTGCCTCCTCACATCCTCAGCCAGCAGAACCTTATTTCCCATGGAGCAAAGGCAACGTGTGCCTAAGTGGAATGAATCTTCTGCTTGTTTGCAGCCTCTTCCCATTTCATTTCACCCCAAGCTGGGGACACCCTGCTCATCCTGCTTGAGGCTCCCTCAGCATTTTTGCACCTAGCAGGTGCAGCAGTGGTGCTGCTCCTGAGGCCTCTCCAGAGCCAGCTGCACATCTGCACCAGAGCTTTGGTTCCTCTGCTCCTTGCCTTCAGACACAGCTGTAATTAAATGCAGATATTAAAAGTGAAGCCTTGGTTTATGTTCCATAGCTCTGAGGAGAGTGACCCATCCTGTGATTCTTGTTTGAAGTCTTTCTTAACCTTTAGTCCTTTGATGCTGAGTCTGGCTTTGATTTTCCTGCAGAAAAAGTGGATTTTTGTAGAATCTTCAGGAAGGAAATGTGCCAATCCCACCACATTTCTCATTCCACAGGGAATGTGGTGTCTGAAGCCTCTGATAAAGCCTGTGGCACGAAGCTTTTATCCAGCCCCATCCCTGGGCTTTGCTGCTTCTGGATCAATGGGCCAAGGGCCAGTGGGATGAGGTTTGATGAGGCCAAGTGCTGCGTCCTGCTCCAGGCTGGGGGCAGAGTGTTTGGAAGCTGCCTGGTGGAAAAGGACCTAGAGGTATTGATCAACAGCTGCTTGAAGAGCAGTGTGTGCCCAGGTGGCTAAGAAGGTCACCAGCATCCTGGCTTGGATCAGCAACAGTGTGGCTAGCGGGACCAGGGCAGGGACTCTGCCCCTGGCCTGGGCACTGATGAGGCTGCACCTTGAATCCTGAGATCAGTTTTGTGCCCCTCACTCCAAGAAGGACACTGAGGGGCTGGAGAAGGTCCAGAGAAGGGCAGCAAGGCTGGTGGAGGGCCTGGAGAACAGGGCTGGTGAGGAGCAGCTGAGGGATCTAGGGTTGTTCAGCCTGAAGAAAAGGAGGTTGAGGGGGGAGACCTTCTGTGTCTCTACAACCCCCTGAAGGGGGGTTGGAGCCAGGTAGGGGTTGGTCTCTTCACCCACGGAAGGAGGACAGGACAAGAGGAAAAGGCCTCAAGCTGCCTCAGGGGATGTTTAAGTTGGGCATTAGAAGAAAATTCTTCCCTGAGAGAGTTCTCAGAGCCTGGAACAGGCTCCCTGGGGAGTTGGTTGAATCCCCATCCCTGGAGGGGTTTCAAAGCTGTGAAGCTGCGCTGCTGAGGAACATGATCTAGCACCAGCCTTGGTAGAGTTAGAGAGTCTTTGGAGTTGATGGCCTTAAAGATCTTTTCCAACCAAAATGATTCCCTGACTGCATGACGCTGAGGCTGTTCTCCAGCATCAGAAGCAGAAGGTAAATGCTGCTAAGGGTGATGTGTGTGTGTGTGGTGGAGCCCCAGGGTGGCTCGGTGCACATCCCAGATGTGGAATTTCCTCACGCTGAGCTCTGCTGGGTAGATACTGGAGGAAGCACTTACAGGTGCTCAGAGAAGCACAGCTCAGAAACCTTTCCGTCTCCAGCGCATTCCACGGTCCGACGGGAGCCAAAAGCTCTTCAGCAGCCTGTCTGCTTGTTTGGGGTGTCATGGGGGGTGTGGGGTGGGTTGGTTTTTTGCCTCCTGGGAGGTGCTGGTGAGCTGATATGGAGCTGCTAGATAAGAAGCCGCCCCGGGGCCGTGCCAAAGAGCGAGGCGCAGAATTCCCCTCGCCCGTCCCACCCCGGGCGGGCGGAACGGGAGCTGGAGCTGCCTCCTCCTCACGGCGCGGTGAGAAGTCTGCCTTCCCGGGTGGGTTTGGCCGGCTGCCTGCTGAGCTGGGCTCCCATCAGAGGTGGAAATCCTTCAGGCTGTCTCGCTGCTGCTGCAAGGTGGGCGAGGAGCCAGGTGCCCTGGATGGGGCCAGGCTTGCTGTGCCCATCTCCTGAACGAACCCTCAGCGCCGGCGAGCGCTTCCCACCTCCCCGGTTCTTCATCCCTGCGGTTGCCTTTCACCACAAGCCTTTCTCCACAACTATCACAGCTGTTTCCTGCTCCAAAGGAGGAGAAATGAACTCCTCCGGCTCCAGCCAAAACCTGATAACTGCTGGGAAGTGGCTTGTCAGCAGGGACTGCGCCAGGCGATGGGGTGAGGGGAACGGCAGCCTGGGGGAGGAGGGAGGGAGGGAGGGAGGGACGCTGTGCTGCCAGGCACTGCTGGAAAGCTCATCCCCTCCTCTTGGAAGAGGCTGGACCTGCCATGGAGCAGCTAAGTCGGTCAGGCCAAGAGGAGTGGGGAGTGTACCCTAGACTGAGGTGACCTGCTTGGGGCCAGATGTTGCCTGGAGGCTTGGCTGGGGGGTATGGGGCTGGGGGTCAGACCAAAGAGAGGGTTGCAGTGGGTATGCACTCCCCAGAACATTTTCTTCCTGCTGTGGGTGAGCACTTGGCCTGTGAGCCTGCAGTGTGGATGTGAAAATAGAGAATGCCTTGAGTGGGAAGGGACCTTAAAGATCAGCCAGTTCCAATCCCCCTGCCGTGGGCAGGGACACCTCCCCACTGGAGCAGGTTGCTCAAGGTCTCATCCAACCTGGCCTTGAACACTGCCAGGGAGGGAGCATCCAAACCTCCCTGGGCAACCTGTTCCAGGGTCTCACCAGCCTCACCATAAAGAACTTCCTCTTAATGTCCAACTTAAATGCACCCCACTCTAGTTTCAAACCATTCCCTCTCATCCTATCACTCCATGCCATTACAAAAAGTCCCTCCTCAGCTCTCCCGTAGCCCCCTTCAGGTACTGGAAGGCTTCTCTAAGGTCTCCCTGTAGCCTTCTCTTCTCCAGGAGAGGAGTGGGTTGGGGAGGGGGAGCAAAATGCCATAGTGGGCTTGATTTGGGGAATTCAGGCTTTGTACGTTGGGTTCTTCGCCCCTGGTATCGGTTGAACATTGAGAGGCAACTTTCAGCCTTGCCTTGCAGTGTTGTGGTCTTGTTTTGACCCATGAGCACTTCTGCTGAACCCTAATGAGAGCTGGGCAAGCACCCAAGAGTGTGGGATCAGATCCTCCTCCTCTAAAGCTCCTAGAAGCCACCCTAAGCTCAGAAGCTTTCAGAATGTTTACTTACCCCATGCCAGCAGATCTGCACAGGGCAGCCCTGCTTCTCCTGTCACAGAGGACTTCAGTGGGGTAAGCTGAGAAGCTGGGAGAGGTGCTGGGGTTTCTGGACTTGCTTCACACAGGTTTGGGCCCCAACTCTCTCTTGGTTTCACCCCTCTGTCTGTGAGCTGATGATAAAGGTGCTGCTGTGTCTCCCCAGGGTCTTGGCAGGATGAAGGCTCTGGAGGTGGGTGGGACATGGAATGTGGCAGAGATTGGAGCTGGTTGATGCTGCCAGAGCTCTCTCCTGCCATGGCCAAGCACCACCCTGCCCTTCTCAGCTTTGCACTTGGTAGTTCTCCCTTCCTTCCCTGAGTGAGCTCAGTGGGGCGATCCTCATCTTAACAGCAGAGGCTACACCGCTGCATGCTGCTGTGGTCTTCTCTGCTGGCTGGGTGAGGGGTTAGCAGCCATGTGGTGTTCTGTGCTTAAGCAGTTGTGAAGATCCTTCTGCCTCTCCTGGACCCTTCCATAGAACTGTTTCAGTTGGAAAAGACATTTAAGGTCAAGTCCCACCATTGCCTACCTCTCCCAAGGCTGGTGCCAAACCATGTTGCTCAGCACCACATCTCTGCGGCTTTGAAACATCTCCAGGGGTCAGGACTCAACCACTGCCCTCAGCAGCCTGCACCAAGCCTTGACAGCCCTCAAGGGGCAGAAATTGTTCCTCATGTCCAACATGAATCTCCCCTGGGGCAACTTGAGGCCATTGGCTCCAGTCCTATTACTTACTCCTTAGGAGAAGAGACCAATCTCAACCCCCAGCTAGCTCCAGTGTCCTTTCAGTGAGCTGGTCCAGAGCAGGGCAGTGAAGCTGGTGAGGAGTCTAGAGGACAGGCATTGAGGAGCAGCTGAGGGATCTGGAGTTGTTCAGCCTGGGGAAAAGGAGGCTGAGGAGTGACCTTCTGGCTCTCTACTAGTGCCTGAAAGAAGGCTGCAGCCAGGAGGGGGTTGGTCTCTTCTCCCTAATATCAGGTGATAGAATGAGAGTAAATGGCCTCAAGCTGCACCAGGGGAGGTTTAGGTTGAATATTAGGAACAACTTTTCTTGCAAGAGCAGTCAAGCATTGGAGCAGGCTGCCCAGGGAGGTGGTGGAGTCACCATCCCTGGAGGTGGTCAGAAAACCGCGTGGCCGTGGCACTTTGGGACGTGGCTTAGTGGCCACGGTGGCGTCGGGTTAGTGATCTTAAAGGTCCATTCCAATTGAAGCAATTTAATGGTTGTGTGATTCTCTGATTTGAGGGGAGGAGGTGGAGGTGCAGGAGCCCTGGGCTGCTGCTGGAACTGCAGCCTGCAGATGGTGCCAGAGCCGTGGAGAAGAGCGAGCTGGCTGCGCCGCAGAGCTTGCTGCCCGAACGCTGCTGCGGGGGGGGGGTGGGGGTGGTGCACGACACTGTGCTTCGTGGTACGGACGGAGGACGGAGGTCAAGTGCAAAGCGAGGAGAACTCTGTCCCGGCAGCCTTCCAGAGTTCAGGGAAAGCTGTTACAGAAGGTTCTGCTCTGGGTGACTGAGAAGATAGCCTTGAAGCAGGAAAAGCTTTGACAGCAGCACTGGGGTGTGGAGAATCAGAATCGTGGAATCTTAGGGGTTGGAAGGGACCTCCAGAGGTTGGGTCCAACCCCCCACCCCCACCAAAGCAGAGTCACCTAGGGCAGGTCACACAGGAACACATCCAGACAGGACCTGAAAGTCTCAAGAGAAGGAGACTCCACAACCTCTCTGGGCAGCCTGCTGCAGGAGAAGGTCCTGCACCTCCTGCCAAAGAGGTTTCTTCACAGCTTTATCATTCTTCTGCATTGTGCTTGCTCTAGGACCAGTTAGATCCAGTCCTGGAGCCTCTCCATGCAGTGCAAGAGGATGGATGCAAAGAGAGCAGCTAGCTTTGCTCTTTGAGTGCCCTGAGAAGAACACCTGAAGGAGGTGTGCAGGGTGTACATCCACCATCAGGCTCCTGGACCTGCACAGCAGGTCGCTTATCCATCCTGCCTCGTGTTTGGGCTGCCCCACAAGCATCTCCCCTGCTTCTGAATACCCTTGAAGAGACTTCCATTGGCCTCTTAATCTGAGGGTGTCTTCAGGAAGCCCTAAGGACAGGAAGGGAGGGTAGGGAATGCTCTGTCACTGAGCAAACAGCCATGTCTGGAGGGCAGCAGCAGCATATCTGCCATGGGTCAGAGCTGCCACAGGGCTGAAGGACTTGATCTCTTCATCTCCAAAGATGTCAGGCTGGCTGCTCGCTTCCCTGTTCAAACCATTGTGCTTGGTAAGAACTGGTGGTCAACTGCAGGTTCTGTAGAAGAAAGCTGGGGAGGGGCCTTATAAAGGGGTTTGTAGTTATAGGGTGAGGGGCAATGGCTTTGAGCTGGAAGAAGGCAGATTTAGACTGGAGATTAGGAAGAAATTCTTTCCAGTGAGGTGGTGAGACCCTGGAACAGGTTGCCCAGGGAGGTTTGGATGCTCCTTCCCTGGAGGTGTTGAAGGCCAGGATGGATGAGGCCTTGAGCAACCTGCTCTAGTGGGAGGTGTCCCTGTCCATGGCAGGGGATTTGGAGCTAGATGATCTTTAAGGCCCCTTCCAACCCAAACCATTCTGTGGTAACTCTCTGCTCCCTCCTGCTGCAGGGGATGTCTGCTTCCAGCACAAGGCTGGCATAAGAGCTCTGTTCATACTGGAACCAGTGGAGCTGCTCAACTGACCACACTCAGAAGCATTGGTTGTACAGAGCTGGGACAGATCTTTTCCTTCTGAAAGCAGTGAAGGCTCCTTCAACCATGTCCCCCAAGACCAGGGCTTCTTCCTACTGATGTCCAGGAGCAGCATCTTTGAGGGAAGCCATGACCAAACAGCTGCTGCACATGGAACTGGGTGAGCTGGGTCATACCCAACCAACCTCCGTGGGCTTGCTCACTGCAGGGGGCGGGTTGGACAAGATGACCTTTGAGGGTCCCTCCTAAGCTGATGCACTGTTGTGGGTCATATCCAACCAACCCCCATGGGCTTGCTCACTGCAAGGTGGTTGGAGAAGATGGCCTTTGAGGGTCCCTCCCAAGCTGATGCAATATCATGGCTCATACCCAACCCACCCCCATGGGCTTGCTCACTGCAGGGGGTGGGTTGGACAAGATGACCTCTGAGGGTCCCTCCTAAGCTGATGCAATGTTGTGGGTCATACCCAACCAACCCCCATGGGCTTGCTCACTGCAAGGTGTTTGGAGAAGATGGCCTTTTGAGGGTCCCTCCTAAGCTGATGCACTGTTGTGGGTCATACCCAACCAACCCCCATGGGCTTGCTCACTGCAAGGTGGTTGGAGAAGATGGCTTTTGAGGGTCCCTTCCAAGCTGCTGCCACCTGTGAATCTGTGGACTTGGCTTTCTAAGTCAAGCCAAGCTTTTGTGGGCAGTGCTCCTGCCAGGCCACATGTGTCCACCACGCACCAAGCAGGCCACATATGAAAGGGATGCTAGCTGGAGACAGGGACTGACTCTAATTTGGCTTCCCAATAGCCTGTGGACATAATTTATCTTCTGTGGCCAGGCCAGCTGGATGCCGAATGGGCCGGTGGGGAGGGCATCTTCCTTTTCAAGTGTGCTGTCTGTGGAGCCCAGTTTCTTCCTAGGTGAGAACTTTACAGAGGAGACTAATGACCACAATTGATGAAACACTGCTGTGAGCCCATCTGGCCCTGACCTGCCTCCGTGGGCAACAGCTGGTGAGCAAAGACGGCAGAGGGAGCTGCCCCAGCTGAAGTGGAAGAGGTTGACCCCTTTTTCTCCCTGACAGGCCTGTTAGCTCTTTAGGATCAAAGCTTTTCACATTTGGCCCCTGTACTTGAAGGAGTTCAAGTGTTTCCAGTGCAGACATTTAGTGATCCTGGCTCTGCTCCCTGCCACCCAGCCCCAGCTCCACTTTGTGAGCCTTCTCCTTCAAGCTGGAGTTTACAGAAATAAAACCTAGATGAAAGCCAGCGCAGCTGCCCCGAGGTTGGAATCGATGCTGGTATGATGTGCTGCCAAAGAGAGAATTACTCAGGAGCAGGGATTAGGGCTGTTTGTCTCCAGGAAGACCTGGTCTTCAAAGCCAGGGAATTTTCCCAAGCTCTAGCTGCTCTGTCCTCAGCCACGAGGTGCCTTCTCCGTGGGCATCGGACTGTCAGCTCTCGCCGGTTTACTTTGCCTTCTTCGTCTCCTCTCTTCCCTAACTGCTTCCAGCTTCTCTTATTTTGGCTGGGTTTTGCTGCTCAGGACTTTCTCTCTCTCTCTCTCTCTCTCTCTCTCCCCACCAGCTGTAAAAACTTCAATGCTCTGAAAAATATTTTCCTTCCTGTTGGGAGAGAGGTTGGGTTTATTTTTGTGTTTGCTTCTTCTAAATGCTCCACGCTCCTGCAGCACTGCTGAGGGTCCACATGCTCCAGGAAGGTTGGGGAGCTCCAGTTCGAGGCAGCTCCTGGGGCTGGGGATGGAGCTGCTGCTCCTGCTGAGATCTGGCAGGGGTTGTCTGGGTGATGGGAGCGCCACAGGGCAGCAGCAGCTCGAGGCAGTGCTGCAGGGGCTGGTGTGGGGACCTGCACAAAGGGAAGGCGAGGGTTTGGAGGAGAAAAGGGCTCAAGACATGGCTGGTGGTCAGCAGAGCACTTGGGCCCAAGTGTTCCTCCACTCAATGCCCTGACTCTGCATGTTGCCACTGGAAAGGGTTGCAGCAAGTGGTGGTTGGTGGCACCACCCAGCTGCAGCAGAAAGGCTGCCCTGGCCGTATGGTCCGCAGCAGGTCCTACCTGTGGCATGGTGAAGGCGTTGTCCCTCTAAACTGGGCTCAAATCCTGGGCTCAGTTTTGGGGCCCTGGCTCCCAGAAGGCTATTGAAGGGCTAGAGCAGGTCCAGAGAAGGGCAACGAAGCTGGTGAAGGGTCTGGAGCAGCTGAGGGACCTGGGGGTGTTCAGGCTGGAGAAAAGGAGGCTGAGGGGAGACCTTCTGGCTCTCTATAACTCCCTGAGAGCAGGTTGGAGCCAGGTGGGGGTTGGTCTCCTCTCCCAAGGAATAAGCAATAGGAGAAGAGGAAATGGCCTCAAGTTGCCCCAGGGCAGGTTTAGGTCAGCCATGAGGAACAATTTCTTCACTGGAAGGGCTGTCAGTATCTGTCCCAGGCTGCCCAGGGCAGGGTTGGAGTCTCCATCCCTGGAGGGGGTTTCGAAGCCGTGGCGACGCGGTGCTGAGGGCCGTGGCTTGGTGGTGACCTGGCGGCGCTGGGGCAATGGCTGGGCTCTGGGCAGGCTGGCGGGAGGTGGTGCAGAGGAAGCTGCTGGGGAGCTCTGTGGGGTGTTTTCAGAGAAGCAATGAGCGAGGCAGCCGTGAATGTTTTGATGGATTCAGATTTTATTTATTAATGCTCCATTCCTGGCTTGTTTGTCCATCTCCTTAACAAGGTCAGGCCTGGAAACCAAAAATAGCATCAGCAATGGATCCCAGCCTTGCCTGTTCAATCTCTTCCCTAAAACACAGCCTGGCCCAGAGGAGGGGTGAGCCACCAGCCCCCTTCCCCTTCCTCCCCCATTCCAGAGAGAATTCCTTCCAGCCAAGGAGGACCTGCTTCCTTCTGGGCCCAGACCCCAGGATGGTTTAATTTCTGTGTCAGTGCTAATTGATTGGAAGCAACAATTTTGCCAGACAAAGCTGTAAATTAGTTTCAAATGGGGGAAACAAGGGCCACCCACTGCCCAAAGATCATCTTGCAGGAACAACATGAAAACAGCCAGCAAACCAGAACCCAGGGAAGGGGAAACCCAAGTGAAACCAGATTTCCACCCCTTCCCTTTCCCCAGGAAAAGTGGAACCAGATGGTTCGTGGCTTTGATAATAAGGGAGCCTGGTTCTTCCAGATAGAGCCTTCAGCACAAAGGGATGGGCTCGAAGGAGTGAAACCTCACAGGCATGAAGGCTTGCCTCTGGAGACCGTCGGCATGTGAAACCCTCCCAACGAAAACATGACAGAAAATTGTCCTCCTAATTGCAGCTCAGCCCTTTCTCGCTGGCCCTGCCCCCTCTCGTCGCCTCCCACCCGCTGCCGGCGCCGCTCCCGCACGGTCCAGCGGCGGATGCGAAGCGCTCCCCTGCCCGCCCTGCGCCCGGGATGGCAGGAGCTGAGATGGGCTTTGGGCAGAGCTTGCTGGTGGGCCCTGGAGGCAGCAGCTGGGGGATAAGCAGGGCATGCAGCCTGGCTCTGCAGCTGTGCAGTTCGGAGGATCGTCAAGGGCTCTAACATCACCAAGTCCCAGCCCTCAGCCCAGCACTGCCAGGTCACCACCACACCATGGCCCTCAGCACCACGTCTCCATGGCTTTGAAACCTCTTCACCACTGCTCTGGGCAGCCTGGGACAGGACTTCACAGCCCTCAAGGGGAAGAAATTGTTCCTCATATCCAGCCTGAACCTGCCCTGGGGCAACTTGGGGCCACTTCCTCTTGTCCTGTCCCTTGTTCCTTGGGAGAAGAGACCAACCCCCACCTGCTTCCAGCCTCCTTCCAGGGAGCTGTAGAGAGCCAGAAGGTCTCCTCTCAGCCTCCATTTCTCCAGGCTGAACAACCCTAGATGCTGCTCCTCACCAGCCCTGCTGTTCTCCAGACCCTCCACCAGCTTTGCTGCTCTTCTCTGGACCTGTTCCAGCCCCTCAGTGTCCTTCTTGGAGTGAGGGGCACAAAACTGACCCCAGAATTCAAGGTGTGACCTCACCAGTTCCCAGTACAAGGGGACAATCCCTGCCCTGGTCCTGCTGGCCTCACTGTTGCTGATCCAAGCCAGGATGCTGGTAGCCTTCTTGGCCACTTGGGCACACACTGGCTCATCTTCAGCCAGCTGGTGATGAACAGATCCTTTTCCACCAGGCAGTTTCCAGCCACTCTGGCCCAGGTCTGGAGCATTCATGGGGTGGTTGTGACCCAAGTGCAGAACCCATCACTTGGCTATGTTGAGCATCATCCCATTGGCTTTGGCCCACTGATCCAGCCTGGCCAGGTCTCTCTGTAGATCCTCCCCACCCTCCAGCAGATCAATACTCCCTCTTCACTTGTCATTTGCAACCTTACTGAGGCTGCACTTTTGGGCTGACCCAGGATGAAGAGTGCTGAGTAGCTCTGAGGTTGGGCCACAGCTTCGTGGTAGAGCTTGAGGTGACTCATAACCTCCACTGCCTGGGAGCTCCTCAGCTTCAGAGCCATTTCCTGCATCACTGGCTGGGTCTGTCTCTGCTGCCAGCCCTGGGCACGTGGTGGGCTGCTGGGTTTCAGCCACAAACACCCTGCCAGTGAAAACTCAGAGCTTCTTGGTCTGGCTGTGTGGTATGGTCAGCTTTCTCAAGCTTTTGGTGGGTGCTACCTTCAGGGCTGGCTAGAAACTACCAGCAGGTCCTTCTAGAGGCCAGGTGGGCTCTGTTGAGCATCAGCACACCAAAAACCTTTATCTGACCCAAGTCTGGTGCCTTGACATTCAGGAGGTAAACTTGTTTCTGGGTAAAGACCTCTTCTGGTTTACTCTCCTCTCATGGAGTGGTGGAGAAGAAGGGAAACCATCATGGGGAACCTTTTCCTATCATGCTTTGTCCTTATCTCCTGCCCTGACAAGGTCAAGATGGCAGCAACAAATGCTGTGGTAGGTGAGGAAGGTCCCCACAGGGACATGGAAACCCAGGTGCAAGTTCAATGCCATCATTCATTTATTCCTACAGGACCAAGTGCCCTGTCCCTGGTGTGCTGGGGACAGAGGGAACCCCTGGTTCTGCCCCAGGGAACTGAGTGGAAATTCCTTCTGAATTCCATGGAGTTTGTTTCTGGACACAGAAATCTTCACCTGCTGTGGGTAAGTCCTCCTTTCCCCAGGCTGCTGCCTCCTAGGTTCTAGCTTGTGGAGCAGGGGGAAGCTGAGAGAAACCTTTCTGCCTTTCCCTCCTCCTCTTTTTTTTTTTTTTTTTTTTTTTGCCTTTGAAATATTACTCTTGTCCAAGTTGAGTCTTCTCCCTGGGAACTGGCTTGGCAGGGCTGTCTCCTTCTGCTGGGGAGAAGCAGGCACGAGGTGAAGCGAGTGGAGTGGTGGAGCAGAGGCACGAAGCTGCTGCTGGCAGCTTTGGCAGAGCCTTTTGGGGGCTGCCTGGTGATGGGTGCAGGGCAGCTCCATGTCTGTTGGGCTGGGATAGAATAGGATAGAATAGGATAGAATAGAATAGACCAGACCAGGTTGGAAGAGACCTTCAAGATCATTGCATCCAACCTATCACCCAACACCATCCCATCAACTAAACCATGGCACCAAGCACCCCATCCAGTCTCATCCTAAACACTTCCAGTGATGGTGACTCCACCACCTCCCTGGGCAGCACATTCCAATGGGCAATCACTCTCTTTATGAAGAATTTCTTCCTAATATCCAGTCTGAACCTCCCCTGGCACAGCTTGAGACTGTGTCCTCTTGTTCTGGTGCTGGCTGCCTGGGAGAAGAGACCAACCCCCTCCTGGCTACAACCTCCCTTCAGGGAGTTGTAGAGAGCAATAAGGTCTCCCCTGAGCCTTCTCTTCTCCAGGCTAAGCAACCCCAGCTCCCTCAGCCTCTCCTCACAGGGTTTGTGCTCCAAACCCCTCCCCAGCTTTGTTGCCCTTCTCTGGACACCTTCCAGCAAGTCAACCTCCTTCCTAAACTGAGGGGCCCAGAACTCGACACAGGACTCAAGGTGTGGCCTAACCAGTGCAGTGTACAGGGGCAGAATCACCTCCCTGCTCCTGCTGGCCACACTCTTCCTGATGCAGGCCAGGATGCCATTGGCCCTCTTGGCCGCCTGGGCACACTGCTGGCTTATGTTCAGCCTACTATCAACTAGCACCCCCAGGTCCCTCTCTGCCTGGCTGCTCTCCAGCCACTCTGCCCCCAGCCTGTAGCACTGCATGGGGTTGCTGTGGCCAATGTGCAGAAGTCAGCACTTGGATGTGTTCAGTCTCATGCCCTTGGGCTCTGCCCATCTGTCCAGCCTGGCAAGGTCCCTCTAGAGAGCCCTTCTACCCCTAAGAGATCAACTCCTGCCCCCAGCTTGGTGTCCTCTGCAAACTTACTGCTGATGGACTCAATGCCCCTATCCAGCTCATCAATGAAGATACTAAAGAGCATGGGGCCCAGCACTGATCCTTGGGGCACACCACTAGGGATGAGGGCTCTGAACAAACAAACAACTCTCGACAAACAGTTGCTGTTTCCTCCTTGCCCTGTGGTGAGGTGAGACCCGAGGCTGCGGAACCGCTGTCGGTTCCACCCAACAGCCGTCTCCGCCTCCCCGCCCCGGTGAGAGGCTGCCCCATCGCTTCTACATCTCTGTGGCTTCCTTCAGCCACAGATGCAGAGTCTGACATCCCAATGCACAGCAGAAGGTGGGTAGGAAGTGCTACACAGACCTGCGTGTGTGTGTGTGTGTGTCTGCTCCCTGCTGCACAGGGAGGGGTTCCTCTTGCTCTTCTTCGCCCGCAGCCGTCAAGGACGAGCTGGGCGGTATTTGTGCATCACGTTGGAGCACTCAGCCTGGAGACGAGAAGGCTCCAGGGAGACCTCCTGGAGGCCTTTCAGCGTTTCAAGGGTCTGAGCAGAGAGTTGGGGACAGACTTTGGAGCAGGGCCCGTGATGACAGGACAAGGGCTGACGGTTTGAACTGAAAGAGGGAGATTCAGACTGGAGAGAAGGCAGAAATACTTGACGCTGAGGGTGGTGAAACGACGCTGAGGGTGGTGAGACACCACCCAGCACAGGATCACACATCCTGTGATCCTGGATGGGTGGTCACCTCTGTGTGGATGAGGCACTCCAGGTCTGTGCAGGAGCCTACGAAATGGGGCAGGACTGACTTCCATTGCCAGGGAAAGGTTTAGGCTGGACACGAGGAACAATTTCTTCCCCTCGAGAGTTGTCAAGGCCTGGCCCAGGCTGCCCGGGGCAGTGGTGGAGTCCCCATCCCTGGAGGGGTTTCAAAGCTGTGTAGACGTGGTGCTGAGGGCCATGGTTTGGTGGTGAGCTGGCAGTGCTGGGGCAAGCCTAGGTGGTTGGACTTGATCTTAGAGGCCTTAATGTGAAAAGGATGAGCAGTGGCCTTTGGATGCTGTGTCTTGGACATAGAGGGGAGAGGTTTGGGGTGCACCCCTGCTTAGGTCCTTTGGATGGGAAGGACCTGCAGGCCCTCTGTGTTCACCCCAGCTCTGTAAGAGCAGCCAAAGCACAGCACTGGTGGCACAGGCATGGGAAGAAGCACTTGAGCCCCTAGGTTTGCTCTGAGGAGAAGGAAGCAGCTTGCCCAGGATCACACCACCCAGGTGGGTTTGGAATCCCTCCAGAGAAGGCGACTCCACAACCTCTCTGGGCAGCCTCCTCCAGTACTCCAGCACCCTCACACCAGAGAGGTTTCTCCTTGAGCTTGGCTGCTCATTTGCAGCTCCTGAGTGTCGCCAGCACATTGGGTTGCGCCTGTTTGTGTGACGCTGCCAGCCTGGAGTCACGGCGCTGGCCGCCTCCAGCCCGATCTGCCTGAGGCTGGGGGCTCCTGGCTCATCCCCACTCTCCCTGGGTGGATCACACTTCTTCTCTCATCTCTGCTGACCTGGAAATTGCTTCTGCCAGCGCTTTGTGGGGCCGGTGGAGGCTCTGCCTGGCAATCTCGCTGCGGTGCTGTTTCAACCTCCCCGCTCGCTGCCTTTTGCAAAGGTCACGGTATCTGCAGAGACTTCTCCGGCTGAAGCTGCCGGAGGGCTGGCGGGGGAGAAACTCCTGTGCTTGTCGAGTCACATTGGGTGCAGAGCAGCTCTTCCTGTTGCCACACAGAAATAGCTTCCCTTGTTCCGAGGAGGACGCTTTGCTCTCGGGCTCCCCGCCTGCCGCCGCCTGCGCAGACGCCCCCTCGACGCGCAGGGCGCAGCTGACGCTCCGAAGTCATGGGGATGCGATCCCCGCCGGAGCTCTGCTGAGCAGCACGGTGCAAGCCTGCTAGGTGCTCACCTGGCCAAGTCCTTTCCAGTATCACACCTCCATCTTCTCGCTCCTGAGAGGTGTAGGAAGGAGCCATGTGGGGGACTTGGCTGTTTCTGAGGTGGACCCATCGCTTCCCTCAGGAGCAGGAGAACAAAAGCTTGAGGGAGACCTTGGAGCTGCATTTCAGTATCTGAAGGGGACCTATGGGAAGGCTGGGGAAGGACTGTTTAGAAGGGCCTGTGGTGAGAGGATGAGGGGAAATGGTTTGAAACTGGAGCAGGGTAGATGTAGGTCAGACATTGGGAGGAAGCTCCTCACAGTGAGGGTGGTGAGACACTGGCACAGGTTGCCCAGGGATGTGGTTGAGGCCACATCCCTGGAGATGTTGAAGGTCAAGCTTAATGAGGCCCTGAGCAACATGATCTAGTTGGAGATCATAGCATTGTAGAATAGTTTGGGTTAGAAGGGACCTTAAAGATCATCTACTTCCAACCCCCTGTCATGGGCAGGGACACCTCCCACTAGAGACCAGGTTGCTCACGGCCCTGTCCAGACTGGCCTTGAACACCTCCAGGGAGGTGTCCCTGCTCATTGCAGGGGCTTGGAGAAGAAGACCCTCCATGGTCCCTTCCAGCTCGATGCATTCTCTGAACCCATCCCAGGCCAGGCAGGAGGATGCCAAGTGCCCCCTTGTCCCCTCACCTGCTGCTGGTTTTTGGTTTTGTGCTGAAGGAACACAGGAGCTGTAGGAGAGCACACTCCTGCTAGATATCTCCAATTAAAGCTCAGCTTGGTGCTGATTAGATCTTGAAGTTACATCAAGAAAGGGGAGGGGAAAAAAAAAGTAAGTAGTAAATAAGCAGAATTCCCCCCCCCCCCCCTTCTCATCCTCTCGACAGATGGAGCCTCGTTGATGATCTGATCTCGTTCTGCAGAACAAATTGTCGAGGGGAAGTTTCGCCGCTGACGCTTTTTGTTTGTTCCCCGGCTCACGGCAGGCAGCCGGAGCAGCCTTGGCCACCGGCCCCGCGCCGCTGCCACCGGCCACCGGTGACAGGCTGGGCTCCCGTCTGTCTGCTGCTGGGGGGGGAGGGAGGTGGTGCCGAAGTGAAATCACTTCCTCCCGGTCCTTACATCAGCTAATTAGGGACCTAATTGGCTCATTAGAGCGAAGTGACAGCTCCTTCAAGGAACGCGGCGTAACGGCAGGAAATCTGCGCAGCGCCGGGCTGCCAGCGCCCGCGGTGGCGGAGAGGAGATGCTGGGTGAAGGCATCAGCCTGTGCTCTCCTCCTCTTCTTGTCTGGAGGAAAGGGAGCTCCAGGCTTCAAGAGTTCCTCCATTACAAGCAGACAGTTCGGCGTGCTCTTAGAATCATGGAACTGTTAAGGTTGGAAGAGACCTGTTGAGATCATCATGTCCAGCTGCTCACCTAGAATCATAGAATGGTTGGGGTTGGAAGGTACCTTAAGGATCGTCTAGTTCCAAGCCCCTGCCGTGGACAGGGACACCTCCCACTAGAGCAGGTTGCTCAAGGCTTCATCAAACCTCCTTCCAGGGTTGGAGCCTCCACAACTGCTCTGGGCAACCTCTTCCAGTGTTTCACCACCCTCATGGGGAGGAATTTCTTCCTCATGTCTAACCTGAATCCAGCTTTTTCCAGTTTGAAGCCATCACCCCTCATCCTGTCCCTCCATGCCTTTGTAACAAGTCCCTCTCCATCTCTCTTGTAGCCCTCTTCAAACACCTTAGAGCGGCTGCTCTGAGGTTTCCTCGAGCCTGCTCTTCTCCAGGCTGGACAACACCAACTCTCTCAGGCTGTCCTCACAGGAGAGGTGCTCCAGCTCTCTGATCATCTTTGTTCTCTCCTCTGGACCTGATGGAACATCTCCATGCCCTTCTTGTGTTGGGAGCTCTTCAGCTGGATACAGGACTCCAGCATTCATAATCCCCCCACTACTGCCAAGCTGCTACCACTAAGCCATGTTCCTCAGCACCAGTGTTGGCTCAGTGCAGAAGGTCTCATGGGGAAGCAGGACACTGGGTGCCATCAACCTCTGCAGGTATTGCCCAAGGCAGTGACTGCAGCATGGCAGAGAGCTGCTAGCCCGAGCCCTCACTCCCTTCCTCTGGCTTTGCTGGTGTACCTCCTCAGCAGAAGGCTCTGGGGAGGACCAAAGGGAGAAGCTGGATTTGACTTTCACCTTTTTTTCCCCCTTACTTCAGACAAACCCAGCCATGAGTACTGCCCAAGTCTGTGGTTTGGCTGAGTCTTTGACAGGTCCTTGGAAGTGGTTCAGTTGTTGAGGACCTGGGGTGGCAAATGAGGACCTGGATGCCATTCTCTGCCCTGGCTCTGGCTTGGTGTGGCCTTGAGCAAATTTTCCCACCACCCTAGGGCACCTCTTCTACTCTTTGGCCAGCCTTGCCTTGTAAGTAACCTCCTTGGAGCACAAACACAGCCCACAGCCGAGCTCTGATCTTGTTTGGAGCCATGTGTGTTCCATCTCAAGATGCCTTGGACATCTAAATATGGCCTTACTATTCCTGTGAGCATCAGATCTCCAATTTAAGCCCTCATTCATGTGTGACCTAGCCCTGGGGGACCACAAAGTCTGGTTGGTGTGGTGTGTGTCTGCCAGCAGGCTGCCTTTGCACCAAGATGCCCACTGCCTGCTATTCCTAGCACCTTGGAGTCTTCCTTGTGTTGAAGAGCTTGTGTTTGCCTCCAGGCTGTCCAGGGAAGTGGTGGTCACCCTGGGGGTGATCAAAAGACATTTGGATGAGGTGCTGAGGGACGTGGTCTAAGAGTTGTGCCCAGGGAGATGTTAGCTTATGGCTGGACTTGGTCATCTTCAGGTCTCTTCTAAGCAGAGGATGCTATGATCTTGTGATGCTCTCTTGTTGTGCTGAAACTAGGTGTTCCTCAGAGGTCCACGAAGGGACCTTGGTCCAACAGGATTCATGAGGGCCAGAGCAGCCATCTGGGTCAGCTCCTGGAAGAGCAGAAGGGTGGGAGGTACTTTCTTACCAACTGTAGGTTGCAACAGGCACCCAAAACTAGTCGTAGGCTGGATGTAGCAGCTTGAGATTCCTTCAGTCTTCTGCTAGGAAAGGTCATTTTGCATGAAATGATATCAATGGTCAAGACCAGAGAGAATGATGGTGTCTGAGCTGAGAGGGATGATGCTGGCAGAGAGGGTGGGGTGGGGGTCAGGAGCTCTTCACAGACTCCCAGCATGGTGGGGGTTGGAAGAGACCTCTGGAGATCATCCAGTCCAACCCCTGCTAAAGCAGGGCACCCCCAGCAGCTTGCCCTGGAACACAATGGTCAGGGGGTTTGGAAGCTCTCCAGAGAAGGAGATTCCATAACCACTCTGGGCAGCCTGCTCCAGCACCCTCACACCAAAGAACTTTCTCCTCCTGTTCAGATGGAACCTCCTGGCTTCCAGTTTGTGCCCGTTGCCCCTTGTCCTGTTGCTGTGCACCACTGACAAGACTCTGGCCCCAGCCTCTTGCTCCCGACCCTTTAGCTCTTGCTGAGCACTGAGCAGATCCCCTCTGGGGCTGCTCTTCTCCAGGCTCAACAGCCCCAGGGCTCTCAGCCTTTCCTCCTCCCAGAGATGCTCCAGGCCCCTCAGCATCTTCAGAGAGCATCTCCACCTGACCCTTTCCAGTAGTCCCCTGTCTGTCCTGAACTGCCCAGAACTGGATCCAGCACTCCAGATATCGCCTGAATATGGCAGAGTAGAGAGGAAGACAAACCTCCCTCTCCCTGCTGCCCACACTTCTTCATGCACCCCAAGAGATCATTTCCCTTCTTGGCCATAAGGGCACATTGCTGCCATCCTCATAGCCTCCCCTGGACTCCCTCCTCTGCCTCTCTTGAACTGGGGAGCCAGTTCTCTAGCATCAGAGGCAGCATCCCTCTCTGTAAGGCTCTCTTCAATCTTCTTGCTTCATCCATTCGCAGGCACTCCACGGCCCTCTCAGGGGAGAAGTTGAACCTGCTCCGAGATGTTTTTGCAGCTGGAAGGAAGGAAGAAAAAAGGAAAAAAAGCCTTGTAAAGCTTCAGGAGAAATTGGTTTCCAAGTATTTTTGTAGTGCATAAAATAATATTTTAGAGAGAGAGAGAGAAGGGGAGAGAGAGAGAGAGAGAACAAAACGGGCAAGGGAAGGAGGTTAAATTCCCGCAGCAAATTGCTCAGGGAGTTTTTTGTTCGACTCTGTTCCTGCTGCAGGGGGAGGGGGGTGGGAAACCATAATCTGCCTCTGATTGTGGCGTTAAAAGCCGAAAAACTGCTTCAACCAAAACCCAAGGCTGCTCCAGAGGTGAGGATTGGCCCAGTCTGGTGCTGCTGGAGGCGTGGGACGGCGCAGGGAGCCGTGGGGGTGAGGCACCGTCTGAGCGCCCAGTGGCGGTGGAGCAGCTCTTGTGCGCAGTGGGATGGAGATGTTGGCACGCAGGGAAAACCTACAGAGGGACGTGGGCGATGCACAGATGCTGATGCTCTACAGCTTCAGGAGAGGTGGGCAGGGGTGTCCTCAGGTGGATTGTTACTCAGGAGTGAAGCTAAATGCAGCTGGTGGTTGGCCAGGAGTGGCGTTCTCCAGGGCGCAGTGCTGCTACCAGGTCTCCTTAATGCCTTTGTCAATGGTCTGGAGGAGGGGATTGAGGCTCCCTCAGTCAGTTTGCAGATGACTCTTAGCTGGGGAGGGAGTATTGGTCTGCTGGAGGGACCTGACCAGGCTGGATTGATGGGCCAAGGCCAGTGGGATGAGGTTCAATGAGGGCGAGTACTGGGTCCTGCACATGGGTCACATCAACCCCATCAATGCTCCAGGCTGGGGGAAGGTCTCCAAGCTGGAAACTGCCCAGTGGAAAAGGACCTGGGAGTGTTGGTCAGCAGTGGCTGAAGATGATCCAGTGTGTGCCCAGGTGGCCAACTGCATCCTGGCAAGCCAGGTAAGGAATAGTGTGGCCAGCAGGACCAGGGTGGGGCTGAGTGACTGGAAAGCTGCTCAGTGGAAAAGGACCTGGGGGTGTTGGTCAACAGGGGCTAAAGATAAGCCAGTGTGTGCCAAGGTGGCCAAGAAGACCACCAGCATCTTGGATTGGATCAGCAATAGTGTGGCCAGCAGGACCAGGGCAGGGATTGTGCCCCTGGTGTGAGCACTGGTGAAGTCACACCTTGAATCCTGGATTTAGTTTTGGGCCCCTCACTCCAAGAAGGCCATTGAGGAGCTGGAGCAGGTCCAGAGAAGGGTAGCAAAGCTGGTGGAGGGTCTGGAGAACAGGTCTGGGGAGAAGCAGCTGAGGGATCTAGGGTTGCTCAGCCTGGAGGAAAGGAGGCTGAAAGGTGACCTCCTAGCTCTCTACAACTCCCTGTAGGGAGGTTGGAGCCAGGTAGGTCTTGATCTCTTCTCCCAAGGAACATGCAAGAGGAAATGTCCTCAAGCTGCCCCAGGGGAGGTTTCAGTTGGACATGAGGAACAATTTCTTCCCCCAAAGGGTTTTAAATAGTAGAACAGGCTGCCCAGAGCAGTGCTGGAGGCCCCATCTCTAGCCATGGAGATGTGGTGCCCAGGGACACGGTTTAGAAGTCAGCTTGGTAGTGTTGGGTTAATAGCTGGACTTGATGAGCTGAGAAGTCTTTTCCAGCCAAACTGATTCTATGATTCTAATCCCAGGCCCTTTAGGTGGTCTGTTGATCTTCCCTTCCCCTCCATGGGATGATGAGCAGTAGCTGCTCATCTTCCTAGCAGAGCACTGCTTAATGTAAAAACCTTTCCTAAGTCAGGTTGTTGACAGAAGTTGGGTCTCCTGGGGCCTTCTGCTAACCCAGGAGAAAGCAGAGCTCCTGAACAAACTTTGCTCTTGCCTCTCTTCCTTGAAATATCATTTTGGAGCTCTGAAGTAATAAAACAACAACAGCACCACCACCACCACCACCAAAAAAATTTCCACTTCCAACGTTTTGACTTGGAAATGTCATTCTGGTTTTAATTGAAGAACCAGAGGGAAATGACATTTTGAAGTCAAAATGTTAATGTTTAGCTTCCATGGCTCCCAGGGGAAGGTTTAACTGTTCCACCAGAGCTGCTGTTTGACTGTGAAAGAATCCCCAGCCCCAGGGGGCTTTTTTTCCAAACAAGGCTGAAGTTTTCCATGCTGATGCTCTACAGCTTCAGGAGAGGTGGGCAGGGGTGTCCTCAGGTGGATTGTTACTCAGGAGTGAAGCTAAATGCAGCTGGTGGTTGGCCAGGAGTGGTGTTCTCCAGGGCGCAGTGCTGCTACCAGGTCTCTTTAATGTCTTTGTCAATGGTCTGGAGGAGGGGATTGAGGCTCCCTCAGTCAGTTTGCAGATGACTCTTAGCTGGGGAGGGAGTATTGGTCTGCTGGAGGGACCTGACCAGGCTGGATTGATGGGCCAAGGCCAGTGGGATGAGGTTCAATGAGGGCGAGTACTGGGTCCTGCACGTGGGTCACAACAACCCCATCAATGCTCCAGGCTGAGAAGAGGACTCCAAGCTGGAAACTGCCCAGTGGAAAAGGACCTGGGAGTGTTGGTCAGCAGTGGCTGAAGATGATCCAGTGTGTGCCCAGGTGGCCAACTGCATCCTGGCAAGCCAGGTAAGGAATAGTGTGGCCAGCAGGACCAGGGTGGGGATTGTCCCCCTGTCCTGGGCACTGGGGAGGTCACACCTTGGATTCTGCGTTCAGTTTCGGGCCCCCCTCACTCCAAGAAGCACAATGAGGGGCTGGAGTAGGTCCAGAGAAGGGCAATGAAGCTGGTGAAGGGTCTGGAGAAGAGGTCTGGTGAGGAGCAGCTGAGGGCCTTGGGATTGCTGAACCTGGAGAAGAGGAGGCTGAGGGGAGGCATTCTGGCTAAGACACTGGAACAGGTTGCTCAAAGAAGTTATGGATGCCTCATCCCTGGAAATGTTCAAGGCCAGGTTGGATGAGGCCTTGAGCAACCTGGTCTAGTGGGAGGTGTCCCTGCCCAAGGCAGGGTGTTGGAACTAGATGATCTTTAAGGTCCCTTCCAACTGAAATCATTCTGTGATAAATTTGCCTGAGTCTTCCCAAACACCCAAGTCCTGGCTGGTTCAGGTGGTTTTGGTTTCTCCCTGCCCAGGGGCACGTGGAACAGGCATCCTGCTGGCTCCCAGGAGCCAGGAATGGTGCTGAGCCTCTCAGGAGGGAATTAAAACTTCACCAGTTCTTGTTCTCAGACATCTCCTTCCCTGGGGCTTAACATGGTGTCTGCTTTCCACCCCCCAACCAGAAGGAAAATAACTCTGAAGAAGCTTTGGTGTTTGCTCTCCTGCTGATGTCACCATAGCAGGAGCAAGCTGGAGGGACAGGCTGGTCTGTGCAGTGAGGGGCTGAAGAGTAAGGAAGGATCTGGCCCTGAGAAGTGGCAAGAGGAACAAGGGACTTTGGGACATTGCTTAAGGCTGTTGAGGAGATGTAGATTGGATATAAGGAAGAAGTTCTTCATCGTGGTGGAGGGTAGTGAGACACTGTGAGCTTGCCCAGGGAGGTGAGAGCTGCCCCATCCCTGGAACCACTCCAGGTCAGGTTGTTTGGGGGCTCTGAGCATCCTGCTCTAGTTGCAGATCCTATGATCTCCAATGGGGGGGTTGGAAGAAACCTCTGGAGATCACCAAGTCCAACCCAACACTGAAGCAGGATGTCCTTGTTAGCTGCAGGACTCGATGACCTTTAAGGTGCCTTCCAACCCCAACCCTTCCCAACGTCTCTGAAACGCCCTCTCAACAAGATTCCAGTTAGCAGCTAACTAACCCACAGGTTTTTTCCAGCCTTGCCCTGGCTGTGTCTGGCCTCTTTGGTGGTGGGAACATCCCAGCCTTCCACTCTTCCAGGTTATTCTGCTTCTTTTCCTATTGTTGCTGTTGTTTTGCCACAACCAAAGCCCCTGCGGCGCCGCAGAGCTCTGCGAGCGATCCCTGCTGCTAGGAACGCCACGAAGCCTCCACCACCACCACCATCCAGGGAGAGATAATGTCGTGCTTGCTCTGTTGTGTTTTAGTCTTGAGGTGTCTGACAAATCCCTAAAATTACCCTTTAATTGTTGCTTGAAACCAACCAAAACAACACCTCCTGTTGTCAAACCATGCCACGCTGAGGCGTGGCAGAGCCGGCTGCTCCCCCGTGGTGCCAGCAGGACCGAAGCCCTGGAGCAAAAAGAAAGCAGAAGTCAAAACCCTTGGAGCAAAATGCCAAGCCAAAGGTCTCCTTGGGGCAATTAGAAGGAGGCTTTTGGGCTTGGCCTCCCTTTTTCTTTCTGCTCTTGTGGGTTGGCAAACTGCTTTGTCTGTCTCTCTGCCTTCACTGAGTTCTTCTCCCCCTCTCTTTCTTTCTCCGTCTCCTCTCAGTGGGATGAAGGAGAGGTCGTCACTGTGGCAGTGCCAGGGAGGATGGGCAGAGCCTGCTGCTCTGAGGTGGAAGGTGAGCAGTTGGTCCTTTTGGCCATAGCACACATCTCTTAATCCCACTTGAAGGGCCCTGGCTGCCAGCGTGGCACCGTCACCTCGGATTAGTAACGCGGTGGGGACTCACCCAGGCAACTCCCTGCAGGGAATATCCTCCTCCTCCTCCCAGTGCATCTTTCTCAGCCAAGAGCTTTGAGGAGGGCAGATTTAGACAGGAGACTGGGAAGAAAGTCTTGGCAGGGAGGGTGGGGAGACACTGGGACAGGTTGTCCAGGGATGCCCCCTCCCTGGAGGTGTTCAAGGCCGGGCTGGATGAGGCCTTGAGCACCCTGGGCTGGTGGGAGGTGTCCCTGCCAGCGGCAGGGGGTGCTGGAACTGGACGATCTCTCTCGGGGGCCTTCCAACCCAAACCATTGTGTGAATCCCTGAAATTCCCAGCTCCAGCTGGGCATTTGGAGTTTCTCATTACCCAGAGAAACCTCAACCCCATCTCCTACTTTCCTTTTAATTGCTGCTTTTCTGAACGGCTTCAAAGAGCACTTCCAGCAGCGGGACGGGGCACAGACTATTAGATTCGGGTTTGGTGGTTGGGGTGGGTTTTCCCCCCCCCCCTTCCCTTTCTGAGGGGAGGGGGAGGATATAATGATAAACTGTTGCCATTATGGAGGGAGATGCAATTATCTGCAATCTATTTTCATCTCTCCTGCCTTTTAAATCTTCCCTGCTCCCTTTTTAATAAGAGGCAGCAACCAGCCTTTGATGTCGGAGCGGAGGTGTAGCGAGCTTCTCCTCTCCTTGCTGCAGATGTTAATTGAATTGCCTCCCTTTCTCTTCATTAGCTGCATTAGCTGGCATTAACACCTTTTAATATCTCTTTAAAATCTTGTTCAATTTACTTTCTTTAATCTTTTCCCTTTCCCACAGTGTTGCATCACTTTGATCCTCGGCTTCTCCTTTTCTTTGATGACAACTCCGGGTTTAATTTGTATTTGAATTGAAATGGAAATTTCCTAATTCCCCAGAATTCAGCCAGCAATTTTACAGGGTGGTTTGGTTGGGTGTTGGGTTTTTTTTCCCCCCTTGCTTCCTTCTTTTCCTTTTTGGGCACCTGCATTAGCATTTGGGTGCTGTCTGAGCTGGGAAGCGGGGAGCCAAGGGCGAAGAAGAAGAGTGAAACCACTGAGGTTGTTGTTCCCCCCCCCCCCTCAAAACACCACCCCATCCCGTCCTTGTGTGTGAGCTGCTCTGCTGGGGGTGCCTGGAGGAGCACAGGCAAGGTTCACAAAGGGCTTCTGCAAAGCCTTCTCCAGGCTTCTGCAACCCTGGAGAACCTGCCTTCCAGGCTCAACCTGGAGGAGCACAGACAGGGGACACATCGACCGGGTGTCAGGAAGAAGTTCTTTCCAGTGAGGGTGGGGAGGCGCCGGCACAGGTCGCCCAGGGGAGGTTGTGGATGCCCCCTTCCTGGAGGTGTTCAAGGCCAGGCTGGATGGGGCCTTGAGCAACCTGGGCTGGTGGGAGGCATCCCTGCCCACGGTAGGGAGTTGGAACTGAATGATCTTTCAAGCCCCTTCCAACTCAACCCGTTCTGTGATGCCACATGCCCCAACACAGGATGAGTGGGCTGAGCTGGCCTTCTCCTGCTGCTGGAGGAGGGCTGTTAAGGCCCCCTTTATGATTATGGCATCAACATCACAAAGTTGTTTGGATGGGAGAAGACCTTCAAGGTGATTCCAGCAAGCCACCCTGTGTGTGTGGTGTGCCAGCCTGTGTGGGTGCCCAGGCCGTGGGGAAGGGTGGAAGATGATCAGGCTGGTCTGGTGGGGAGTGCTAGTGGGGTTGGAACTAGCTGATCTTCAAAGTCACTTCCAACCCAACCTATGAATCCACGAAAGCAGGGAGCAGGAGGTGGGATGGCAGGAAGAGCATTCAAGGAGTCAAGCTCCTCCTCCAGCCTTACCACAAGCCTCTCCAGAGGAAACCAAAACACTCTCACGTTGCTTGGGCTTGTAGGAAGGAGAGAAAGTTGCTCCCCAGTTGGGTTTTCCATCAGATAGAAGCAAGAGCTGCAAAGACCCAACCTGTTGGGCTGTCTGGGGTTGGTCTCAGCCTGATGTGCTCCATTTCCTGCAGGGTTTGGGGCATGTCTGGATGCTTGTGGGAAGCCTTTCTCCTCCTTCACCCACTCAGACGAGGTTGGCAGGGGGTAATGAGTCTCCTGGCACACTCAAGTGCTGCACCCCAAATACCTTGAAGCCACCAGTGCAGGCCTGCTCCGGGGTGGGCATGTGGGTGATGCTGAAGGTTCAAAGCACCAGCGTTGGTTCCTCAGCTCCTTGGGTGAGCTCCTGGTAGCCCTAGATCCCCTCTGCCTTTTGTTCTCCCTTTTGAATTTGCTTTGAAACAAAGGAACTCTGTAGGTCTCTGCATGAGCCTCCTCTGCAGGAAGGGGAAGCTGTTGGTGAGGTCTCCAGGGGTTGTCTCTCCTACCAGTGTGGCTGAATTTCATCCTTTGGCCTGTGGGTTTGGGGACCCTGCCACAGCCTCACAGCTGGGAGCATCTCAGGACCAGCTTCACTGCTGTTCTGCTGCATCTCTGCTGGCCACAGCCCCAGGTCCTGCCCCTGCACCTGAAACCCTGATGGTTCTGCTGGACAAGGGAGCCAGAGATCAGCGGTGGTAGAGCACTTACCAGCTGCAAGGACCTGATGGGAAGTAGAGGGTGGAGATGTTTGGACTGCATCTAAACAAGGGCACAGCACTGCTGTTAAATTTATTTCACCTCTTCCAGGCCTCTCCTTCTCCCTCTGCTACAGCATGGCCATCTCCTGGGGCAGGAGAAGAGCACTTTGCATTAATAGCTGGGCTAGGTTCTCCTGGGCAGCCTCTCTGGTGCCCCTCTGGAAAGCTCATTGAAGGAGGCCCCAATTTCTTTGCAGATCTTTAACTGGAAATCCAGGAGGGTTATTAAGCAGAGAGCAGAGAATTTATTCTGGTCATTAATTATTGATGGGTAACATGACAGGGGTTTAATGGTGTCCTCTGATCCTGCTGCAGCACAGCCATGTGGGGACGGGAGCAAGCCCAGGGGGAAACCAAATCCATCTCCCATGTTGCTTCAGTGTGCTGGTACACCTGAGAGCCTGGCTGATCACCTTCCAGAAGCTCAGGTTGGTCCAGTTCATGGGGAAGGGGGTCAGAAGGTCTTTACAGAATCCCAGAACGGTGGGAGGGTGGAAGGGACCTCTGGGGATCATCCATTCCAATCCTCCTGCTCAAGCAGGGGCACCCACAGCAGCTTGCCCAGGAGCACAATGGCCAGGCTGGGTTTGGAAGCTCTCCAGAGAAGGAGACTCCACAACCTCTCAAGGCAGCCTGCTCCAGGGCTCCTGCACCCTCACACCAAAGAAATTTCCCCTCCTGTTCAGACAGAGCCTCCTGGCTTCCCATTTGTGCTCATTGCCCCTTGTCCTGCCCCTGGGCACCACTGACAGGAGCCTGGCCCCATCCTCTTGCCCCCACAGGCCCTTTAGCTCTTTCTGAGCACTGAGCAGATCCCCTCTGGGGCTGCTCTTCCCCAGGCTCAACAGCCCCAGGGCTCTCAGCCTTTCCCCCTCACAGAGATGCTCCAGGCCCCTCAGCATCTTCACAGCCTCCACTGGACTCTCTCCAGTAGTTCCTCTCAGTGCTGAACTGTGGAGTCCGCACTGGACCCAGTTCAGTAGATGTTGTCCCGCTAGGGCAGAGCAGAGGGGAAGGAGAACCTCTCTTGACCTGCTGGCTCATGGTGACCTTGTCATCCACCAGCACTGCCAGGTTGTTCTCAGCAGAGCTGCTTTGCAGCAGGTCACCCCCTTGCAGAACAGCCTATGAGATGCTGCAGCCTCCTGGGCTGAATCCTGACCCTGTGGCAGCCCTTGCAGAAGTTCTGGAAGCTGTGGGAACCGTGTGGGATCTCCCATGGCTCTGTGGCTGCTTCCTCCCCCAGCCCTTGCCCAGCAGCAGCTCTGGGTCGGGCAGGAACAGGCAGCTAATCCAATCCCACCATCGGCTAGGGGCTGTGAGTCTTGCATGGGTGAGGGCTTGTCTATGGCCTCCCCGAGGCACAGGAAGGAGAAGTGTTGAAACACAAAGCCCCAGCAGCTGCAGGAGACACCCCCAGCCCTGCCCAAGCTGCACTAATCAACTTGCTAAGCCTCTTTGAAAGAATCCAACCTTCTGTCCCCCAAAGGGACCCCAAGTCCTCGTAGACCTTGAGGCTAGGCTTGGTCAAGCAGCCATTCATGCAGCAGAGCCTCCTCCCAGCCAGCTCTGGGCCCTGGCTCCAGCTCTTCCTGCAGCCAGCACGGAGAGGAGAAGGCTTTGGCAAGTCACCAGTCAGGCCTCATTTGTCCAGTGGATTTGCTTCTCCTTCTGCTTTGTGGCTGGTTTGCCATTGTCCCTGTGAATGAGCCATGGAAAGCTTCTTCTGCTCATCTGGTGGCAGCACTCCCTGGTGAAGTTGGACCCTGAGGTTCTCAAAGGATCTGAGATAGGATAAGAGGAAATGGCCTCAGGTTGCACTAGGGGAGGTTTAGGTTGGGCCTGAGCAACAATTTCTTGCCCTTGAGGGTTGTCAAGACCTGTGCCGGGCTGCCCAGGGCCATGGTGGAGTCCCTATCCCTGGAGGGGTTTCAAAGCCCTGGGGATGCGGTGCTGAGGCTATGGTTTGGTGGTGACCTGGCAGTGCTGGGGTAGGCTTGTACCCAGTGGACTTGGAGGTCTCTTCTAACCCAAAGTGTTCTATTCTTCTCATTCCAGGGAGGACAGTGAGGTGCTGGAGCAGGTCCAGAGAAGGGCAACAAAGTTGGTGGATGGTGTGGAGCACAAGTCTTGTGAGTAGCAGCTGAGGGAGCTGGGGTTGTTCAGCCTGGGGAAAAGGAGGCTGAGGGGAGACCTTCTGGCTCTCTACAGCTCCCTGAAAGGAGACTGGAGCCAGGTGGGGGGCAGCTTCTTCTCCCTGTTAACAAGTGACAGAATGAGAGGGAATGGCCTCAAATTGTGCCAGGGAGGTTTAGGTCAGAGATTAGGAACCAATTTCTTTCCTGCAAGAGTGGTCAGGCACTGGAACAGGCTGCCCAGGGAGGTGGTGGAGTCACCACCCCTGGAGGTGTTCAAGAGATGTGTGGCCATGGCACCTGGGGACTTGGTTTAATGGCCATGGTGGTGTCAGGTGGACAGCTGGGCTTACTGATCTTGAAGGCCTTTTCCAACCAAAAAGATTCCATGATATATGGAGCCTGCTTTGTGTTTGATCCCATGGTCATGAAGCCTACTCACGGCAGCAGGTCTGGCCAGGGTTTTGCAGGCACCGGGATGCACAAGCACCCACAGGACTCAAGGTTCTCTCCCAAGGAAACAATTCTATGACCTTATTGCTCCCTACAACTACCTGAAGGGAGGTTGCAGCCAGGAGGGGGTTGGTGTCTTCTCCCAGGCAAGCAGCACCAGAACACGAGGACACAGTCTCAAGCTGCGCCAGGGGAGGCTTAGGCTCAAGGTGAGGAGAAAGTTCTTCCCAGAGAGAGTTGTTAGCCATTGGAATGTGCTGCCCAGGGAGGTGGTGGAGTCCCCATCCCTGGAGGTGTTCAAGAGGAGATTGGAGGTGGCACTTGGTGCCATGGTTCAGTAGCCATGAGGTGCTGGGTGACAGGTTGGACTGGACGATCTCTGAGGTCTTTTCCAGCCTTATTGATTCTACGATTCTATGACTTCTCCTTCCTCAGGCCTTCACTCAGCTGAAGGCTTGGCCTGGCTGCTTTGCAGAGCAGCTCCTGATCTCCTTGCCAGGCTGGCTGGGCACCCTGTGAGTCCATGCTTTGGGCCCAAAGCCCTTCAAGATGAGGAGAAGTCCCTCGGGACCTTCTTGAAGCCGTTTATTCCGCCGGCGGCGCTGCGTGGCTCCGCGCACGGAGCTTGCTCCGGGCCCCGCTGGGGCAGAGGGGCTGGAAATGAAAGGGAATGTATTTTGCCTTTGAAAACGGGAGAGGGCTGGTGTCTGCTGTGTTAAACTCAGAGTCTTGGATGTGTGTTTGGGGGAGGGGAAAGATAAAAAACAACCACGGGATGAGAAGCTTCCTGCGAGCTCATCCCCTGTAATTGGGCTGAGAGGTCTCGCTCGGAGACGCAGCCTGCGGTGGTGTTTGAACGCCGCCTGCAAATCCCAGGCTGGGCCATTAGAAATTAAAGAGCCGCTGTTAATCTGAGCTGGAAATAAAACAGGACACCCATGAGCTCATCTGCTGGGTCTTGAAGGCGGCTGCTGCTGCTGCTGCCGCCGGTGTCAGCTTCAATTGGAATAAACAAGCCCGGGGTTGCTCAACGGCGCCCAGCTCCTGGAAGGCGAGGAGGCTTCGCTGGGAGCGAGAGGCTGCTCCGCTCCCAGATGAGAGCCACTTGCCCAATTTCGGCTCATTTTTAAACACAGGCAGTTGGGAAACCAAGAAGGGTACTCAGGGGTGCTCATTACCACTTCTCCTTCGCAAGAATGTTGTGGTTTTGGTGGTGTTTTGGTTTTTTTTTTCCCCTCTCCTTTCCTCCGGCACCCAGAAGGGGGAGTGGGGAGGGGGAAAAAAATCCCAACCCGCTCCTGGCCCTCGCTTGGGATTCCACATCAAATATTCAAGGCAGATTACACCAGAACCACACAGGAGAAGGGAGTGGAAAAAGGGGGTGGGGAGAGAGGGGGGGGAAAAAAAAAGTCTAAACTGCTCAGATGCTTTAATAAAGGAGCCAAGAGAGGGGGGAAAAAAATATAAAGGTTAAAAAGGAGAAAGGGAGAGGCTGCTGCTTGCTCCTCGGGGCAGCGCTGCTGCTGACGGATGCCAGCGTTGCCTTGGGTTCTATTTGTTACCTGCAGCCAAGAGCAAAAAGCCTGAGCAGGGAGAACGTGCCTGTGGCTGCTGCCAGACAGTCTCTGCAGGGCTGCTTCACTAATAATAATAATAATAATAATACCACTAAAAGAAAAGGGGGGGGAATTAATAACAAGACAAGGGTGGTGGAGAATTCCTGCCCTGGAGGGCTCAGTGGCTGCTTTGACATGGGGTTGTTTGCTCTTGGTCTAGGCAGAGGGATTTTGAGGGGCTGCTGCTGCTGCCCTGAGGAGGTTTTGGGTGGAAAAGTTGGATGTGAGGGTCTGACTGGGATGTGAGGGTCTGACTGGAGGTGTTCGAGGCCTTGAGCAGCCTCCTGGCTGGAGTGGAAGCTGTCTACCTGCCCATGGCAGGAGGGTTGGAGTGAAATGATTTTGAAGGTCCCTTCTTGGTCTACTGGAAGCTGTGCCTGCCCATGGCAGGATTAGGGTTGGAAGCCCTGAAATGACTTTGAAGGTCCCTTCCTGGTCTGACTGGAAGCTGTCCCTGAGCAGCCCATGGCAGGAGAGTAGGAATGAAATGACTTTGAAGGTCCTTTCCTGGTCCAGTGGAAGGAAGCTGTCCCTTGGAGTGAAATGATTTTGTCCCCTGGTCTACAGCTGTGCCTGCCCATGGCAGGAGGGTTGGAATGAAATGATTTTGAAGGTCCCTTCCTGGTCCAGTGGAGAATTCCTGCCCTGGCAGGAGGGTTGGAATGAAATGACTTTGAAGGTCCCTTCCTGGTCCAGTGGAAGCTGTCCCTGCCCCTGGCAGGGGGATTAGAATGAAATGATTTTGAAGGTGGAGAATTCCTGCCCTGGAGGGCTCAGTGGCTGCTTTGACACGGGGTTGTTTGCTCTTGGTCTAGGCAGAAGGATTTTGAGGGGCTGCTGCTGCTGCCCTGAGGAGGTTTTGGGAGGAAAAGTTGGATGTGAGGGTCTGACTGGGATGTGAGGGTCTGACTGGAGGTGTTCGAGGCCTTGAGCAACCTTCTCTAGTGGAAGCTGTCCCTGCCCAAGGCAGGAGGGTTGGAATGAAATGATTTTGAAGGTCCCTTCCTGGTCTAGGGAAAGGAAGCTGTCCCTGCCCCTGGCAGGGGGATTGGAATTAGATAATCTTTTAAGGTCCCTTCCAACCTAAATCATGCTATGAGATTCTGTGCCATGGTTTAGTGGTGGATGTGGCAGTGTTGGGTTAAAGCTGGTGGTCTTTAAAGATCTCTTCCAAGCAAAACAATTCAGTGGGTCTGTGTGGCACCTCAGGCTCCACTTTCCAGCCCCAGGGTAGGCTTTGGAATAAACAACTGGGATTCTTTGGGTTGGGAAAGACCTTGAAGGTCACTGAGTCCCTCCCAGCCCAAAGCATTCCACTGTTTGATGATTCCATGAGTCTGTGACTAGGCTGTCACAGGGTCCGAGTGGGATCTGGCCATCCAACAGGGCTGTGAGTGTCCAGCTGGGCTCTGTGTGCCTGACCAGTCCATGTGTGCATCCAGCCTGGTTGTGGAATGGCTTCCTGGGTTGCACTCATGAAATATCCAGCCTGCTGTGGGTGACTCTGCTGCAGGAGAGGGGCTGGACTAGATGGAATCATAGAATCAATAAGGTTGGATAAGACCTCAAAGCTCATCAAGTCCAACCTGTCACCCAAGACCTCATGCCCACTAAACCATGACCTCCAGAGGTTTCTTCCAGCTCCCACCACACTGGGGTTCTGTGAATTGCAGCAGGGCAGGAGCTGACCCTCAGGGACTCTCAGCTTGGATTTGAGGAGGGGGTGCTTGGTGAGCACCCTGGCCCCTGCTAGCTTGGCTGCTCCTGCTGTTTCCATCTGGTTTTGCACCTCGGTCATGGCTGCCCATGGGCCTCAGGCCACTCGGATCAGAAGCCCTGGGCACTGTTTGGGGGCACAAGGAGCTCCCCGTGCTGTCCCCCAAACCCCTGCTTGATGGTGGGTCCTGCTGAGCCTCCTGAGCACAGCTCAGATGAGGAATGAGTATGTCAGAGCTAAGTCCTGCCTTTGCCTTTGCTCGAGGGGGCAGGGGACTGGCCCAGGATGGGGAAGCAGCTTTGGATCCCTTTCATCCATGTGGGTTTTGATCATGACAGTGGCAGGTGCTGGGACTTCTGCAGCCATTTGTTCTTGTGGTGATTCCCTGAATCTTCTCTCCCCACCAGGAACCTGCCACTGCTGAGCCTCATGTTGTCCTGGGAGGTGAGAAGGAGATGGGGGTAGGAGGTGGGGCAGGGGGTGAGCAGGAGGTGGGGTAGGGGTTGAACAGGAGATGGGCAGGAATGAGGAAGGGGATGGGGCAGGAGGTGAGGTAAGGGCTGAGGAGGGGATGGGGCTGGAGATGATAAGGGGATGGGACAGGGGTTGAGCAGAAGAAGGTTACCAGGGGTGAGCAGGAGATGGGGCAGGGGTGAAGGTGCTGGGACCCTAGCTCTGAGGGCAGGGCTGTGGCTTCCTTAGGTGCTGTGGTGCCACCAGATAAACCATTCCAAACCTGCCAGAGCTCCTGTGATCACAGTTTTGCTTCCCAGATAACATCTTCCCCCCTCCCCAGAAACACATTTTGCTGCTTCTTTTCCACCACCTAATTGCTTTTCTCCTCCTCATTGCACCACAGAGCATGACCCAGCTGCAAGGAGGAGATGCTGCGTGGTGTGAACCTGGGGCTTGGGTTTTGGGGGAGGATGAAAGAATGCTGTGCTGTGCTGGTGCTTGAACTTGGGGTTTCCATGATGCCCAAAGCCAGCCAGACCCTTTCTGGGGTCACCCAGCTCTGCCTGGCTGCAGAGAGCTCTCCTGGCAGCGAGAGCTTGAGGCAAAGCCCCTGAAGCTGCCCGTGGCATTGAGCTGTTTGCAGCAGGTGTGCTTTGGACGTGGTGATGAAGCTGTGTTATTCCATGAGCAGCCCCAAGGGAGTCCCTTTGCAGTGCTCCAGAAGCTTTCTGCATCACTCACACCCCATGGCAACGTCTGATGATGGTGGTGGTGGGGGAAGGATGAAGGGTGGCCCAGGTGGGAAATCCTTTAAACTGGAGCAGGGTTTATTTAGGTTGGGCATTGAGAGGAAATTCCTCACAATGAGAGTGGCAGAAGACTGGCAGAGGGTGCTCAGAGATGGGGAGAAGACCCCATCCAAGGTCATGCTTGATCATCGGGCCCTGAGCAACCTTCTCTAGTTGGAGGTGGCCCTGCTGCCCGCAGGGGATTTGGCCCAGGTGAGCTCTGAAGCTCTCTTCCAACACAAGGCCCTCTGAAGGTCTGTGATTTTATGCTGCAGCCACCACTTGGGGACCCCCCAGTGCCCTCCCCAGCTTGCTCAGCACCTCCCATGAGGTCCTGGCCACCTTCTGGTTGCAGCCTTGAATTGCTGAGGGTTTTCTTCTCCTCTTCCAGGGCTGCACCGCTGGGTTTCTCCGTGCTCCCAGCACCTGTGGCACTCAGCAGTGGAGCTGGTGAGTCACAAGCCACCCACGTGGAGTGTTTGTTAGCCCAGAGGGGAAAGCCCTGCTCCTTCAAACCCTGCATTCCAGGAGACTCACCCAGTCCCAGCCTCCACCCCACCCAGCACCTCAGCAAGGGCTGAAGGCTCCAGCTCTACCCTGGGAGGGTGGCAGCATCTCCCTGAGGGTGGCTGGGGGCTGTGGGGCACAGCCTGGCCCTGCTCCAGGGTGCAGGTGAGAACCCAGGGCTGCTGCCAGGGACAGGGCATGGTTGATGCTCCATGGAGATATTGCTCCATGGTGCTGTTTGGTGGTGGGCCAGGGAATTAGAGAGGCATGGAGGCGTTTGGGTTGGAAGAGACCTTGGAGATCATCAGGTTCAACCACTAACCCAGCACTGCCAGGTCACCCCAAAACCATGGCCCTCAGCACTCTGCCTCCATGGCTTTGAAACCCCTCCAGGGATGGGGATTCCACCAACTCCCTAGGGAGCCTGTTCCAGGCTTTGAGAACTCTTTCAGGGAAGAAGTTTCATCTAAGATCCAGACTAAACCTCCCCTGGGGCACCTTGAGGCCATTTCCTCTTGTGCTATCACTTGTTCCTTGGGAGAAGAGGCTGATCACTACCTAGCTCCAGCCTCCTTTCAGGGAGTTGTCAGAGAGCCAGGTGGTAAGCCCAACCATCTAGGATCCCCCAGCACTGCCAGGTAACCACCAAACCATGGCCCTCAGCACCACATCTCCATGGCTTTGAAACCTCTCCAGGGGTGGGGACTCCACCACTGCCCTGTCAGCCTAAGCCAGGCCTGGACAAACCCTCAAGGGGATGAAATTGTTCCTCATGTCCAGCCTAAACCTCCCTGGGCACCTTGAGGCCATTTCCTCTTGTGCTATCACTTGTTCCTTGGGAGAAGAGGCTGATCCCTACCTAGCTCCAGCCTCCTTTCAGGGAGCTGTAGAGAGCCAGAAGTTCTCCCCTCAGCCTCCTTTTCTCCAGGCTCAACACCCCCAGGTCCCTCAGCTGCTCCTCACCAGCCCTGTTCTCCAGACCCTTCAGCAGCTTCGTTGCCCTTCTCTGGACCTGCTCCAGCTCCTCAATATCCTTCTCAGAGTGACTGGCCCAAAACTGACCCCAGGGTTGGAGGTGTGACCTCACCAGTGCCCAGCAGAGGGGAACAACCAGGGAGCCCAGCCTGCAAGATGGGGATGCTGGGGGACAAACAAGCCAGGAACTGGGTTGGCACCCAACAGTGCTTTTTGTCTCCTGCTTTGCCTGTGGCAATGCTGTGGCCCCATCCCTGCAGCCCAGTGCCAGGAGGGCTCAGCCCTCCTTGTAGCCAACTCCAGAGACAGAACACAGGGTCCCAACCTGGTGGACCATCAACATCATCTCCCAGGGGTTACTGCAGCGTGTCCCACCGGGCAGGGAGCATCTCCACAGCGGGGCGAAGCGGCAGGCAGGTGGTGGCACACGTGGTCCTGAGAAGCAGCATGGGTTGCTGTGGTTTTGTGCTCATAAGCAAATGGATTTGTGGCTTCAGTTGATTGAGTCAGAGCTCAAGAGCCGCTTGGCAGGCGGTGGAGAGCACCAACCCCAGCGCTGCTCCTCGAGCAGCCCCGTGGTGAAGAGCACATCACGAGCAGCAGCTCAAGGCAGGATGTGGCTGTGGCTGCTTTTCCTCTTCTGCTTTTTCCCCTTCTTTGGGGTATTTCTTTTTTCCCCTGCCCCCCCCTTGTTCAAGCTGAGACCTTCTCTAAAGAAAACAAATCTCTGTGGTTGTGCAGCTGGCAGCAGCCCCAGCGAGCAGCGATGCTCTCCTTGCAAGCAGCTCCAGATGGGGTGGGAGTGGTTCACGGCGATGCTGTCCTGTGGGAGCAGCTTCTGCCCTCTGCTGCCAGCCAGCACCTGGATGCTAAGCTCAGGGACATGGGGACAGGCTGCTCTGCTCCCCCAGGATGGCAGCATGGGAGGTGCTCTGGCCTATGGCAGACCAAGGGCTCAGCAGGGTGCTGCTGGTTTCAGTTGAGTCACTTAGAGAAAGTCATAGGGGTGCTGAAACTGCTTTGTGCCCCACCTGGGTCCTCAGTCTCAGTCTTGCTTCTGGAAAGCAGCCCTGCAGAGAAAGGCAGGGGAGTGCTGGTGGACATAAAGTTCACCATGAGCCATCAATGAGACCAGGAAGGCCTGTGGTCCCCTGGGGGGCATGAAGAGGAGTGTGGCCAGCAGGTTAAGGGAGGTTCTTCTCCCCTTCTACTCTGCCCTAGTCAGAGCACATCTGGAGTATTTGGTCCAGTTCTGGGCTCCCCAGGTTAAGACAGACAGGGAACTACTGGAGAGAGTCCAGTGGAGGCTGTGAAGATGCTGAGGGGCCTGGAGCATCTCTGGGAGGAGGAAAGGCTGAGAGCCCTGGGGCTGTTGAGCCTGGAGAAGAGCAGCCTGAGAGGGGATCTGCTCAGTGCTCAGCAAGAGTTAAAGGCTGGGGGCAAGAGGCTGGGACCAGACTCTTGTCAGTGGTGCCCAGGGACAGGACAAGGGGCACAAACTGGAACCCAGGAGGTTCTATCTGAACAGGAGGAGAAAATTCTTTGGTGTGAGGGTGCTGGAGCCCTGGAACAAGCTGCCCAGAGAGGCAGTGGAGTCTCCTTCTCTGGAGAGCTTCCAGCCCCCACTGGCCATTGTGCTCCTGGGTGAGCTGCTGTGGGTGCCCTGCTTTAGCAGGGAGGTCGGACTGGATGATCTCCAGCCGTCCCTTCCAGCCCAATCCATGCTGGGATTTGGGGATTCTGTGAGCCAAGTCCTGTGAGTTTGTGCTGGGCCTTCTTTATGTCCATCTGCTGTGCCCTGCAGAGCCTTGCATTTCTTTCTCACTCCTTGTCCCATCCACCCCACCTTGAAGCCCCCTCTTTGCCTTCACTCTGAGCTGACAGCAAAGCTCTGGATTGAGGATGCTCAGCTTCTCGCCACCAACCCTGCTCCTGCCCTTTAATCTCAGGCTGGGACCAGCTGCCAGTAACCTGGGAGGAAGTGGTTTGTGGAATGGTGGCAGTCATGAGCTGGTTCAGAAATGTGGCTAAGGCTTGAGGTTTCTGCTCTGGAAAGCTGACTAATTTCCACCAGAAGCCAGCCACAAGAATAGAAAAGCCATCCCAAGAAAAGGCTGTGCCACTGACCTTTTGACACAGAGCCTGGAGAGAGGCTGAGGGGCTGGAGGATGGGGTGGGGGCACCTGGAGTGAGCCCTGGGGCCATCAGCACCCTGGTCTGCTCCACATGGCCAGCACTGGGATCAGGGAACATGATGGCACCTTGGAGATGTCCATGCTGGGGTGTAAAGACTTTATTCCTCCTTGTTTGTCTTCTGAAGCCTTTATTCCTTCTCCTCAGAGCAAACTCAAGTGCTCAAGTTCTCCTTCCTCAGGCCATCCCACCAGTCCTGTGCTTTGGCTGCTCTTAGAGGGCTGGAGAAAACACAGCAGCCCTGCAGATCCCTCCCAGCCCAAAGAGGTAAGCAGGGGGCACACCTCTGTGTCCAAGACACAGCATCCCCAAGCCATTGCTCATCCTATTCACATTAAAGCCTTTAAGGTAAGCCCAACCATCTAGGATTCCCCCAGCACTGCCAGGTCTCCACCAAACCATCAGCACCACATCTCTATGGCTTTGAAACCTCTCCAGGGGTGGGGACTCCACCATTGCCCTGGTCAGCCTAAGCCAGGCCTGGACAAACCCTCAAGGGGATGAAATTGTTCCTCATGTCCAACCTAAACCTCCCTGGGGCAACTTGAGGCTGTTTCCTCTTGTCCTGCCACTTGTTCCTTGGGAGAAGAGGCTAATCCCTACCTGGCTGCAACCTCCTCCCAGTGATCTGCAGAGAGCCAGAAGGTCTCCCCTGAGCCTTCTTTACTCCAGGCTGAACAACCCCAGCTCCCTCAGCTGCTCCTCCCCAGACCTGCTCTCCAGACCCTTCACCAGCCTTGCTGCCCTTCGCTGCTCTTCTCCTTTGGGGACCAGCACGGGCCCCAGGGGCAGCTGCAGCCCCACCAAGCTCTTCCCTCGGTGCAGGTTCAGTTCCTTTGGGTGGCAGGGCTGCAATTTGTGTTGGGAGTTTGGCTTTCTAGTGAAGCTCTTGGCTTGTCACTCCGAAGGCACAACATGCTCCTTTAAATAGCAGGCTAAATTTCTCCACCTAGCCTTCAAAAATAAACCCCTCCTCTGCCAAATGAAAGGACAGATTCCAGGATGCTTTGTTGTTGCAACAAATTGGGTGGATACTGTCAGACTTCTGGGTTCTGGGAATGCTTCCAGAGCCTCTCTTTGTGTGCAAGTCAGTTACCATGTAATTGTCAACTTAAATTGCAGTGTTGGATAACTCGGCGTCGGGGGAAGATAATCTGCTGCTCCTGCAGCTCTGCTCCAGGCAAACAGCCTGTGGGTTCTGCTCCTCCTGAGCCTGACCTGCGAGCGAGGAGAGGGTCTGGGCTCTGCACAGAAGGTCCTGCCCTGCCCAGGGGGCTGTTTGTGGAACGAATCGCAGAATCCCGCCGCGGCGGGCCGGGAGGGGGTGGGGTTGGAAAGGACCTCTGGAGATCGCCCCCAGTCCAAGCCCCCCCCCCCCGCTAAAGCAGGGCACCCACAGCTGCTTGACCAGATCACAGTGGCCAGGTGGTGGGTTTGGAAGCTCTCCAGAGGTGGGTTTGGCTGCCTCTCTGGGCAGCTTGCTCCAGGGCTCCAGCACCCTCACACCAAAGATGTTTCTCTTCCTGTTCAGATGGAACCTCCTGGGGTCCGGTTTGTGCCTGTTGCCCCTTCTCCTGTCCCTGGGCACCACCGACGAGAGTCTGACCCTATCCTCTTGCCCCCTACAGCTCTTTAGCTCTTGCTGAGCATTGAGCAGATCCCCTCTCAGGCTGCTCTTCTCCAGGCTCAACAGCCCCAGGGCTCTCAGCCTTAAATCAAAGAATCACAAACTGATTGGGGTTGGAAAGGACCTCTCAAGCTTATCCAGTCCTCCCCCTCTGCACCCAGCAGGGACATCTGCAACCAGAGCAGGCTGCTCAGAGCCCCAAACAACCTGACCTGCAATGCTTCCAGGGATGGGGCATCTCCCACCTCTCTGGGCAGCCTGGGACAGGCGCTCACCACCCTTGGGGTCGAACATTTCTTCCCTCTCTCCATTCTGAATCTCCCTCTCTTAGCTGAAACCATTACTGCTTGTCCTGTCCTAACTGGGGGCGGAGAGTGCCAGAAGGTCTCCCCTCAACCTCCCTTTCTTCAAAAGCTGGTCCCCATCTTTCTGAACAGGTCTCCTTAGGGTGACACCTTCCTGCTGCCCGTTCTGTGAGGGCTGGATTCTGCTCACCCAGCCGGCGCAGGCTTTGCCCGTCTGGGCCCCGGTGAGGCCATGACGGACGGGGACAGTCCCTGGCGGCTGCAGCAGCAGCCTGTTGCAGCGCAGAGGTAAAGAGGTTCACTTGTGCTGTGGTGGGAATGGTGGTTGTCCTCTTCCTTCCCCTTTTCAAACTGGCAGCTTCTGCTGCTGTGTTTGTTTTAGCTGGGCTCCATTCGCACTGCAAGGGTCGCTCCAGCTGTCTTCACCTGGTGTTTTCTTCCTTTTGCTCCCCCCACTTTGATTTCCACCTTCTCCTCCTCCTCCAAAGTCTTAATCCTACTGAATATTTCATCTCCTGTCATTCCATCAGTCGAACAGCTCCCAGGGGGACCTCCAGGACCAGCTCTGTTCGAGCTGCTTTGCTTCAGCTGCCGCTCCTCGACCCCGCGCCGGGGCGCCTTGCGTAACCCCTTTCAGACGCCGAAACCACAGCATCCGCCCCGGCCGGGACCACGCCAGCAACTGGGGAGCTGGGCTGGGCAACAAATGAGAACCTTGGTGGCTGATGAGAAAGCAGAGCACCCCACGTTCCCACCTCAAGGCTTCACCAGCCACAAGCAGCTTTTGCAGCTGGGAAACCACCCCCCACCCCTCCCCCCGCCCCTGGTGCGTGGTCGCCAATTGGGGAACCTGCTGCGGGTGGAAGGAGACTTTCTGCTCGGAGGTGGTTGGTGTGGTGATCACTTGGTTCTTGTTGGCCCTCTGGGGGGTGTCAGCCAGGCTTGGGGATATGGGGTAAAAAAGGCTGTTTGATGTGGTGTAAAGGGGTGATGCTGGAAGAACCTGGAATGCCGATCGCAGCGCCCCGGGTGGGTCCGGTTCGTGCTGGCAGGGAGGGTGGGAGGGGAGTCAGGAGCTCCTCACAGAGTCTCAGTGTAGTTGTGGGGGTTGGAAGGGAGCTCTGGAGATCATGCAGTCCAACCCCACTGCTGAAGCAGGGGCACCCACAGCAGCTTCCCCAGGGTCACAATGGCCAGGCTGGGTTTGGAAGCTCTGCAGAGCTGGAGACTCCCCATCCTCCCTGGGCTGCCTGCTCCAGGGCCCCAGCACCCTCACACCAATGAAATTTCCCCTCCTGTTCAGACAGAGCCTCCTGGCTTCCCATTTGTGCTCATTGCCCCTTGTCCTGCCTCTGGGCACCACTGACAGGAGCCTGGCCCCATCCTCTTGCCCCCACAGGCCCTTTAGCTCTTTCTGAGCACTGAGCAGATCCCCTCTGGGGCTGCTCTTCCCCAGGCTCAACAGCCCCAGGGCTCTCAGCCTTTCCCCCTCACAGAGATGCTCCAGGCCCCTCAGCATCTTCTTATGGTCCTGCCCATCTCTTTCTGATTCTCCACCAAAGGTTCCACTTCTACCTATTTTGTCTGTGACATCCCTTCCAGGGATGCTCTTGGACTTCTTACTGCATTAGTGCCCTGCACTTGCACTGTTGACAGAGCAGCTTTCCCAGAAGGAACTTGCTGTTCTCCTCTGCCACAAAGGACATTTTCCCAGTTTGACCTCCTCTGGGCCAGCTCTGCACAGGGCTGCCATCAGTGGGGACAGGTACCTGCTTTTGCTACCTTCTCCTGTCTGGAAGTGGAAGCTGTGGAGAGGGTGTGAGCTGTCAGGGTTCACATCTTCTAACTGAGGGCTTTGAAGCTCTCCATGCCATAGAATCATGGAACTGTTTTGGTTGGAAAAGACCTCCAAGATCATGGAGTCCAACCATCAACATAAGACCACCATGGCCATTAAACCAGGTCCCTGAGTGTCATGTTCACATGTTTCTTGACCACCTCCAGGGAGGGTGATTCCACTGCCTCTGTGGGCAACCTGTTCCTGTGCCTGATGTCCTCTCTGATCATTCCACCCTCTCTAAAGGTGCATGGTGGCTGCTGCTGGTAAGGATTAGGCTGGAGGTAAGGAGAAAGTTCTTCCCAGAGAGAGTTGTTGGCTGTTGGAATGTGCTGCCCAGGGAGGTGGTGGAGTCACCATCCCTGGGGGTGTTCAAGAGGGGTTTGGAGGTGGCACTTGGTGCCATGGTCGAGTAGCCATGAGGTGTTGGTTGACAGGTTGGACTTGGTGATCTTTGAGGTCTCTTCCAACCTTGTTGATTCCACGATTCTTTCACCACCCAAATTGCTCCATGCCTTCCCTAAGAGTTTGCAGGGCCATTTCTCTGGGAGGAGTCTGGCTCCTCACATGGCTGGCTGCTCCTCAGATGAAGCAGGGATGAAGCAGGCTCTGACAGTAGGTCCTTAGAAGCTTCAGTGCTCTTCACCTGGGCTCTCCATGTTCCTCATCGAGAGCCCCAAAGTGCCTGCAGGCTGGATGGGAAGAGATCTCACTGAAGTGCCAGCAACCGGCTCCAAGTGCCTTTGCCAAGGGAGCTGTGGTGGCATATGTTCACTCTCAGAGCAAGGTTACACTCTTGACTCATTAGAAGTTACTCCCCTCATTGTGGGGCATATGCAGGAGAACCTGGTGCCAAGCTGGCATCGTGTGTGGTGGAGCAGAGAGGGCTCAGAAAGGCTCCGGAGCAAGTTTGCTCTTGCACTTCTGTCCTCAATCGTTTTGTTTTGGGAGCAGCAGAAACCCAACCCCCAGTGGATGTGGGCTTAGCAGAGGCTGGGAGCCCTGCTCAGTGCTGGTGGGGTGGGGGAATACCATCTCTCCTTTGGGGGCTGGCACCGACTGAAGCTGACCTCCCTTCCCAGGTTATTCCTGGAGCAAAGAATCAAGCTCTGGGAGAGGTGGGATGGGGCAGAGAAAGGTCACAAAAACGACCTAAGGGCTGGAAGCTGTGAGGCCAAGCTAAAAGTTAGGGGTTGTTCAGCCTGGAGAAGATAAGGCTCCAGGGAGACCTTCAGTGGCCTTTCAGTACAGCGAGGGGCTGGTCAGAAAGCTGGGGAGGGACTTTTGAGCAGGGCCTGCTGTGACAGAAGAAAGGGTGATGCTTTGAACTGAAAGAGGGAGATTCAGACTGGAGAGAAGGGAGAAATGTTTGACCCTGAGGGTGGTGAAAGCCTGTTCCAGGCTTGCCCAGAGAGGTGGGAGCTGCCCCATCCCTGGAGCCATTGCAGGTCAGGTTGTTGGGGGCTCTGCTCCGGCTGCAGATGTCCCTGCTTGACTGCAGGGGGGTTGGAGTGGATGGACCTTTGTGACCTAAACCAGCCTGTGATTCTCCGATAAGAAGCCGGCAGCGCTCTGGGACTGGGGTGCAGCTCTCCGAGGCGGCTTGAGCCTGGCAGCTGCGATCGCCGAGAGGCTGAGTTAGCGCCGGGTAATTCAGCGCATTCCTACCTAATGGTCCTGGCGGTTTTGCAGGATCCGCGGCGCGGGCTAATGGCTCAGCGCTGAACCATAAGCGGTTGTGTTAGACCTTGGATTTATTGGAGGCCGAGGGATTAATTTCCTGAACTATACGGCCGCGATGTTGAGGTTAAATTAAGATCTCGTTCCGAAGGATTCTTTTTATTATCTTTAATTTGTAGCCCCTTTTCCAGGGCTGTTTTACAGCGGTTCCTCCCCCCTCCCTGCGATGTTCGGTGTCGTGTTTCCAGGAAGGATCTTATTTCATGCAGACTTAAGAGCACTTTCGGGGTTGTTGGGTTTTTTTTTGCCTCTCCTCCTCAGCAGAACCTCTCCCAGCTCCTCACCGTTTGAGTTCCTCTCGTCTCGGTTGTTTGTACACAACAAGAGCTTAAATCCTCTCTTTAGAGAGGCAAAGATGTTGATGCAGAAAGCAACAAGAGCTCCTGGCAGAGCTCAATTCCATCCGTCCTCTCCTCCTTCCCTTCCCATCCACCCCCCACCCCCCGCCGTGTGCCACCTCCTTCAATCCGCTGCAGCTGAAAGCCCTTTTGCTGTGGTGCTCAAACGCGTGTTGAGCGAATCTTACGCCAGGGTTTTACTCCGGGTCGTACCTCCAGAACGCGGTGCTGCCTCACCCTGCTCTTGCTTCACCCTGCTTAAAACCACGGGACTGTTGGGGTTGGCTGAGCCCTGTCCCAGGCTACCCGGAGAGGTGGGAGGTGCCTCATCCCTAGACCCCTTGCAGGCCAGGTCGTTTGGGGCTCTGAGCAACCTGCTGGCTGCAGGGGGGGGTTGGACTGGGTGAGCTTTAAAGGTCCTTTCCGACCCAAATCCGTTTGTGATTTTCCTGATTTGAGGTTGAGAGATGTGCCTGCTGACTGGGGGGGGGGGGGGGGGGGGGAGTGGGGCGTGTTGGACTTAGATGACCTTTAAAGGTCCTTTCTGCCCCCAACCAACCTGTGATTCTCTGAACCCCTGTCTTCAGCTTCAGCTCCCCCCTCATGCCTCCAGGCTCTTGCAACACCCGCACCATCCCGGCTCAACCCAAACCTCCCAGCCTTGGTGCTCCCAGCGGCTGCTCACCCCAGGCTTCTATCTTCTGCAGGGATTTTCTCTCTCTTTTTTTTTCTTCTCCTTTTTTTTTTTTTTTTTTTTTTTTTTTTATTTCCCACCCTCCCCTCCTCCCTTCTCTTTCCAGAAGTGCTGATGGACAAGTTGAGTAACCATATCTGCTTGTTACAGGACATCTTGAGGCTGATTGCAGAGGTCAGGACTCAACTGGAAAGACCGCAGCGGGTTGCTGACTGGCATCCACGGTCCAGATAAGATAAAAACAACTGATGACAGCAGGGAAGTGAAACAGTCATCTCAGCACTTGGATTAGTGCCCAGCAGAGAGGAAGGGAGGGGGGGGGGGGGAAGAAACAACCAACCCAACCCCGAGGAGGTCCGGTGGGGAGGAGAAAGGGGGTGGAATATGGTTAGAATAGAAACCCTGGAGAAGGTCTCAGGAGGCAGCAGATTCGGGGGTGTTAAATAGTTGCGGATTAGCAGCACTTGTTGTGTGTTCTCCCAGCCACCCACCGCCAGGGTGGGCTCCTGTGGGGCTGCAAACCCCTTGCTCTCTTGTGTTGTGGTGGGAAGAGCAAAGCCCCAGAGGATTCAGGGAGAAATTGTTCGCAGGGAGGGTGGTGAGGCGCTGGAGCAGGCTGCCCGGGGAGGTCGTGGATGCCCCCTCCCTGGAAGTGCTCCAGGCCAGATTGGACGATGCCTTGAACGACCTGCTCTGCTGGAAGGTGTCCTTGCCCGTGGCAAGAGGGATTTGAGCTGGATGGTGGCTAAGGTCTCTTCCAACCCAACCCAGTCTGGGAGTGGTGGGAGTGGAATGGCAAGTGACAGGCTCTGGTGGGTCTGGCCGTGGTGAGATTCATGGTGGTGAAGGAGAAATCTGGATGAACAGGAGGAAGGATAAATGAGGTGCCATAAAAGTGACTATTATTATTCAGAAAATTCTGCTGAAGAGCATTGGAGTAATTAACTCATAATTGCTTCTTACTCAGTTCAAGTGACATTGTAAGTGGCTGAAGGTCTGTGATGAGGGGGAGAAGGGTGGGGGGAGTCTCCTGGCTTTTCTGCCGTGCCTCAGGTTTGCCTCCATCCTGCTGTGGTTATGTGGATGCTCGTGGCATCTGAGAAGAAACCTTGGCCCTTGGGGGAAGGGCAGAAGTCCCCCCCTGAGCCCATAAAGCCTGTTTTCACCGTGGTGTAGAATCATGGAATGTTTCAGCTTGGAAGGAACCTTTAAAGCTCATTTATTTCAGCCCCCTTTGCAGTGAGCCGGGGCAGCTGCAACTTAGAGCAGGTTGCTCAGAGCCACATCAAGCCTGACCTTGAATATGGCTCTGGCCAGCCTGATCTAGTGTGGGGTGTCCCTGCCCATGGCAGGGGGTTGGAACTAGATGATCCTTGTGGTCCCTTCCAACCCTGGCTGATACTATGGTACTATGTCCAGGGATGGGGCATCACCACCTCCCTGGGCAACCTGGTCCAGTGTTCCACCACCCTCACAGTAAAGAACTTCTTCCTAATGCCTAATCTCCATCTGCCTTACATCTAGACAGAACATTGAGCATCCATCCTGGGTTCCAGTCTGTGCCCATTGCCCCTTATCCTGTCACTGGGCACCACTGACAAGAGTCCAGCCCCATCCTCTTGCCCCCACCCTTTAGCTCTTGCTGAGAATGGGGAGGGGGTCAGAATTGGTAGGGATCTCTGGAGATCATCCAGTCCAACCCCTCTGCTAAAGCAGGGGCAACCACAGCTGCTTGCCCAGGATCACAATGAACAGGTTGGGTTTGGGAGCTCTCCAGAGTAGGAGACTCCACAACCTCTCTGGGCAGCCTGCTCCAGGGCTCCAGCACCCTCACACCAAAGAACTTTCTCCTCCTGTTCAGACGGAGCCTCCTGGGTTCTAGTTTGTGCCCATTGCCCCTTGTCCTGCCACTGAGCACCACTGGCAAGACCCCAGCCCCATCCTCTTGTCCCCACCCATTATCTCCTGCTGAGCATTGATAGATCTCCTCTCAGGCTGCTCTTCTCCAGGCTCATCAACCAGAGGTCTCTCAGCCTTTCCCCCTCACAGTGATGCTCCAGGCCCCTCAGCATCTCCATAAGAGAGACGCCCTTCCAAGGGCAGGTTCGCCGTGAAAGAACTCCCGGGAAGGCTGGAAAAGAGCATTCCCTCTGCGGTGGTCTCCCGCAGAAGCCCGAGCCGGCCGTGCCGTGCGCTCCGCAGGCAGCATCAGCCTGCAGCGCTCGGCGGAGCCGCGGGGCCGGTGCCGCTTTCCACCCCGGCGTGTTTGTTTGTGTGTTTGCGAGAGCCGCGCCATGAGTCACCTGGCAGCGCGGCAGAAGACAGCCCACCAGCCGGGAGAGAGCCCAGGGACTGCCAGCGGAGCCGCCGCCAACACACCACTCGTGGCTTCAGACGCTCTCTTGTTTTGGGGCTCGCTGGAGCCAGCTGGGAGCCGAAGCCCCTGCCTGGTGCCAGCCCCGACCCCTGCGCCGCCGCCCGCGCTGCCAGCCCCTGCGTGCTCTAATTACGTCGGGGCTAATGAGGAGAGCACAAAAGCCCACGTCTGCCCCGGGCTCTGCTCTGCGGGCCAGGAGGCACCGGGGAGCTTGTGCTCCTCTTCCAAAGCCACGGCGTTCTGTTTCTTCTTGCGGCGAAGACGGAGGGTCAGAGAACCGTGGATTTGTTTGGGTTGGAAGAGTCCTTTCAGATCGTGGAGCCCAACCGTCAGCCCAGCACTGCCAGGTCACCGCCAAACCCTGGCCCTCGGCACCACGTCTACACGGCTCTGAAAGCCCTTCAGGGATGGAGACTCCACCACTGCTCCGGGCAGCCTGGGACAGGACCTGACAACCCTTTCTCTGAAGAAATTTTCCCTCATGTCCAACCTCAACCTTCCCTGGAGCAACTTGAGGCTGTTTCCTCTTGTCCCATCACTTGTTCTTTGGGAGAAGAAGCTGCCCCCCACCTGGCTCCAGTCTCCTTTCAGGGAGCTGTAGAGAGCCAGAAGGTCTCCCCTCAGCCTCTTTCTCTCCAGGCCAAACAACCACAGTTCCCTCAGCTGCTCCTCACCAGGCCTGTTCTCCAGACCCTTCACCGGCTTAGTTGCCATCCTCTGGATGTGCTTCAGCTCATCAGTGTCCTTCTTAGAGTGAGAACCTCAAAACAGTACCCAGGAATCCAAAACAACATCTGTGTGATTTCTTCCCAGTGTGATGGGTAACCCAAAAGCTTCATCCCATTCCCTCTCCCCAGGGATGGTGAGAGCCAAGGAGGCACCTGGGGCACAGCACCACAGAATCATAGAATCAAGGACCTCTAAGATCAAGTCCAGATGTCAACCTAAGACCACCATGGCCACAAAACCACGTCCCAAACTGTCATGTCCACACATTTCTTGAACACCTCCAGGGATGGTGACTCCACCACCTCCCTGGGCAGCCTGTTCCAATGCCTGACCAACTTGTTCCATGCCTGACCTGGAGAAGGGAAGTCTCTGGGGTGACCTTAGAGCAGCCTTCCAGTACGTGAAGAGGGACCCGCAAGAAAGCTGGGGAGGGACTTTTTACACAGACTTGTAGTGACAGGATGAGGAGCAAAGGCTTTGAGCTGGAAGAAGGGAGATTTAGACTGGAGATTAAGGAGAAATTCTTTCCAGTGAGGGTGATAAGACACTGGAGCAGGTTGCCTGGGGAGATGTTCAAAGCCAGGTTGGATGAGACCCGGAGCAGCCTGGTTTAGAGGAAGGTGTCCCTGCCCGTGGCAGGGGGATGGAATTAGATGATCTTCAAGGAATTAGATGATCTTCAAGGTCCCTGCCAACCCAAACCACTCTGTGATTCTCTGAATCTATTCCAATGCCTGCCTGTAGCCAGGTGGGGGTTGGTCTCTTCTCCCAGGCAAGCAGCACCAGAACAAGAGGACACAGTCTCAAGCTGCACCAGGGGAGGTTTAGGCTGGAGGTTAGGAAGAAGTTCTTCACAGAAAGATTGGCCATTGGTATGTGCTGCCCAGGGAGGTGGTGGAGTCACCACCACTGGAGGTGCTTAGGAAGAGACTGGATGGGGTGCTTGGTGCCATGGTTGAGTTGATTAGATGATGTTGGATGATAGGTTGGACTCAATGATCTCAAAGGTCTCTTCCAACCTGGTTAGTTCAGTCCTGTTCAGTCCTGTTCTGTTCTACTCTGTTCTGTTCTACTCTGTTCGACCCGACCCAACCCTATCCTATCCCTATCCCTATCCCTATCCCTATCCCTATCCCTATCCCTATCCCTATCCCTATCCCTATCCCTATCCCTATCCCTATCCCTATCCCTATCCCTATCCCTATCCCTATCCCTATCCCACCCTTATCCCTATCCCACCCTTATCCCTATCCCACCCTTATCCCTATCCCTACCCCCACCCCTACCCCCACCCCTACCCCCACCCCTACCCCCACCCCTACCCCCACCCCTACCCCCACCCCTACCCCTATCCTACCCTTATCCCTTTCCCCATCCCTATCCCTATCCTACCCTTATCCCTATCCCCATCCCTATCCCTATCCTACCCTTATCCCTATCCCCATCCCTATCCCCATCCCTATCCCCATCCCCATCCCCATCCCCATCCCTATCCCCATCCCCATCCCCATCCCCATCCCTATCCTACCCTTCCCTTACCCCTACTCCTACCCCCCACCCCCACCCCTATCCCCACCCCCACCCCTATCCTACCCCTATCCATATTCCATTCCATTCCATTCCAAATGCCTGCCCCTGCTCTGTGCCCCTCTGCCAGGAGCCACCAGCTCCCCCTCAGCTCCTGCAGCCATGGCAGGGGTTAAGCAGCCGAAGGGGAGAGAGAGAGAGAGAGAGAGAGAAAAGGGCTCTGACGATGCAAACAATCAAAAGTCTCCACATTCCACTGAAGTTTCTGGAGCAACTGGCATGGGCCCATGAATGTACTTAAGCAGAAAATCACCAGAAAAGTGCTATAATCTGACAGATTTTTTTTTTTTTTCCTTTCCACAGGCTTAAATATTCATGAATTAGAAGAATTGGCAGAATTTTCCCCGTTATTAGCTTTCATCATGGCTCCAGGAGCAGTTGGTGCACTGGCTGCTCTTCAAAACCTATTAATCTGGGCTGTCATCACAGCAGCCATTTTTTAATTAGCTCCTTTTAGCTCCACGATCTGGTGGAGGAGTGAGGCTGGAACGTTGCAAGTGGAGGAAAGCTTTAAAGGTGCTCCTTTCCCCCCCCCCCCCGCCCCTCTCCCTCTCCTTCCCCCTCCCCATCTTTTCCTCCAGGCTCTGGAATGGTTCTTTAAGTTCATTTGAGTGGTTAACTTCTTATGTTATTGTGGGGGGGGGGACACCCACCCCACCCCAGGTCTTGGAAAACTGAGCTGCTTCCAGCAGGGAGGGAAAAGTGTGAGGAAGAAATTCCTTCTGGAGAGCAAACTTTCACAACTTCCCTGCCCACCAAAATCAAATGAGGTCAGAGAATGGTGGAACTGGCAGGGTTGGAAGGGACCTCAAGGATCCAGTTCCAACCCCCTTCCAGCCATGGGCAGGGACGCCCTCACACTATAGCAGGTTGTTCACAGCCACATCCAGCCTGGCCTTAAAAACCTCCAGGGGTGAGGCTTCCACCACCTCCCTGGGCAACCTGTGCCAGGCTCTCACCACCCTCATGGGGAAGAACTTCTTCCTGACATCCAGGTGGGTTTTGAGTATCTCCAGAGAAGGAGACTCCACCACCTCCCTGGGCAACCTGTGCCAGGCTCTCACCACCCTCATGGGGAAGAACTTCTTCCTGACATCCAATCTGAATCTACCCACTTCTAGTCTTGCTCCATTCCCCCCAGTCCTATCACTCCCTGACACCCTAAAATGCTTGCAGCTGAACCACCATGTGAGTGTTGCAGGGGCATGGCACCATAAGCTTCTGGCTGGGGTTTGGGTTTGGTCCCTGGGTACCTCAGCTCTAAATCCCTGGCCATGCAAGGCCTGCCACTGCATCTCAGGAGCATCTGCTGGGCTGGTGGAGCATGGTGAGCATGGTGGTGTTGGGTTGATGGTTGGACTTGATGATCTTAGAGGTCTTTTTCAACCTTGCTGACTCCATGATTCCCCATTTTTGTTATTCCTCTGCAGGCAGCCTGAAGTGTTTTGCAAGAAGGTAACCAAGAGCTCTGGTGGGTTTGAAGTGGCTCCTTCTTGAAAAGCAAGGACCCTGTGGTGAGCATGTGGTGGGCTCCTCCTGCATCATAGACTCACAGCATGGTTTGGGTTGGACAGTTCCTCAAAGGCCCAGCTGTGAGCCATGTCCCTTAACACCTCATCTCCATAGCTTTGAAACCCCTCCAGGGATGGGGACTCCACCACTCAAGGGGAAGAAATTGTTCCTCATGTCCAACCTAAGCCTCCCCTGGAGCAACCTGAGGCTGTTTCCTCTTGCCTTATCACTTGCTCCTGGGAGAAGAGACTGACCTCCCCCTGGCTCCAAGCTCCTTTCAGGGAGTTTTAGAGGGCCAGAAGGTGTCCCCTGAGCCTCTTTTTTTTTCCCAGGCTGGCCCAACCCAGGTCCCCCAGCTGCTCCTCATGAGACTCATGCTCTAGACCTCTAGATGCTGTTCCATGCAGACTGCTCCTGCACCCATCAAGGTTGCCATGGAAGCCCATCTTTGGCTGCTGGCATTGAATCCTTCAGGAACCTGTGATCTGGCCTGGCCTTGGCTGGAAGGTGAGCTGGGTTTGCCATTTCTGTGATTGATAACAGGCCTTTCAGTTTGGATTCACCAGGCCCTGAAGCATTGCTTGTGTCAGCTCTGGTCTGCTCTGGGACAAGCAAGACCTGGAGGGAGGGATGGGTACCAAAAAATCCAGCTGGAAAGACCTCCTGACTCAGGAGATGTCAAAGCTTCAAGGTTTAGCAAGAGGCTTGGAGGATGAGACAAACCCTTCTGTCCCCAGCCCTGGGTGGGCAGAGGGCATGGGCATACTGGGGAGCACGTGGAAAGGAGCTCCCTGCCCTGGAGGTGGGCATGTGTGGGGTTGGTGGTACTGGAGGAGCACATGGAAAGGATCTCCCTGCCCTGGAGGTGGGCATGTGTGGGGTTGGTGGTACTGGAGGAGCACATGGAAAGGATCTCCCTGCCCTGGAGGTGGGCATGTGTGGGGTTGGTGGTACTGGAGGAGCACATGGAAAGGATCTCCCTGCCCTGGAGGTGGGCATGTGTGGGGTTGGTGGTGCTGGGGGAGCACATGGAAAGGAGCTCCATGCCTTGGAGGTGGGCATGTGTGGGGTTGGTGGTACTGGAGGAGCACATGGAAAGGATCTCCCTGCCCTGGAGGTGGGCATGTGTGGGGTTGGTGGTGCTGGGGGAGCACATGGAAAGGATCTCCCTGCCCTGGAGGTGGGCATGTGTGGGGTTGGTGGTACTGGAGGAGCACATGGAAGGGATCTCCCTGCCCTGGAGGTGGGCATGTGTGGGGTTGGTGGTACTGGAGGAGCACATGGAAAGGATCTCCCTGCCCTGGAGGTGGGCATGTGTGGGGTTGGTGGTACTGGAGGAGCACATGGAAGGGATCTCCCTGCCCTGGAGGTGGGCACAGGTCCAGATGCCAGCCCTGAGCAGCAGTGGGTCATCTCCAGGCCTGGAGCTCTAGGGCCTATGTGCTACCTCTGAGCTTTGCTCCGACTGAACTTTCTCAGCCACATACTTGGCTCAGCTGGTTTCAAGCCCAGCTTTGCTCCCTGAGCTGGAGATGTTTGGCTTGTTATTTGCATGTGAAAACACAGAAAAAAATCCCCTCTTTCTGGTGGCTTTCAATGTGCCTTTCTTGGCATGAGTGGCTCCATCTTGATCTCTGTTGCTCCTTGGTGCCAGAGCTTTAATTTGTGCATTCCAGTGCCTGCGTCCTGCTGACTGGGGAAAGGAATTGCTCTGGGATTAAGAGGCTTTTTTTTCCTCCTTATTGTCATGGAAAGCAAAGAGTGCAACGAAATCAGCAGCTGAAATGCCAACTGCATCTCTAACCTTTCAGGAGGTTGCTCTTTGTAAGTCCTTCCACCAGGAGAAGTGATTTTAACGGTGGCTCTTTTCTTCTGCCTTGACTCATTGTCCTAGGTCCTGTCTGGAAAGACCCAGCCAAGCACCAGCAGGTTACTGAAGGGTGTTTTATTGATATCCAAGGAGTCCAGATGGCCTCAGGTTGGACCAGGGAAGGTTTGGGGTGAGTATTTAGGAACAATTTCTTGCCTGCAAGAGTGGTCAGGCGTTGGAAGAGGCTGCCCAGGGAGGCAGTGGATTCACTGCCCCGGGAGGTGTTCAAAAACTCTGTGGATGTGGCACTGGGTTTAATGATCATGATGGTGCTGGGTTGGTGGTTGGACTGGATGATCTTAGAGGACTCTTTTCAACTAGTCTATTCCCCTCACTCCAAGAAGAACATTGAGTTGCTGCAGCAGGTCCAGAGAAGGCAACTGCAACCGTTGGAGGGTCTAGGGCACAAGTCTTGCAAGGAGCAGCTGAGGGACCTGGAGCTGTTCAGGTTGGAGAAGAGGAGGCTGAGGGGACAACTTCTGTTTCTCTGCAACTCCCTGGGTCGGTCTCTTCCCTCAAGGAACAAGTGATAGCACAAGAGGAAATGGCCTCAAGCTGGCCCAGGAGAAGTTTAGGTTGGACATGGGGAACAATTTCTTCATGGAGAGGGCTGTCAAGGCCTGTCCCAGGCTGCCCAGGGCGGTGGTGGAGCTCCCTATCCCTGGAAGGGTTTCAAAGCTGTGGAGATGTGGTGGTCAGGGTCACAGGGTATGTTTGACTCAATGATCTTGAAGGTCCCTTCTAACCAAAGTGATGCTGTGATTCTCTTTTGCCTCTTTGCAAGGAGCTGGAAAGGAGGCAAACATTGCTGGGGGATGGAGAAGTGATGGAGAATGGTGGGAGTGTGAACCAGGGCTGGCATCCAGACAAAAAGCCTCCTCCCACAGCATGGGGGTTGGGGGGGGGGAAGCTCTGCAGCCAGGCTTTGATTTCCACAGCAGCAGTTCCTCTGCTCCAGCCCCCCTCGGGTGGCACTCCTGGGTGACAGCTCAGGGTCTGAAACAAACCTGGACGTCTCTTAAAGACAGCAAAAGAGATCAGCTTTGTCCTCCCATGCTTGAACAAGGAAGCCATGTGTGCCTCTTCTCATTAACCCCCGTGTTTTGATTGTTTTGGTAAGGAACTCCACAGCAGAAGCAAGCATGGGAGCTGACATAATTAAAGGCCTCTTTCATTTCCACCCCCAGCCCCTCCCCAGCCCTGGTCCTCTGGTCTTTGAAGAGCTCGGGGATCCCTGAGGAATGCTCTGAACTCTGCAATATTTTGATAGCTGCAATAACAGAATCAAAAGATGCTTTCATGAAGAGAGCACCTTGTGTGGATTGGGGCCAGGCCCTCTTCCCTCCCCCTGCCAAGCCCTGATTTAATGGGGTCCAGAGCTCCGGCGCTGACGGGGGCTTGGGTTTTGCGTCGGTGTTTCTCCAGGGAGGCTTCCACTGCATGCTGCTCAAGGGCTCGTTGGGGCACTTCCCTGTTTCTCTTTGCTGGCTCTTTGCAAGCAGAATGGAAGCACAAAATCACAGATGGCATCAGGTTGGAAAAGCCCCTCGGTGGGCGTCTTGCCCATTGCCCCCTGCGCTCAGCAGGGACATCTCCCACTAGAGCAGGCTGCTCAGGGCCCCAGCAAAGTTTGACCTGGAATGTCTCCATGGGCAGGGCCTCAGCCACATCACTGGCAACCTGTGCCAGTATCCCACCATCCCTCATTGTGAAGAACTTCCTCCTAAAGTCCAACCTAAATTTCCCCTGTTCCAGTCTCAAACCATTGCCCCTTGTCCTACCCCCACAGGCCCCTCTGAACAGTCCCTCCCCAGCCTTCTTGTAGATGCCCTTCAGATATTGAAATGCAGCTCTGAGGTCTCCCCAGAACCTTCTCTTCTGCAGGCTGAACAGCCCCAGCTCTCCCAGCCTGTCCCATAGGAGAGGTTCTCCAGCCCTCTGATCATCCTTGTGGCTCCTCTGATCCCTCTCCAGCAGGTACCTGTCTCTCTTGTGTTGAGGGCCCCATAGCTGGACACAGCACTGCAGGAGAGGTCTCACCAGAGCAGAGGGGCAGGATCACCTCTCTCCATCTGCTGGCTCTGCTGGTTTTGATGCAGCCCAGGCTGCCATCGGCCTTCTGACCTGCAAGCGCCCATTGCTGCCTCATGTCCAGCTTCTCACCCACCAACACCCCTAGGGCCTCTTCTGCTCTCAATCTTCGCATCCCCTGGTCTGGTGTGGTACCAATGATTGCCCTGAGCCACGTGCAGGACTTTGCACATCACCTTATTGAATCTCATGAGATTCTCCTCAGCCTAATTCTTCAGCCTGTTCAGGTCCCTCAGGATGGGACCCACCCCACCCTTCAGCCTTACCAACCTCACCACTCAGCTTGGTGTCATCTGCACTCCTGCTGAGGGTGCCCTCAGTCTCACTCTCTGTATCATTGGTGAGGATACTGAGCAGCACTGCTCCAAATCCAGACCCCTGAGGGACACCGCTTGTCGCTCGGCTCCAGCTGTCTCCTGTGTCCCTGCCCGGGGGGGGGGGGATGGAACTAGAAGACCCTTTAAGGCCCCTTTCAACCCAAACCATTCTGTGATTCTATGATCTGCACATCAAGCTATTGACCACTACCCTTTGGATGCAACCATCCAACCAACCTTTACCCTGAGCTGGTGACCCTGCCTGGGGGCAACAGGGAGAGCTTGGCCTCTGCTGTCCTTTAGATGATTGCTCACAGCGATTCCCTTCTGCTTGAGACCCTGCCAGCTTCTTAGTCACCCTGAAACCCTCATTAAATGGCTTTAATTTCTCCCTGTCCTTAATGAACTAGCTCATTCCTCTCCCTGAATCCTCCTCTCTGTGCCCAAGCCATTGAAATCCAGACTTTTTCTTCCTCCCCCCCCCCCATGTGTTGTCTCCAGAAGCTCCAGCCCCATGGGTGTCCGCTCCACCTGAGCTTTGGCAGCCAGGGCTGCTTGGAAGAAGGAAATTGGGGCATTTCTTTAACCATTAAGCTGGAGTCATTAAGCTTTAATCAGGCCAAATTAGGGTTTTGGATCCTACTACCTTGCATCAGCGGCTGATTGTATGAACTCAGTCACTCTTGAAGCAAAACTGTCCCCAGGCTCTGTCCTGCATGGGTGGAGAGCAGTGGGCATGGTGCCACCGGTGTCCCTCACCCTCAGACCCCATGGCTTCTCAGTCTTCTTAGGGTGCTGGAGCCCTGGAGCAGGCTGCCCAGAGAGTCTGTTGAGTGTCCTTCCCTGGAAACATTCAAAACCCATCTGGATGTGTTCCTTTGTGACCTGTCCTAGGTGATCCTGTTTCGGCAGGGGGGTTGGACTTGCTGATCTCCAGAGATCCCTTCCAACCCCTACCATTCCACGATTCTCACTGCTACCAGCTTGTTCTTGCCACAAGCAGGGGCACCTCTGTGATGGGGGATGCTTCATGGGGGAGCCTGCCCAGACTCATGCACCCAGAGCAGCATGGCAGTGCCAGGGTCACCAGTGGGTGACCTTGTGCAGGTCACAGCTGCATCCCAACAACCCTCTTGGGGTGGTTCTGACCTTTCCTCCAATGCTAAGTAGGTTACAGCTTGGATCTGTCCCTGTAGAGGCTGAGGCCACTCTTTCATAGAATCATGAAATCATCACTGGTGATGGTTTCAGTCATCATTGGTCTCATCCAAGTGGTTGAGGGTATAGATGCCTGGAAGCAGAGAATCAATGAGTTGTTTGGGTTGCAAACAACCTCGAAGCTCACCGAGTCCAGCCCTTACCCCAGCACTGCCAGGTCACCACCAAACCATGTCCCTCAGCCCCACATCCACCCAGCCTTGAAAGCCCAGCAGGGCAGCCTGGGCCAGGCCTTGACAACCCGCAGGGGGATGGGATTTTTTTTCCTCCTGTTCAGCCTAACCCTCCCCCACTCCCCTCTGCCCCCCTCTCTGCTCATCCCCATCCTTCTCTGGGTGCTTCTGCGGCAGCCCTGGCACGAGGGGGAGCGGGGAGCACCGAAGCATGGTGGCATCTGTGCCAGTCGTCTCTGCTCTGACTGGTTCATCACCTCTTGTCTCCCATCAAAGCAGCTATTCACGGCCTAATGGGAATGAATTCTCATTAAAGCTGCTAAATTACTCCGAGACAAAGCCAGGCGCCGGCGCCTGGGCTGCTCTGCCAACCCTTCACCGCCGGCTTTCATTCACCTCACAGCCTTCTCCTTCCAGATTTAGGAGGCTGGTTGGCAGGGTGAAGATGGGGGGGGGGGGGGTATGTGGGGTGATGGCAGCAACCTCCTGCCCACAGCACCCCAAAGCTGCACCCAAACTGCTCCGGTGCGCAGCTGGGCTGGGAGATGGAACCCCCCCCCCACCAAACCTCTCCCTTTTGGGGGACAAAACAGTATCACAGTATCAGTCAGGGTTGGAAGGGACCATAAGAATCATCTAGTTCCAACCCCCTGTCATGGGCAGGGACACCCCACACTAGATCAGGCTGGCCAGAGCCTCATCCAGCCTGGGCTTAAACACCTCCAGGGACGGGGCCTCAACCATCTCCCTGGATAACCCATTCCAGGGCTTCACCACTCTCATGGGGAAGAACTTCCTCTTCACATCAAGCCTGAATCTCCCCACCTCCAGCTTCATTCCATTCCCCCTAGTCCTATCACTACCTGAGATCCTGAGAAGTCCCTCCCCAGACTTCTTGTACCCCCCTTCAGATCCTGGAAGGCCACAATGGGGTCACCTGGGAGCCTTCTCTTCTCCAGACTGAGCAGCCCCAACTCCTTCAGTCTGTCCTCACAGGAGAGGTGCTCCAGCCCTTTGATCATCCTTGTGGCACAACTGGGGGTGTCACAGCTTTGTGATAGGATCATACAAGGGTGAGGGGTGGAAGGAACTTGTGTTGAACATTGAGTCCAAGCCTCCTGCCAACGCAGGGTTGCCTGGGGCAGGTCATTGAATCAGTCACAGAATCACAGAACTGCTTTGTTTGGCACAGCCCTCCAAGGCCAATGAGTCCAACCAGCAACCCAACGCCGCCATGGCTACTAAACCATCTCCCAGTCTGCCATCTCCATGCATTTCTTGAACACCTCCAAGCATGGTGACTCCACCACCTCCCTAGGCAGCCTGTTCCAGTGCCTGACCACCCTGTCGGTGAAGAAATTGTTCCTTGTGTCCAGCCCAAACCTCCCCTGGGGCAACTTGAGGCCATTTCCTCTCCTTCTGTCACTTATTCCTTGCCCAGCTGCCTTTCAGGGGATTCTAGGTTTCAGGTCACTCAGAAACACAGCCAGATGAGTCTCCAGAGAAGGAAACTCACAGAATCATAGAATCAGTAAGGTTGGAAGAGACCTCAGAGATCATCAAGTCCAACCTGTCACCACAGACCCCATGATTAAACCATGGCACCAAGTGCCACCTCCAGTCCCCTCTTGAACACCTCCAGGGATGGTGACTCCACCACCTCCCTGGGCAGCACATTCCAATGGCTAACAGCTCTCTCTGGGAAGAACTTTCTCCTCACCTCTCCTCCTAAACTTCCCCTGGTGCAGCTTGAGACTGTGTCCTCTTGTTCTGGTGCTGGTTGCCTGGGAGAAGAGACCAACCCCCTCCTGGCTACAAGCTCCCTTCACGTAGCTGTAGAGAGCAATAAGGTCTCCCCTGAGCCTCCTCTTCTCCAGGCTAAGCAAGCCCAGCTCCCTCAGCCTCTGTGTGCAGCCTTCTCTAGGGCTCCACCATCCTCACAGCAAAGAACTTTCTCCTCATGCTGAGGTGGAGCTTTCTCTGTTCCACTCCTCCCCTTGCCCCACGCTTCACTTTTCCTCACAGTTTGCTGTGGGCATGGACCACAACTGGGTGAGACCCACGTGAATCCCAGCACTGGTGACTTGCCACCCCAAAGGTCATGCTCTGCAGCATGCTGCCCCAAACCAGTGTGACACCAGTGGGGCTAAATGGAGCCAGTAATGCTGTTGCAATCACAAAGCAGAATTCACTTTGCTGACAGAATTTCAGAGAATTTACCCTTCCCCTTCCCCCTCCTGTCTGTGTTTCCCCACACTTTGTGAGCTTCCTGTAGCTCAGCTGACTCTGCTGACTTTCCTCCCACTCACATGTTCACACCAAGGCAAGGCAAGTGAGGGGAGGATGGGTTTGGCCTCAAGAGTGGCTCCCCAGCACAGCTCACGTGGCTTGGGGAACAAAAGATGGAGCCTCGGAACTCAGAAGTTCTTCCCCCAAACTATCTGAATCTCAGTTGATCTTCCCCCACAGCCAGCCTCAGAGGTGATGCTTCAGGGACAGCTCCTGGAGCTGGGCCATGAACCCTTGATGGACTCCTGATGGTGGAGGAGGTCATGAATCTTCTTTTATGGAGCAAACTCCATGAAGGGGCCAGGGCTGGCGTGGTGGGAGCCTGGCTGGGGCAGAGGATGGAGCTCAGCAGCTTTTGCTGCTTGCTGCTGTTTTGGTGTGTGCTGTCTCATGCAGCCATGGCTCTGGTGGGTGACCTGCAGAAGTGAGTTACCTGCCTGATGATGTGAATTGAGATTCTGGGGTGTGTTCAAGCATTCCAGGACTGCTGCAGCCAGCAGGAATGAGCACATTTTGCTTGGGGCTGGTGCTGGCTGCTGGGGCTCTGCATCTGCTTCCTTGCAGATGCTGGAACCATCAATGCCTCCAACAGTTCAAGCTTTTTGCTGTGGGTCTGTACTTGTACTTTAAGCCATGAGTTTGTGTGATGGTTTTCCCCTAGAATCATGGAATCATCAAATCATTTGGGGGTCAGGAGACCTTTAGGACCATTGGAATGTGCTGCCCAGGGAGGTGGTGGAGTCGCTGTCCCTGGAGGTGTTCAGGAGGAGATTGGACCTGGCACCTGGGGCCATGGTTTAGTACTCATGAGGTGTTGGGTGACAGGTGGGACTTGATGATCTTTGAGGTCTTTTCCAACCTTGTTGATTCTATGATTGAATCCAACTGCTGACACAGCCCTGCCAGGTCACCACTAAGCCATGTCCCTCAGCACCACATCTCACACAGTCACAGGGTGTTAGATGTTGGAAGGGACCTCAAAAGATCATCTAGCCAGAGCAGTGCTCCATGGCTTTGAAACCCTTTCAGGCATGGGGAGTCCACCACTGCCCTGGGCAGGCTGGGCCAGGTCTTGACAACCCTCAAGGGGAAGAAATTGTGCTTAGGGACCGGGTTTAGTGGTGACTTGGCAGTGCTGGGTTAATGTTTGGACTTGGTGAGCTTCAAGGTCTCTTCCAGCTTCAACAATTTCATGACTCCATGGTTCTAAACCTCCTGTGGTGCAGCCTGGGGCCATTTCCTTTTGTCACTGCATTCCAAACTGAATGCAGTGACAGTGTACCCCCCCTATCTAAACCCCAAATCATGAAGCCATGTGGCCAGAGGTACCCAAATCGAGTCTGCCCAGCTTTAGGGGCAATGATAACACTGGCCCAAATTGCCCAGAGTGGTGGGAGATACCTCCTCCCTGGAACCATTCCAGGTCAGGTTGTTTAGGGCTCTGAGCAACCTGCTCTAACTGCAGATGCCCCTGCTGACTGCAGGGGGTGGGACTGGATGACTTTTAAAGGTTCCTTCCTACCCAAACCAGTCTGGGGTTCCACTCTTCTGTTGATGTGTAGAAAGGCTCTGGCTTAGACTTGCTTCTGTTTAGGCCCAGGACACTGCCACAACTTGTGCCCCACGTTGGGGTGCAGAAGTGAGAGGTGGCACCTGTGGGGAGGAGCAGACAGGACAGGTGACCCTAAGCTGACCAGCAAGGGATTCCAGCCCATGGACTGTGTGACCATTAAAGGTCTCTTCCTGCCACAACCAGTCTAGGATTGTGTAATTCTACAGTGAAAAGCACCTGAATTGTGTCTGCCCAGTGCAAGGGACAATGCTAGTCCCCTCCGTCCTCATCCCAGCTCGCCCACCCACCTATTATGGAATCAGTTGGTCATCATGGAACCACCGTGTTTGTGTTCTAACCTCTGCCCACCAAACCCAATTCTTTCCAGTGAGGCTGGTGAGACCCTGGAACAGGTTGCCCAGGGAGGTTTGGATGCTCCCTCCCTGGCAGTGGTCAAGGCCAGGTTGGATGAGAACTTGAGCAACCTGCTCCAGTGGGGAGGTGTCCCTGCCCACGGCAGGGGGATTGGAACTGGCTGATCTTTAAGGTCCCTTCCCACTCAAGGCATTCTCTATTTTCACATCCACACTGCAGGCTCACAGGCCAAGTGCTCACCCACAGCAGGAAGAAAATGTTCTGGGGAGTGCATGCCCACTGCAACCCTCCCTTTGGTCTGACCCCCAGCCCCATACCCCCCAGCCAAGCCTCCAGGCAACATCTGGCCCCAAGCAGGTCACCTCAGTCTAGGGTACACTCCCCACTCCTCTTGGCCTGACTGACTTAGCTGCTCCATGGCAGGTCCAGCCTCTTCCAAGAGGAGGGGATGAGCTTTCCAGCAGTGCCTGGCAGCACAGTGGAGGGAGGTCCTGGATGCCACCTCTCTGGAGGCGTTCAAGGCTGGGTTGGCTGGGGCTTTGAGCAACCTGCTCTAGCGGGAGGTGTCCTTGCCCAGAGCAGAGGCAGTTGGAACCAGGTGATCTTCAGGGTACCTTCCATCTCACCCCATTCTATGAATCCATGAAACCCTCCCCAGTTCCCTGCCTGGTTTCCCCTGTTATCTTTTTCTTCCCACAACTCTCTTACACGATCCTCTCGCAGCCTTTAAGCCACATGGAAACCACATCACATAGTGCAGATCGTTCACATCTCCTTTCCCTCCTCCCTCCCCTGTCCCTTCTATTGTTCCTTTGCCAAGTTTTTTTTGTTGTTTTGGGGTTTGGTCTTTTTTCCCCCCCCCCCCCCCCTTTCTAACTCTGAGAAGCTGAGTGGAAAAGAGCTGCATCTCCAGCGCAAGGGCCAGGCTTTGGAGGCAGCCTGAGCAAATCAACTCGACAAGTGTGTTTGCAGGAGTCAAACTGGGAAGGGGCAGGGAAGAAGCTGTGGGAAAAAAAAAACCCAACCAACCAAAACCCAGGCTAAACCAAAGCCCCTCCAAATGCCTGCTTGGGTTTGGTTTCCTTCTCTGGAATGTCTCGTCACGTGAAACAGCAACGCGACCTGGTGAAGAGGCTGCAGATGGGCTCCAGCGAGGGGCAGCTGAGGAGAAGATGGCTTTAGGAGGTTTTCTTTTCAGCAAGACCAAGAGAAGTGATTGTCCCCCCCTCTGCTCTGCTCTGCTCTGATGAGACCTCACCTGGAGTGCTGGGGCTGGCTCTGGGTCCCCCAACACAACAAGGACCTGAGCCTGCTGGAGTGGGTGCAGAGGAGGCCATGAAGATGATCTGTGGGCTGGAGCACCTCCTCTATGGAGACAGGCTGGGAGAGTTAGGGCTGCTCAGTCTGGAGGAGAGAAGGCTCCAGGGAGGCCTTAGAGCTGCATTCTGACATCTGAAAGGGACCTACAGGAAGGCTGAGGGGAGACCTTCTGGACTCTCTACGATTCCCTGAAAGAAGCTTGGAGCCAGGTGGAGATTGGGATTGGGTGGTGGAGTCACCATCCCTGGAGGTGTTCAAGAGGGGATTGGAGGTGGCACTTGGTGCCATGAGGTAATTGGGTGACAGGTTGGACTTGATGATCTTTGAGGTCTCTTCCAACCTTGGCGATTCTGTGATTCTCCCAAGGAACAAGGGACAGGACAAGAGGAAATGGCCTCACGTTGCCCCAGTGGAGGTTTAGGCTGGGCATGAGGAATAACTTCTTCACTGACAGGGTGATTCAATGATCTCAAAGGTCTTTTCCAACCTAAACACTTCTGTGACTTTATACAACAGGATTGTTCAGTCTGGGAAACAGAAGACGTGAGGAACAGGGGAGCGTTCTCAAGCCCTTTGGCTGCGTGACGCCTGAGGTACAGAGAAAGGAGCTGATGCAGTAGAGTAAGGAGCTGATGCCATTTCCATGCCCTGGGACACCAGGAGGCTCCAAAACCACCACCCATCCAAGGACCATCAATCTGCCAAGCACTGGGACAAGAGGGAAGTGCGGCAAGCTTTTGGATCTTTCCCAGTATCACTAAGGTTGGAAGAGACCTCGAAGACCATCACCCAAAGTTTCCCAGCCGCCAAGTCGCTGCCCGCTTCCTGGCGCCGTTTCTGGTGCGAGTGCTCACCAAGGGCAATGCTCAGCGAGGGCTTTTGCCCTTCCTCCTCTGCAGCTCAGCATGTTCCCTCAGATTAACAATGTCTCCAGTATTTCCCTGGGAGCAGCCAGCTGGTGTGCTGGTGTTCCACAGGGGTGTCTTTGGTGGGGGGACGCTTTGGTGTGGGGGAACATCATCGACCATCAGCCCAGGGTGAAGGCAACAGCCTTTGGTTTTCCAGAAAGGATGTTTCATGCTGAGGTTCTGGTTAATAATTATTGATTGATACATAATAATGCTTGATTATTAATTACTGTGAGCATGCATTAGCTGTTGCTGAAGGTCCCTGGCCTAAGTGTTCTCCATGGAACTGCCGCTGTTGGAGAGAGCAGCAGTGGAGATGGAGAGCTCAAGAAGTTGACTCAATGGTCAAAGGTCTCTTCTAACCTCACCAGTTCTATTGGTCCCTGAGCTCAAGACCAGCAGTTGGACTCAATGGTCTCAAAGGTCTCTTCCAACCTCTCCAGTTCTATGATGGTGCCTGAAACACCTTTGAACTCAAAGATGCTTTTTTGTTCCTGTTGCTTTGCCTTTGTAACTGCTGGAAAGTGGCTTTGCTCAGGTGGGATTGTGAGCTGAAGACCAGCAGATGGACTCAGTGATCTCAAAGGTCTCTTCCAACCTCAACAGTTCCATGATGGTGCCTGAAACACCTTTGAACTCAAAGATGCTTATTTGTTCCTGTTGCTTTGCCTTTGTAACTGCTGGAAGGTGGCTTTGCTCAGGTGGGATTGTGAGCTCAAGACCAGCAGTCGGACTTGATGGTCTCAAAGGTCTCTTCCAACCTCAACAGTTCCATGATGGTGCCTGAAACACCTCTGAACTCAAAGATGCTTTTCTGTTCCTGTTGCTTTGCCTTTGTAACTGCTGGAAGATCGCTTTGCTCAGGACCAAAAACTTCCACTCTGCATCTGGTTCCTTCCCAAACTTCATCTTTTCCCTTCCCAAACTTCATCTTTTCCCTTCCCAAACCCACTCCACCTTCCCTGTTGTGGTTTTCCCCCCCCTCCCCTTCATTTCTGCATCTCTGTTCAGTTCTCGAGTCATTCAGGCCTCGCTGGCCGGTTTTAGCATAAGAAATGAAATTAATTTCTCCTGCTCAGGCTCCAAATGTAAATTCCTTTATTAATAATTTAAATGGATTTATTTATGCAGTTTGATATTTTTCAGGTTCAGGGAAGCAATTCATTTTTCTCCTGTTGATGATCAACAGACGCCGTCATTAAGCTCTCTTCATTTTTCCCTTACCCCAGTCCTCCTTTTCCATCTTCCCCTGCTAAACAGATAAAAGATCAGAGCCTGCTGGGCTTGGTGGGCTCCCAGCGAAGCTTTCCATGAGCTCATGGCAGTAAATAATTCATCTGACATTATCTTCTCTCTCTCCTTTGGATGTTTCCTCCCAGGAAAAGGCATGGATTTTCCTTCCAAGTCTTCCTCCACCACACCAGGAGCTTCTGCCAGATGCAAGGCAGAGCAGCAGCAGCAGCTACAAAACCACCATGGCGATGCTTGGGGGAGATGTTCCGGCAAGCATGGATGTGTTAATGGCAGCCACAATCTCCAGACTGGGCTCCATGGGACGTGGTGGAATGTTTTCAGGCAAGAGTCACGTGGATTCACTTAGATTTAGATGTCCCTGAAACACAACCCTCCAGCTGAAAACCCACAAGCCCAAGCCCACCTCCAGACGGCTTCTCTTGCACCTGGTTTTCATATGCATAATGGCTCTGCCCAGCCCCTGGGGTCGGGATACCACAAAGCCTTGGGAATGTTGGAAACGTAGATCTGTTTCCTTGTGGTTTGGACCCCTCTGAGATGAAGGGAGCTTCCCATTCAGCCTGGATTTGCTTTCCTTCTTCTGTGAGACGAAGCCCCTAAGCCAAACCCTGCCTTTCTCCAGGCTGGGTTACCAATCTGGGCCCTTCTTTCGGAGGCTCCCCACGCTTCACCCCCTAAAAGTGCTGAGCCAACCTCATCTCATCGACACGCGGCCCTCTGAGTCAGGAGGAGCTCTTGGCTGTTGCTGGCTGAAGCACAGGGGACGTGCACCATGCTGGAGGTTTCCCTTTCATCCTAGGCTTGCCGGAGGCACAGAAGATGTGAGCTCTGCTGTGCCACGGCGCTGGCAAAGCGCCGCCTTGGCCGCTTCCCACCGGCCCCTTTCTGCTGGCTTTTCGGGAAGCTTTAGCGTTCCTCTTTTGTTTCACCCTTGTGAGCTTCAAAGCCACCGTGAAGCCGAGTTCTACCTTCCTGCAGATGGGGATTATCCAGCTCGTGCTTCCCGTGCTCGTCCTGCTGAACTGGAATGGATTGATTTAGGTAGCAGCAGCAGCAGCAGCTACACCCTTGGACAGATGCAAACCCAGGCTTCTCAGGGGCTTTTTAGCATCCTGGCTTGAAGGCCAACGCCACCAGCTTTGGCTTTGGCTTGCAAACGCTTATGCAAATCAAAGCCCTCTTCCCCCTTCTCCTGCCTGGCTTGTTCTTGCAGGCAGGGAGCTTGGAGGAGCCATTCTGTCGGAGTGCTCCTGGAGATCTCCCCGTGCCAGCCCCGGCGAGCTCCAGCGCGGGCGTGCGACCAAAGCTCCTCAAAGGAGCTGGGCTCCAGCGCCGGCGCTGGGAACCCAGGGTCAGGGGAGATGGCTGGAATCACAGAATCAGCCAGGCTGGAAAAGATCATCAAGTCCAACCTATTACCTATCACCCAACACCTCCTGACAACTAAACCCTGGCTCCAAGTGCCACCTCCAATCCCCTCTTGAACCCCTCCAGGGATGGTGACTCCACCACCTCCCTGGGCAGCACATTCCAATGGCAAACGACTCTCTGGGAAGAACTTGCTCCTCACCTCAAGCCTAAACTTCCCCTGGCACAGCTTGAGACTGTGTCCTCTAGTTCTGGTGCTGGTTGCCTGGGAGAAGAGACCAACCCCCTCCTGGCTACAATCTCCCTTCAGGTAGTTGTAGAGGGCAATAAGGTCTGCCCTGAGCCTCCTCTTCTCCAGGCTAAGCAACCCCAGCTCCCTCAGCCTCTCCTTGTAGGGCTTGTCCTTGAGACCTCTCACAGGAGATGAAGGTATCTACCTTTGACAAGTGGTCCCACCAGCATCTTGATGCCTTCTGGAGGAGGTTGATCCTGCCCAGGAAGGTAGGTGAGGAACTTCTCAGCACTCATCAGTAGGACCAACACAGAAGGCTCCCGGAAGGAACGCTGAAGGCACGTGTGAAAGCACGATGACAGTTGTCTCGCTGTGGGTAAGCATGAGAAAGCCAAGCCTTCAGGAGATGACAACACTCATGTTTCTTGGATCCCAAGCCTGATCTGTCAATTAGCAGAAGGAGCCTCCAAACGCCCTCCCCAGAATAGCAGCAGCCATTACATTTGTTTCAAACCCCACAAACGGAGACAGGCAGCTCTTGGTGATGTTGAGGACATGCTGCCTGGCTTTCCCCCTGAGTTATTTTTGTCCCTGGGAGTGGTTTTCAGTGGAGTGCCCAGGACTATGGGTCCCAATTTTTCTTCTCCATGCTGTCCTCCAGCAGATAACTGACCTGAGATAGGCTCTGATGGGCACATAGCTTAGGAGATGAGATGGAGCTGGTGGAGGAGCCCTGTGGGCTTCTTGCATGGAGCAACACCAGCTTTCATGGAATCACTGACCTGAGGTAGGCTCTGATGGGCACATAGCTTAGGAGATGAGATGGAGCTGGTGGAGGAGCCCTGCAGGCTTCTTGCATGGAGCAACACCCAGCTTTCACGGAACCACAGCGTGGTTTGGGTGGGAAGGCACCTTTAAAGGTCATCCAGTCCAACCCACCTGCAGGCAGAAGGGACATCTGCAACTGCAGCAGGTTGCTCAGAGCCTCAAACAACCTGACCTGCAATGGGTCCAGTGATGGGACACCTCCCACCTCTCTGGTCATCAATAGCAAAGCCAGCAGGGTCAGCAGGAGCTGAAGCCCTCATGCCCTTCTCAGTGCTTTAAGGGCTGTAGAAGAAGGTCTGCAGTGTTTCTGTGTTGCTGGGCAAGAGGGAGCTTGGTCTGGTGCTGCAGTGGGTGCTCAGGAGGGGTCCTCAGCTGCAGGAGCTGATGTGCATTGCATCCTGACCATCATTCCACGAGGGTGGAAGATCCTGCTGGTACATCCCGGCCGGCGTCACCCACACTCCTCATCTGCAAACCCTCCCTGAACATCTTGATGGGACCAGTTTGTTCTTTGCATAGCTCCAATTATACCGGGTGAGTAATTGGCCAACTGCAGGATCTCAACCAATGGGCTGGGCTGCCTGAACACCTGGTGGTTCCTGGTGGGTGGAAAGGCTTCTAACTGAGATGTTGCAGCAGATAAAGCGGCTGGTGAAGGCTTTACACGTGGCCCAGGGGATGTAAAACATGGTGGTTATGCAGATAGCTGTTCCCACCAGGCTCTGGGTTCAGTCCTGGCCACCTCCACGTTCTACCTGCTGCATTTCCCTCTTGCTTAGATCCTTTGCCGGGACCTGGGGGAGGGCAGAGGTGTGGAGCTGGTTTGAGCTGCGCTCAGGGGAGCAGAGATGAGAAGCCGTGCAGAGCTGGCGGCCCGGCCAGAGCTTCCCTGGATTGGTTTGCATTTTCTTTCAAGGAAAACCAAAGGGATTTTCTTCTTTTGGTGGTTTTGAAGGAAAATGGTTCTCACAGGAGGCTGATGGCCATGGTGTGCTTGTCTGGTTTGGGGTGGAAAAGGATGGACACTCCTGGGCTGGTCTGAGCCATCCACAGCTCACGCTGGAGCATAGTGTGGAATGATTTCTGGAGGTGTGTGAGCAATGGCTGGGAATGTTCTCACTACTGTTTGGCTCCTCACTCCAAGAAGGACATTGAGGGGCTGGAGTGGGTCCAGAGAGGGGCAACAAAGCTGGAGAGCAGGTCTGGTGAGGAGCAGCCGAGGGACACTGGGGTTCAGCCAGAGAAAAAGAGGCTGAGGGGAGACCTTCTGTCTTTCTAGAATTCCCTGAGAGGAGCTTGGAGTGAGGTGGGGGTTGGTCTCTTCTCTCTGTTGTCAGGTGATAGAATGAGAAGGAATGGCCTCGAGTTGTCCCAGGGGAGGTTTAGGTTGGAGATGAGGAGCAATTTCTTGCCCTTGAAGGCTGTCAAGACTCATTCCAGGCTGCCCAAGTCAGTGGTGGAGTCTGCAACCCTGGAGGGGTTCCAAAGCTGTGGGGATGTGGTGCTGTGGGTCGTGGTTTCGTGTTGATCTGGCGGCGCTGGGTTAACGGCTGGCCTTGATGATCTTGGGGATCTTTTCCAACCCAAACAATTTATGATTCACACAGAATCCCAGCATGGTGGATGTTGGAAGGCACCTCTGGAGATGACCTAATCCAGTCCCCTGCTGAACCCACAGCAGGTCGGTGATGACTTTTCATTTGAAATTGTGTCGGGAGCAAAAGCAAAGCTGCTTGTAGATCCTGGCGGGAAAGGGCTGAGGAGACCCAGAAGAACCCCTTTAGCCCAGGACCCTCAAGCTGCCTGGGCTCTCTCCTCTGCCCACAACCCTTTTACCACATCACCTTTCCCTAATTTATTGGTTTTGGGTGGTTGGTTTGTTTTTTTCCTCCCCCCTCCATCCTGGCAGGTGCAGATCTGGAGGGCAGCACGCAGCAGCCTGGCTTCCCAGGAAGGGGGAGGGAAGGCCATTGATTTATGATCAAAAAAGGGGGGAAAGGAAAAGAGAAAGAAAAAAAAAAAAAAAAGAAGGCAAAGCAGAATAAAAAGGAATATTTAAGCCTTCCAAAACAAAAAAGAAAGCAGGGAAATCTTGTTTCTTCCTGCGTAGGTGTTACCTGGGAATCTTTCATGTTGGACTTAAATGGAATTCAGAATGAGGAGGAACGTCACCCCGGGTGTCACCTGATCCTTGTAGCCCTCTATTAAAATTAATCCAGGCATTGATCTGTACAATTTATTAATAGCCTGGTGTGGGGAAGGGGGAATAAACAGCCCCAGCCCCAGCTGGAGCAGACCTTTGGCAGCAGGTTGCCCTTCTCGTTGTCACCTTGACACCCGGTGGTTTTATAATTGGGCTGAGGCGTCCCCGTCCTGACCTCCCAGAACCAATTAGAGAAGCAGAGACAAGACTCAGAGAATGGTTTCACTTGGAAAAGACATCCAAGATCATCAAGTGCAGCCATCAGCTCAACAGCACCATGGCTGTTAAACCATGTCCCCCAAGTGCCATGCCCACACATTCCTGGAACGCCTCCAGGGGTGGTGACTCCACCACCTCCCTGGGCAGCCCATTCCAATGCCTGACCACTCTTGCAGGAAAGAAGTTTTCCCCTAACACCTGACCTAAACCTACCCCCTGGGACTTTGGGACGTGGTTTAATGGCCATGGTGGTGCTGGGTTGATGGTTGGACTCAATGATCTTAGAGGATGGACCTCAGGAAGGAAATCTTTCCTGTACAAGTGGTCATGCAATGGGGACAGGCTGCCCAGGGAGGTGGTGGAGTCACCACCCGTGGAGGTGCTAAGGAAACGTGTGGTCATGGCACTTGGTGACATGGTTTAACAGCCATGGTGGTGTTGAGCTGATGGTTGGACTTGATGATCTTTGGACTTAATGATCTGGGTCTTTTCCACCCCAAACTATTCTTTTCCACCCCAAACTATTCTTTTCCACCCCAAACTATTCTTTTCCACCCCAAACTATTCTTTTCCACCCCAAACTATTCTTTTCCACTTGCAGGTTCCCAGATTCCCTTGGGGAACCCGCAAAGATCATCATGTCCAACTCCAAGGCGGCCATTGAGGTACTGGAGGAGGTCCAGAGGAGGGCAGTGAAGCGTTGATGGTTGGACCTGATGATCTTAGAGGTCTCTTCCAACTGAAACAATCCCATGATTCCACAACTCTCTGATTCTCTGCACTCAACAGTCCTCCTCCCTGCCCAATGGCTTGCCGGGCTGGGGTAAGGATGGCAGCAGCGGCGGCTCTAAAGGCTTAAAAACGAAGGGGAAAACAACCAACCCAACCCCCTCCCACCCCCTAACAACCCCAACCCCTCCCTCCTCCCCCCCCCCCCAAGCAAGAGCAAAGACCTAAATCTTTTTGGCTGCCTGATTAATAATCCTGTCAGGCCTATCACAGGCACTAAACAGCAATGCTGGTTGCAGCTGAATTTTTATACTTCCCTATTAATCTTTAATGATAGCTTGGTCACCTCGGCTCTTTTATCTTGTCAGATAAATGTATGGTTAACAGGATAATGAGATTTTGGGAGCCCTGCTCTAGCTTACAGCCATGCAGCACATGGGGGTGACCCTTTGCCCCTGCCAGGGGGAGCCGAGCCGAGGTGATGGTAATTGCGGGATGTGCCGGGAATGCGTTGGGAGCTGATGGATGGGTTAAACTTTGATTTGAGGTCAGGAGGTCCCTCGGCTCTGGAAGGCAACTGTGTGGTTTTATTACTTGCAGGGGCTGCTGGTGGTGGTGCTGGTGGTGGTGGTGGAGGGGATGTAATTAGATTTAGCTATTGCTTTATTAATAAGTAATTGTTCCTGCTCTTGCTCTCGGGTTGGCAAATACATTCCGCCGATAATTTCGGGCGTTGATCCGGGGGTTTTATTTATTGATGGGTGGGAAATGTGTGGCTTTGCCTGCAGCAAAGAGCAGCACACAAGCTCGCTTTGGCCACCTCTCCCGCAGCTCAGCAATATCCAAAAGGTAGGGGGCAAAAGGATGGGGTCAAAGTCTGCTCAGTGGTGCCAGAAAGGATGGGGCCTGACTCCTCTCAGCGGTGCCCGGGGACAGGACAAGGGGCAGCGGGCACGAAGTACAAGCCAGAGGGTTCCTTCTGAAGATGAGGAGAAGATTCCTTGGTGTAAGGGCCTGCAGAAGAGCAGCCTGAGAGGGGATCTGCTCAATGCTCAGCAAGAGCTGAAGGGCCTGTGGGAGGCAAGAGGATGGGGCCAGACTCTTGCCAGTGGTGCCCAGTGACAGGACAAGGGGCAGCAGACACAAACTGGACCCCCAGGAGGTTCCACCTGAAGATGAGGAGAAATTTCTTTGGTGTGAGGGTGCTGGAGCCCTGGAGCAGGCTGCCCAGGGAGGTTGTGGAGTCTCCTTGTCTGGAGAGCTTCCAAACCCCACCTGGCCATTGTGATCCTGGGCAAGCTGCCGTTGGTGCCCCTGCTTTAGCAGCAGGCTTGGACCAGATGATCTCCAGAGGTCCCTTCCAACCCCCACCATGCTGGGATTCTGTGAAGGATTTGTTATTAATTCAATAACTAACCTAATTCTGGGGAAATGGCTCTGCTGTGGAGGGCATGCATGGGTTGGCTGTGATGTCAGGGGTGATGCAAGCATCCGGGTTTGCTCTCAGAGTCATCGCTGGGCCACTAGACCCCTCCAGACCCCTCACTTTCCTCACCTCCATGCAGAGGACTCTGTCCCCTAGCACCCAACCTCTCCCCATTACCCTCCTGAATTGTGGCTGGAGTCACCACCACAAGGAAGGTCTCCCAGAGCATCCCACTCACACTGCCAGGGAGGGGCTCTTTGGAGCCACGCAGTTTGCAGCCTATCATGGTGCCAGATCCCTTTTCCTTCTCCATCTCCTTATCTTTTCCCATAAACTGCTGGAAGAACAAGGTGTTCGTGGTGGTACCAGCAAGGTGCTGAGCCCTTCCTCATCCAAAGGGCCAAGGTCTCCAAAGAACCAAAGGCCCAAAGTTGCCAAAGGGCCAAAGCTTCTGAAGGGCCAAAGGACTGAAAGACCAAAGATTCCAGTGAGCCAAAGGACCAGATGGACAAAGTTTCCAAAGAACTGAAGGACCAAAGGACCAAAGTTTCTGGAGGGCCAAAGGACTGAAGGACCAAAGTTTCTAATGAGCCAAAGGACCAAAGCTTCCAAAGAACCAAAGGACTGAAGGACCAAAGTTTCTAATGAGCCAAAGGCCCAAAGCTTCCAAAGAACCAAAGGACCGAAGGACCAAAGTTTCTAATGAGCCAAAGGACCAAAGCTTCCAAAGAACCAAAGGACCGAAGGACCAAAGTTTCTAAGGAGCCAAAGGACCAAAGCTTCCAAAGAACCAAAGGACTGAAGGACCAAAGTTTCTAATGAGCCAAAGGACCAAAGCTTCCAAAGAACCAAAGGACTGAAGGACCAAAGATTCCAGTGAGCCAAAGGACCAAAGCTTCCAAAGAACCAAAGGACTGAAGGACCAAAGTTTCTAATGAGCCAAAGGACGAAAGCTTCCAAAGAACCAAAGGACTGAAGGACCAAAGTTTCTAATGAGCCAAAGGCCCAAAGCTTCCAAAGAACCAAAGGACCGAAGGACCAAAGTTTCTAATGAGCCAAAGGACCAAAGCTTCCAAAGAACCAAAGGACCGAAGGACCAAAGTTTCTAAGGAGCCAAAGGACCAAAGCTTCCAAAGAACCAAAGGACCGAAGGACCAAAGTTTCTTATGAGCCAAAGGACCAAAGCTTCTGAAGGGCCAAAGGACTGAAGGACCAAAGTTTCTAATAAGCCAGAGGCCCAAAGCTTCCAAAGAACCAGAGGGCTGAAGGACCAAAGATTCAAATGAGCCAAAGGACCAAAGCTTCCAAAGAACCAAAGGACCGAAGGACCAAAGTTTCTAATGAGCCAAAGGACCAAAGCTTCCAAAGAACCAAAGGACCGAAGGACCAAAGTTTCTAAGGAGCCAAAGGACCAAAGCTTCCAAAGAACCAAAGGACCGAAGGACCAAAGTTTCTTATGAGCCAAAGGACCAAAGCTTCTGAAGGGCCAAAGGACTGAAGGACCAAAGTTTCTAATAAGCCAGAGGCCCAAAGCTTCCAAAGAACCAGAGGGCTGAAGGACCAAAGATTCAAATGAGCCAAAGGACCAAAGCTTCCAAAGAACCAAAGGACCGAAGGACCAAAGTTTCTAATGAGCCAAAGGACCAAAGCTTCCAAAGAACCAAAGGACTGAAGGACCAAAGTTTCTAATGAGCCAAAGGACGAAAGCTTCCAAAGAACCAAAGGACTGAAGGACCAAAGTTTCTAAGGAGCCAAAGGACCAAAGCTTCCAAAGAACCAAAGGACTGATGGACCAAAGTTTCTAATGAGCCAAAGCACCAAAGCTTCTGAAGGGCCAAAGGACTGAAGGACCAAAGTTTCTTATGAGCCAAAGGACCAAAGCTTCTGAAGGGCCAAAGGACTGAAGGACCAAAGTTTCTAATAAGCCAGAGGCCCAAAGCTTCCAAAGAACCAGAGGGCTGAAGGACCAAAGATTCAAATGAGCCAAAGGACCAAAGCTTCCAAAGAACCAAAGGACCGAAGGACCAAAGTTTCTAATGAGCCAAAGGACCAAAACTTCCAAAGAACCAGAGGGCTGAAGGACCAAAGATTCTAATGAGCCAGAGGCCCAAAGCTTCCAAAGAACCAGAGGACTGAAGGACCAAAGTTTCTTATGAGCCAAAGGACCAAAGCTTCTGAAGGGCCAAAGGACTGAAGGACCAAAGTTTCTAAGGAGCCAGAGGACCAAAGTTTCCAAAGAACCAGAGGGCTGAAGGACCAAAGTTTCTGAAGAATCAAAGGGTCAAAGCTGCCAGAGAACCAAAGTGCCAAAGGACCAAATGACCATCGTTCCTAAGGTTTCCAAAGGACCCTGGGTCCTCCTGCACACAGCCCAGGGCAGGACACCCAGCTCTTGGTAGCGGGGTGGCTTGTTTTTTTATGCCGTCGTCGTCGCTTTGCTGCTCGAAGGGAGCTCCTTGCATTAATTATGTCACCATGTAGGAAGCTCTGGCCTGTCAGAGACTTTCCTCCTCCCCCTCCCCCCTTCTTTTCTAGTCTTTTCTCCTTTTTTTTTTTTCCAAGCTCTGTTTTTCATAAAGTGGTCCTAAAATGACACGGAAAGCAGCTGCTTAAGCAATTGTGCCAATTAATGGGTCTCTGAAATTAAAACGCCTACACAGTCTAGATGAGATTTCTCCAGGAGGGAATTCAGCAATTGTCTTCATGATAATCAGGCTTGACTTGTCTTAGCACACATTAATAAAAAAGCAAATGCATTCAAAGAGATGCCCTTTAGTGGAGAATATCCACAATATCCTAATGAGTCTCCAAAAGGAGAGAGGGGGGGGGGGGAAGCAGAGAAGAGGGAGGGGAGAGGGAGGGATGCTGAGCTGGCTCCAGCCTCTCCTGAGGCAAAGGAGACTTGGAATTCATGTCATGGACTCACTGGATTCTCCTGCTGCAGCTGCCAAATAGAAAGCTCCACTCGCTGCTGAAGCAGCTGAGGAAGGGTCCCCACAGGGTTTGGAATGGAATGGAATAGAATTAGGATAGGATAGGATAGGATAGGATAGGATAGGATAGGATAGGATAGGATAGGATAGGATAGGATAGGATAGGATAGGATAGGATAGGACAGGATAGGATAGGATAGGATAGGATAGGATAGGACAAGGAATAGAATAGAATAGAATAGAATAGAATAGAATAGAATAGGGTAGAATAGAATAGGGTAGAATAGAATAGGGTAGAATAGAATAGGGTAGAATAGAATAGGGTAGAATAGAATAGGGTAGAATAGAATAGGGTAGAATAGAATAGGGTAGAATAGAATAGAATAGAAGAGGGTAGAATAAAATAGGGTGGAATGGAATGGAATGGAATGAGGATAGGATAGAATAGGATAGGGTAGGATAGGATAGGATAGGATAGGATAGGATAGGATAGGATAGGATAGGATAGGATAGGGTAGGATAGGGTAGGGTAGGGTAGAATAGAATAGGATAGGGTAGGGTAGGGTAGAATAGAATAGGATAGGGTAGGGTAGAATAGAATAGGATAGGGTAGGGTAGAATAGGATAGGGTAGGGTAGGGTAGGGTAGAATAGAATAGGGTAGGGTAGGGTAGAATAGAATAGGATAGGGTAGGGTAGAATAGAATAGAATAGGATAGGGTAGGGTAGGGTAGAATGGAATAGGATAGGATAGGGTAGAATGGAATAGGATAGGATAGGGTAGAATGGAATAGGATAGGATAGGGTAGAATGGAATGGAATAGGGTAGAATGGAATGGAATAGAATAAAGCAGGTTGGAAAAGACCTTTGAGATCATCAAGTCCAACCTATCATCCAACACCATCTAATCAACTAAACCATGGCACCAAGCTCCCCATCCAGTCTCTTCCTAAACACCTCCAGGGATGGTGACTCCACCACCTCCCTGGGCAGCACATTCCAATGGCCAATCTCTCTTTCTGTGAAGATCTTCTTCCTAACCTCCAGCCTAAACCTCCCCTGGTGCAGCTTGAGACTGTGTCCTCTTGTTCTGGTGCTGGTTGCCTGGGAGAAGAGACCAACCCCCACCTGGCTACAACCTCCCTTCAGGTAGTTGCAGAGAGCAATAAGGTCTGCCCTGAGCCTCCTCTTCTCCAGGCTAAGCAACCCCAGCTCCCTCAGCCTCTCCTCATAGGGCTTGTGGGGGTTGGTCTCTTCTGTCTAGTAGCAGGTGAAAGAATGAGAGGAAATGGCCTGAAATTGTGCCAGGGGAGGTTTAGGTTGGAGAATAGGAAACATTTCTTGACTGCAGGAGTGGCCAGGCATTGGAGGAGGCTGCCCAGGGAGGTGGTGGAGTCACTGTCGCTGAAGTTGGTCAGGAAACGTGTAGCCATGGCACTTTGGGACATGGTTTGATCGTCATGGTGGTGTTAGGTCAGTGGTTGAAATGGATGATCTCAGAAGTCTTTCCCAGCCTGAACAACTCTGTGATTCTGTGACACCTTGGGGAAGGTGAGGGGCTGCAGGGAGCACCATGAAGGTGAAACAGGCTGGTGAAATACCGGGACAGGCTGCCCAGAGACGCCCCTGGTGCACCCCTCCTATGAGGACAGGTTGGGAGAGATGGGGCGGTTCAGCCTGGAGAAGAGAAGGCTCCAGGCAGACCTTAGAGCTGCATTTCAGTATCTGAAGGGGTCCTACAGGAAGGCTGGGGAGGGACTGTTCAGAAGGGCCTGTGGGGATAGGACCAGGGGCAATCATCTGCAATGGTGCCACCCAGTACCCCATCATGTCCTCACCCTGCCTTGGGGGACAGCGAGGGGTTAGGACAGACATGATTGGTGGTGGACCATGGGCAGAGCTGCAGGGGACAGGGACAGGCTGGCCCAAGCCTTGCACTGCAAGTGCCAGGCAGCAGATCATGCTGCAGCAAGCTGCTCTGCCACCACTGCATCCTCCCCTCCAGCCCTTGGGCTCCAGATCTTCTTTCCCAGCTAAGCAAGGTCAAGCCTGCTGTCAGCACCCCAGCAGAGCCCAGCAGCCACTGGCTTGAAGTCCAGTGGCCTGTACTGGTGCCTTCTGCAGCAGGGCCCTGGGGTGGGCTGTAGTTCAAGTATAGATTTGCAGCTGACTGACAGAGCTTTTGCTCTGTCTGGAGAAGCTGAGCATCACTGCCACCATCCCTGCCTGGAGGGGTTCCTGGCATCTCCCTTGCCAGCTTGTCACTGAAGAGGCTCCATGGCTCAGCCACAGAAACCTCCTGGTGGGGCAGGGTGTGATGCAGGAGAGGTGCCTGTGGAGCAGTCTGTTGGAGCTTCTCTGGATTTTGTGTTTGGCTGAAGACAGGAGACGAGAGACACCTGCACTGCCTCTGGGTTCACTCCTGCTCTGAAGAGAAGAGCAGAGCAGGACAACCACGGTGCTGATGGACATGGTTTCTGGTAGTGGCGGCCTTGTGAGCTCCGGGTGAGCAGTTACACTTGGTGATCTCAAAGGTCTCCTACAGCCTCAAGAGTTCTGTGATTCTATGAGGAGCTCACAGGACTCTGGGGCTCTCTGGGGGCTCTTCCTGCAGAGCACCGTGATGATTCCTGCTGTGATGTAGGAGGAAGCCAGTGATGGTGGCGGGCAGGGGCTGTTGACCTGACAACACGATTCCTGCCTGTGGTGAATGGAGTTTGGAAGAGTTGGATTCCTTCTTGGCCATGCTCAGCTCTTTAGAGAGGAAGAAGAAATGTTTAACACAGGTGAGACCCTGGCCCAGGTTGCCCAGAGAGATGGGAGAGGTCACATCCCTGCAACTATTGCAGGTCAGGATGTCTGGGGCTCTGAGCAACCTGTTCTGGTTGCAGATGTCCCTGCTGACTGTGGGGGGATTGGGCTGGATGAGCTTTAAAGGTCCCTTCCCGCCCAAATCATTCCCATGGGATAGGACTGGGTGGCTTAACCTGGACTCCAGAGCTGGACCCAGCACTGCAGGGGAGGGGTCTCACAGGTGTAGAGCAGAGGGGGCAGAATCCCCTGCCTTGGTTTGATGTCAGGTCATCATCTGAATGACAAGGAGACCTCTGGACATCCATGCAGTTGTTCTGGCAACATCCCAATAGGGACCACCACTGAGGACAGCCTGCAGCCATGTGAGCATGTTACATGTGAGTGCATGGCACATGTGTGTGCAGCTCCCCCTGTTCACAGATTCACAGCATGGGTTGGGTTGGAAGGGACCTTAAAGATCATCTAGTCCCGAGCCCCTGCCACAGGCAGGGACACCTCCCTCTAGAGCAGGTTGCTCAAGGCCTCATCCACCTTGGCCTTGAGCACCTTCAGGGAGGGAGCATCCACAGCCTCCCTGGGCAGCCTGTTCCAGTGTCTCCTCACCCTCAGTGTTCTGCAACCCAAGGCCTGTGCACAACGATCCCCGTGGCAGACACCTTGTTTCCTTCCCTTCCTAATTAGCTGCTGTGCTGCTCGAGTTCTGCTTGTGTTTGGTGACTGCTGCCTCCTGACAGTTGCCTGGGAAAGTCTCTGCTCTTATTTTTCCCCTCTCAGCCCCCCCCCTCCCTCTCCTCCCTTGTTAGTTTCATTTCAAATATTTAAGAGGCTTTAAAAACAAAAGTATTTAGAGCAAACACGATCTTCCCCATGCAAAATTGATGACAGAAAAAGGCTTCCAGCTCAACACCCCACCACTGCTTGCTGCTGGAGCGAAGCAAAGCATCCAGTTCACCCAAAAACCAGTTAAAGAGGGGGACTGGCACCAGTGGCTGCTGGGCTGGAACTGGTGCCAGGGTCACTTTGAGCTCCGGTTGTCCAGTCCCTCTTGGTCCCCAAGCTGCTCCTGCTGCCTGTGGGATCCTGTCCTGCAGCTCCTCGTGTACCCGTGTGTGGGCAGGGCGGGGTGGCTCGGCCCAGGAGGACACAAAAGTCTGTCAGGTATTCCTTGTTCCTCTTTCTTGGTGCTTTCTTCTTTTTGCCTTCTTCCTCTTTTACTTTCTTCTTCCTCTTCCTTCCTCTTCCTCCTTCTTCCTCTTCCTCCTTCTTCCTCTTCCTCCTTCTTCCTCTTCCTCCTTCTTCCTCTTCCTCCTTCTTCCTCTTCCTCCTTCTTCCTCTTCCTCCTTCTTCCTCTTCCTCCTTCTTCCTCTTCCTCCTTCTTCCTCTTCCTCCTTCTTCCTCTTCTTCTTCCTCCTTCTTCCTCTTCCTCCTTCTTCCTCTTCCTCCTTCTTCCTCTTCCTCCTTCTTCCTCTTCCTCCTTCTTCCTCTTCCTCCTTCTTCCTCTTCCTCCTTCTTCCTCTTCCTCTTCCTCCCTCTTCCTCTTCCTCCCTCTTCCTCCCTCTTCCTCCCTCTTCCTCCCTCTTCCTCCCTCTTCCTCCCTCTTCCTCCCTCTTCCTCCCTCTTCCTCCCTCTTCCTCCCTCTTCCTCTTCCTCCCTCTTCCTCCCTCTTCCTCCCTCTTCCTCCCTCTTCCTCCCTTCCTTCTTCCTCCCTCTTCCTCCCTCTTCCTCCCTCTTCCTCCCTCCTCCCTCTCTCCCTCTCCCTCTCCTTCCTCCCTCTCCCTCTCCCTCTCCCTCTCCCTCTCCCTCTCCCTCTCTCCCTCTCCCTCTCCCTCTCCCTCTCCCTCTCCCTCTCCCTCTCCCTCTCCCTCTCCCTCTCCCTCTCCCCCTCCCCCTCCCCCTCCCCCTCCCCCCTCCCCCTCCCCCTCCCCCTCCCCCTCCCCCTCCCCCTCCCCCTCCCCCTCCCCCTCCCCCTCCCCTCCTTTTCCCCCTCCCTTCCCCTCCCTTCCCCTCCCTTCCCCTCCCTTCCCCTCCCCTTCCTCTTCCCGCTTCTTCCTCTCCTCCTTCCTCCTCCTCCTCCTTTCTTTTCCTTCATCTTATTTCTTTCTTCTCCTTGTTATTATTGTTCATTCCTTAATGAAGGAGCCAAGCTTTACTTATTTATTTCTCTGCCTGTCTGTTTATGTCTTTATTTCTGTTCCTCAGCATCATTTTAGCTTTCTCAGATCCATCCTGGTTTGAGCAAATGCATCAGTTGCAGCTGGGTGAGAAGGTAACAAACACAGACTCAGGAGCACAGTCACTACCAGTTTTAGACCATTTCTCCTGATAACTGGTTGGAACCAGGCATTTATTCCCCCCAAAGATTTGATTCCTTGGCTTGTTTCATTAATCTCTATTTGTTTAATCAGCTGCTAAATCTGTTTAATCACTGGTTTAAGTGGGACGATTACAGGAAGATATTTAATGCTCAGTACCAGAGCTGCTCTGACATCTAAGCCACCCCTTCCTTCTAGCCCTTTTCCTCCTGGTTTCATCATGGTTTTTAATCACCTTGTTTTGTGCAGGAAGCACCCAGGATCCCATCCACTGGGATTTCCCCGAGGAATCTGGCATCTCCCACCAGTAATGGCTGGCCCTCCCACCAAAAGCCAGTGGTTACAGAGATGGTACCTCTGGGTACCACCTACCATGGGTGGTGCCAACCCTGGTACCAGAGATGAGATGCTGGATGCAACCTGAAGGACGATCTCCATCCTGGATCATCTTTCAGCCACTGGATTTTGTGCCCTGAAGCCAGTCCCTGTGGGAGGTAGAGCCCTATGAGGAGAGGCTGAGGGAGCTGGGGTTGCTTAGCCTGGAGAAGAGGAGGCTCAGGGGAGACCTCACTACTGTCTACAACTACCTGAAGGGAGGTTGTAGCCAGGTGGGGGTTGGTCTCTTCTCCCAGGCAACCAGCACCAGAACAAGAGGACACAGTCTCAAGCTGTGCCAAGGGAAGTTTAGGCTGGAGGTGAGGAGAAAGTTCTTCCCAGAGAGAGTTGTTAGCCATTGGAATGTGCTGCCCAGGGAGGTGGTGGAGTCACCATCACTGGAGGTGTTTAGGAAGAGACTGGATGGGGTGCTTGGTGCCATGGTTTAGTCATGGGGTCTGTGGTGACAGGTTGGACTTGATGATCTTTGAGGTGTCTTCCAACCTTGGTGATTCTGTGCAGCAGATGAGCACCAGCATAGTTTTTAGGGATAATATCAAGGGAATTTGGAGTCCTTGAGCTTTAGGGGACAGAAAGGGGGGATGGTGGCTGCTGCAGGACTTGCAGGCTAAAGCCAGAGAAGAGGAACATGTCCTGAGGTGACTTAGCCAGGACACCTCATGTGGGAGCTTAATAATCATTATTTTCTTTTTCCCCTGGTGTTTCCCCTCTCTCCACCAGCTCCCAGCCCCTCCCTGTCCACTCCAGCCACTTGTCAAGTTAACCTCATGAAGGGCAAGAAGGACAAGCCTAAGGTCCTGCACCTGGGCAGGAACAGCTCTCTGCAGTAGTACAGGTGAGGGGTGACCTGCTGGGAAGCAGCTCTGTGGAGAAGGACCTGGGGGTGCTGGGGGACAGCAAGATCACTGGGAGCCAGAATGTGCCCTCGTGGCCAATGAGGCCAGTGGTCTCCTGAGGGCCAGCAGGTTGAGAGAGGTTCTCCTCCCACCTCTCCTCTCCTCTGTCCACAGCTGGAGTACTGGGACCAGTTCTGGGCTCCCCAGTTCAAGAGACAAGGATCTAGTGGAGAGAGTCCAGTGGAGGCTACAAAGATGCTGAGGGGCCTGGAGCATCTCTGTGAGGGGAGGAAAGGCTGAGAGCCCTGGGGCTGTTGAGCCTGGGGAAGGGCAGCCTGAGAGGGGATCTGCTCAATGCTCAGGAAGAGCTAAAGGGTGGGTGGCAAGAGGATGAGGCCAGACTCTTGTCAGCGGTGCCCAGTGACAGGACAAGCAGAAAGAGGCCCAAACTGGAGCCCAGGAGGTTCCATGTGACCATGAGGAGAAAGTTCTTTGTTGTGAGGGCGCTGGAGCCCTGGAGCAGGCTGCCCAGAGAGGTCGTGGAGTCTCCTCTGGAGAGCTTCCAAACCCATGGGTGCCACCATGGACGTGGCACTTGTAGCCACCGTTTGGTTAGTCATGAGGTGTTGGGTGACAGGTTGGACTTGATGACCTTTGAGGTCTTTTCCAACCTTGTTGATTCTATGATCCTGGGCAAGCCGCTGTGGGTGCCCCTGCTTGAGCAGCGGGGTTGGACTGGATTATCTCCAGAGGTCCCTTCCCAACCCTGGGATTCCATGATCCTCCCCTCCTCTCTGCCCCTGGCCAAGGGAAGGGATGAGCTCTCCCCGTGCCAGTCGCGTTTTCGCCCGCAGAGGCCGGGTCGGTATCCCGCCACATCTTGGTAGCCCTTCGAGTTTGGCTGCTCCAGTTGTTGGTGGCCTCAATCACGGGGGGGGAGTGTGTGTGTGTGTGTGTCTGTGTGTGTGTGTGGGGATGTGACATTTTATGCATTAATAAAAGAATTAAAAATATACATCCATATATAAAGGGCGATGGAAGCTCTGGTGGGACCCGAGGAGGAGCCTGCCAGGCAGCATGTTAACGAGCAGCGCGGCGCAGGGCAATTTCAACCCGATGGTTTTCCTTGCGGGGGGGCTGGGGGTGGAGGGGAGCTGAGGAGGATTATTTCCCCTCACCCCCTCCTCCCCTTTCCCTCTTCCCCCTTTTTTTTTTTTTTTTTTTTTTTTTTGTTTAACATTTCTTTTAGCATCTCCATAGGGGATTCCTGGTCCAGCTTCCCCCCCCTCCCTGGGTAAGGAGGAACCGGCCACCCACCACCACCCCAGCGCTAATTGCGGCGACCATTGGGCAATTTGCGGCGGGCAGCGGGGGTGGGTGGGTGGTTGTTGTGTGTAGTGTGTGTGTGTGTGTTTTTTTTTTCCACCCTGGCAGCTCTTGTCCTCATTACTGAATAATTCATCACTGCATTAATGTCTTCAGATCCCATCGTGCTGCTTGCTGCTCTCTCCTCCTCGAGCCCACTTGGGAAAAACTTTATTATGCCTTGCTCTGACGACAGAGTATACAGATAAAAGATAATTGCTTGGCTTGACTCCCCCATTGATATGAAAATCAGCTTTAAATTATTCACCGCGGTTTAAAGGTTAGTTGAAGGTTATGATGGGGGGGGGGGAGGGGGAAAAGAAAGGAGGGGGGGAATAAAAAAAACCCATAATAAAAATTAAGAAAGACACCCCCCCCCCTCTAAAAATATATCACTCTCCACGAGGTTGCCGTTGGAGGCGAGACAGGTTGGGAAGGGCTAATTTGCACGGCGGGTCGGAGGCGGCTTGTTGTGAATAAACCACGAGGACCCTCCAGAGATTTTAATCGCCCCAGAAGTCAATTATTTATCAGCAAATTACGCTCAGCTGCTCGGGTAGAGCCAACACACTTAGGCATGAATAGGGACAAGATGGAACCTATATCACTTAATACCCCTCCTTGTACCACCGCCGCGGCGCTTTCCTGCCTCTAATCCCGGCTGGAATTTAACGAGCGGTTGAGTTTCAGAGGGTGGGGTGGGGGGGGTGGGGGGTTGGGGGGTGGGTGGGGGCTGATCCTGCCTCCTTTTAGACTCTCCTGTTTGTTTGATTCTTCCTCCCTTCAGCTTCCAACCTCCAGCCCCGGCTCCTCTTTTGTGCGGCTGCTTTATCAATGGAATTAAAGGCTTGGAAATTTCCCCGCCGAGCGCTAGGGAGCGGAACGCGGGGTGGGAGCTTTGCCGAGCTTTAGCTGGGCTTTCACTTCGTGTTCCTTTATGTGGAAACTATTCCAGCCTCCGGCGCTGGGAGAGTGGCAAAATCTCCTGTCTTGGAGTTCGTAATGAGCGCTCTGGCGGTGCTGGTGGCTTTGGGGAAGCAGGGCTGGCTCTCCGCAGCAGGCTCGCCCCGACCGCGACGCTTCCCCGATCCCCACGCAGACAGCTTGCCCTGGGAAGCTGAGGTCGTGAGATGGGATCCCAAGCTGGCAGCACGGTGGTGGAAATTGCTGCTGTTAGGAAGAAATCCTTCACAGAAAGAGTGTTATTGGCCATTGGAATGGGCTGCCCAGGGAGGTGGTGGAGTCGCCATCACTGGAAGTGTTTAAGGAGAGACTGGATGAGGCACTTAATGCCATGGTTTAGTTGATTAGATGGTGTTGGATGCTAGGTTGGACTTGATGACCTCAAAGGTCTTTTCCAACCTGGTTGATTCTGTGTTCTGTATTCCTGCTAGGATGTGGATGTGTAAAATGGAGATGTAATAGAGGGGTTGGCTTGATGGTTGAACTCCATGACTTTAGGAGGCTTTTCCAACCTTAATGGCTTTATGATTCCATGATTCTGTGATTCCATGATTTTGTGATTCTATGATTCCATGCTTCTATTATTCCATGCTTCTATTATTCCATGATTCAGTGTCTCAATGATTCTGTGGTTCTGTCCTTTGAGCTTCAAATGCAGGTGCACTCAAAAGACATCTACACCTTCCAGCTGGCTAGGCCGCCATGCAGCGAGACCTCAACAGACTGGAGAGGTGGGTGGAGGCAAACCTGGTGAAGTTCAACAGGGAACCTCATGAAATCCAACAAGGAACCTCAGAAAGTTCAACAAGGGTATGCCTGTGGCCCTGCCCTGGGAAGGAATAAGGTGAGGGACTGACCTGATGGGAAGCAGCTCTGTGAAGAAGGACCTTGGAGTGCTGGTGGACAACAAGGAGCCAGGATTGTGCCCTTGCGGATAAGAGGTCTCCTGGGAGGCATGAAGAAGATTGTGGCCAGCAGGTCAAGGGAGGTTCTCCTCCTTCTCTATTTTGCCCTATATGAGGCCACAGCTGGAGTCCTGGGTCCAGTTCTGTGCTCCTCAGTTCAAGAGACACAGGGAACTGCTGGAGAGAGTCCAGTGGAGACTGGGAAGATACTGAGAGGGCTGGAGCTCCAAACCCCACTGGCCATTGTGATGCTGGGCAAGCTGCTGTGGGTGCCCCTGCTCTAGCAGGGGGCTTGGGTTGGATGATCTCCAGAGGCCCCTTCCAACCTCCAGCATGCTGGGATCCTGGGGCTCCCAGAATCACAGAATATTTTGGGTTGGCAAGGGACCTTTAGGGAACCTCTTGTCCAGCCTCTGAATTCCTTTGGGTTGGGTTAGAAGGGACCTTAAATATCATCTCCTGTACTCAGCACTGGTTAGGCCACACTTTGAGGACTGTGTCCATTTCTGGACCCCTCAGTTTAAGAAGGACATTGAGACACTTGAATGTGTCCAGAGAAGGGCAACAAGGCTGGGGAGAGGCCTTGAGCAAGGCTGTGAGGAGAGGCTGAGGGAGCTGGGGTTGCTGAGCCTGGAGAAGAGGAGGCTCAGGGGAGACCTCATTGCTCTCTACAACTCCCTGAAGGGAGGTTGTAGCCAGGTGGGGGTTGGTCTCTTCTCCCAGGCAAGCAGCACCAGAACAAGAGGACACAGTCTCAAGCGGTGCCAGGGGAAGTTTAGGCTGGGGGTGAGGAGAAAGTTCTTCCCAGAGAGAGCTGTTAGCCATTGGGATGTGCTGCCCAGGGAGGCGGTGGAGTCACCATCACTGGAGGTGTTTAGGAAGAGACTGGATGGGGTGCTTGGTGCCATGGTTTAGTTGATTAGATGGTGTTGGGTGACAGGTTGGACTTGATGGTCTTTGAGGTCTTTTCCAACCTTGGTGATTCCATGATTCTATCCAATTCCAACTCCTTGCCGTGGGCAGGGACACCTCCCACTGCAGCAGGTTGCTTAAGGTCTCACCCAGCCTGGCCTTCAACACCTCCAGGGAGGGGGCATCCACAACCTCCAAGGGCAAAGCGTTTCAGGGCCTCACCACCCTCACTGTCAAGAATTTCTTCCTCATCTCCAGGGGGGTGGGAAATGGCAGTAATAATAATAGCAACAGTGACAGAATAGTAATGCTAAAAGAATAATTAATATTAAGAAGAATAGTAGCAATAATTATTATTATTAATAAAAGTAAGAACAGGAATAATAAAAACAAGGGGAAGAAATGGAAGGAGAAGAAGAATTCCTGTCTTCCCTGCATCCCCAGCCCTATCTCCAGCAGCAGGAGCTGGGTTCCCAGCACAGGGGAGCCTTGGGTCTATCTTTTCAGCCAGGCATGGCTGGGTGGCTGGGCGGGGAGAGATTAGTGAGCTAATTGGGTGGAACTGGTGGAGCTGGAATACATATTGATGGGCTTGTCAGGCTGAGCCTGTTGCCGAGGGCACGTTCAAGCTGGGGAGGGAGTGCTTTGATCCTGCAGAAAGCATGTTGCTGTCTCCTGTTCTCGTTATCAGAGGTGCCTCAGGAGCCTGTTTTTAAAGCACCTTGAGATGTCCACCCTCCGGGGACCGAGGAAGAGGTGAAGGAGGAGGATGGGGCGGGGTGAAACAGCACGGGGACCAAAAGTGGTGCTGAGGGAGGCTGCTCCAGCAGCGGTCACAATAGGTAAGGGTTGACATTTTATCCCTGATCTCAGAGGTCTTTTCCAAGCAAAACAGTGCTAAGATTTCAGTTTCAGGTGATGGATCGAGAGGAAACGACCTGAAATGGTGCCGGGGGAGGTTCAGGTTGGAGAGTTGGAACACTTTCTTCCCTGCAAGAGTGGTCAGGCACTGGAACAGGCTGCCCAGGGAGGTGGTGGAGGTCACCATCCCCAGAGGTGTTCAAGAAACTTGTGGCCATGGCACCTGGGGACGTGGTTTGATGGCCATGCTGGGGTTGGGTTGATGGTTGGGCTTGATGATCGCAGAGGGCTTTGCCAACTAAAACCATTCTGTGATTCTAACTTGGGGATATCCCCATTATCCATATGGAATTGCTCTACCTCTGACCTGGGACAACTCCACTGGCAACCAGCCTTGCTTCCCAGGTGGAGTGTGTGGGCCTCCAGTGTGATCCTTCAGGTACTGGAAGGCTGCTTTAAGATCTCCCTGGAGCCTGCTCTTCTCCAGGCTGAACAGCCCCAACTCTCTCAGCCTGTCCCCATGGGGGAGGTGCTCCAGCCCTCTGATCATCCTTGTGGCCTCCTCTAGACCCACTCCAGCAGTTTCAGAGAATCATAAAACCAACAAGGTTGGAAAAGACCTCAAAGATCCTCAAGTCCAACCTGTCACCCAACACCTCATGACTACTAAACCATGGCACCTAGAGCCACATCCAAGCCCCTCTTGAACACCTCCAGGGGATGGTGACTCCACCACCTCCCTGGGCAGCACATTCCAATGGCTAACAGCTCTCTCTGGGAAGAGCTTTCTCCCCACCTCCAGCCCAAACCTCCCCTGGCGTGTGCTGGGGCCGCCAGAACTGGGCATGGGACAGCATCTCTGGCCACTGCTGGAGAAGGATGAGGTACCAGCAGCTCTTTTCCCCACCCCAAACCTGACTGCTTTGGTGGAGCCTCAAGGAAAAATTGGCTGCCCAGCTTTTCATCAGCTAGAGACGGGGCTGGACCTTTCATGCACTCCCACGTTAGCCTCTCCTCCATCTTCAGAGGTATGAAAATCCCTCTTAAATCATTCAGCAGCTCTCTAATGTATTCACAACGTGGACTACAGAACAAGATCTGGAACACTCCTTTCTGAATTTCTTCCCCCCCCCAGAAAGACTATTAAATGGTGACACCTTGACACAGGCAAGAAGCAGATGAGATTAAAAAGTAAGAACTGCTGAGAAATCTGAGTGCCTGCACGCCCTGGCAGAATGAAAATCCTTGGTAGGAGCATTGAAAGAGAGCATTTCTGACTAGTGATGAATGCCAGAGCCCTGCCCGCTGCTTTCTGTGGCATCAAGGCGCGGGGCTTCCTCTCAGGTAAATTGCAGAGCACTTAGAGGAGGTGGGGAGGTAGAGGAGGAAGATGAAGAGGGAGGAGGGACAGGCAGCATGCTCCTGGACTTGAGCTGGGGTGCAGCATCTCCCAGAATCACAGAATGGGGTGGAAGGGACCTTAAAGACCATGTAGCTCCAACTCTACTGCCATGCATCTCCTCTTGGGCTGGGCTGAGGTGCAGCAGCATCTCCTGAGCTGGGAAGCAACATCTCTTCCTGGGCTGAGGTGCAGCATCATCATCTCCTGAGCTGGGGTGAGGTGCAGCAGCATCTCCTGAGCTGGGATGCAGCATCTCTTTCTGGGCTGAGGTGCAGCAGCATCTCCTGAGCTGGGATGCAGCATCTCTGCCTGGGCTGGGGTGCAGCATCATCTTCTCCTGGGCTGAGGTGTAGCAGTATCTCCTGAGCTGGGGTGAGGTGCAGCAGCATCTCCTCCTGGGCATCTCCTCCCGGGCCGGGGTGCAGCAGCATCTCCTCCTGGGCCGGGGTGCAGCAGCATCTCCTCCTGGCAGCATCTCCTCCCGGGGGTGCAGCAGCATCTCCTCCTGAGCTGGGCCGGGGTGCAGCAGCATCTCCTCCTGGGCCGGGGTGCAGCAGCATCTCCTCCTGGGCCGGGGTGCAGCAGCATCTCCTCCTGGGCCAGCATCTCCTCCTGGGGTGAGCAGCATCTCCTCCTGGGCAGCAGCAACTCCTCCTGGGCTGGGGCCCAGCAGCATCTCCTCCTGGGCTGGGGTGCAGCAGCATCTCCTCCTGGGCTGGGGTGAGGTGCAGCAACTCCTCCTGGGCCCAGCAGCATCTCCTCCTGGGCTGGGGCCCGGGGTGCAGCAGCATCTCCTCCTGGGCTGGGGCAGCAGCATCATCTCCTGAGCTGGGCAGCAGCATCCTCCTTCCTGGCAGCATCTCTTCCTGGGCCGGGGTGCAGCAGCATCTCCTCCTGGACTGGGGTGCAGCAGCATCTCCTCCTGGGCTGGGGTGCAGCATCATGGGTTAGTTGTTTAGGTGCAGGTGCAACTCCTCCTGGGCCAGGTGCAGGATTCCTCCTGAACTGGGTTGGACAGCAGCATCTTCCTGGTCTCTTTCAACCTCTCCTCCTGTATTGTATTGTATTACCATCTCCTCCTGGGCCGGGGTGCAGCAGCATCTCCTGGGCTGGGGTGCAGCAGCATCTCCTGGGCTGGGGTGCAGCAGCATCTCCTCCTGGGCGATTCAGCTGGTGAGGAGCTCATGGGGAGCTGCTGAGGGGCTCGTGGGGACCTGGTGAGGTCGTTTCATCTGCCTGTGACATTTGAAATCCCCTGGAGGCAGCTGGTGGATGAAAGCAGGAGATGAAGGAGCTGGCTTTTCTTGGCACAATTAATCATTTATTAGCTAATCAGGAACGCTCACAGGAGACGAGGGAGAGGGAGAAGCTCGTTTTTAATAGGAATTAGTTAGCTTTGGGTTATTTTTCCCCCTTCACTCTGATTTCCCAAGGAAAATTGGAGGTTGGCTTTTCCAACAGTCACCCCCTCCCCACTTCCCACCACCCAAACCCCCCTTTAGCGTGGCTGGGCTGACCCAGAAAGCCACCTGGTGTCTGAAACCCATGGCACAGAGCAGCAAGGAAGAGGGAGAAGGGGCTACTGCCCTATTTCAGAGGACGTTTCTGCTTCTGCTGGCATCAGGATCCTGCCCTGGTGGCATGAAGGAGTTGCTGTGGGCACCCTGGGGTCTCCCCACCAATGCAGCATGGTGCATGGGTGATTAGCTGACCCCAAAGCCGGCTTTGGCACTGCTGGCAGCAATGGGGAGTGTGCCAAACCGGACTGCCCCACTTCTTGGTTATGGGACCGTTGTGCCCAGTAGGAATCTCTTTGTCTTACACCTGGCGAGGCTAGAGCCTTGCCTTTTCCCACCTCCAGCAGTGGTTTGTCACTCCAGATCCCAAAGATCTCTACCATAATGGATGTGCTGTGCTTGCTTTGATGGGAAAGGGTAATTTCTGGATGAGTCAGGAGCCTTTGGGTACTTCTCATATGGAAACCCCTCCCTATAGGGCAGCAGCTCTGGCTGAGGGGTTCCCATAGTCCTGGGTCTCTCTTCCACAGCCCCAGAGCACAGGTAGTAGAATCATTATGATTGGAAAAGAGCTCCAGGAAGTTTCCCTTCATGTCCAGATAGAACTTCCTGGGTTCCACTTTGCTCCTGTTTCTCCACTGAACACCACTGACAAGAGTCTGGCCCCATCCTTTTGGCCCCCACCCATTATCTCTTGCTGAGCATTGGGCAGATCCCCTCTCAGGCTGCTCTCCTCCAGGCTCAGCAGCCCCAGGGCTCTCAGCCTTTCCTCCTCACAGAGATGCTCCAGGCCCCTCATCATCTGTGTAGCCTCCACTGGGCTCTCTCCACTATTTCCCTGTCTCTCTTAAACTGGGAAGCCCAGAACTGGTCCCAGTGCCTTGCTAGGGCAGAGGAGAGGGAAGGAGAACCTCCCCTTGACCTGCTGGCCACAATCTTCCTTATGCTCCCAGGGGACCATTGGCCTTCTTGGCCATGAGGACACATTACTGGCTCATAGGGAACTTCTTGGCCACCAGAACTCTCAGGTCATTCTCCAAAGAGCTGCTTCCCAGTAGGTCACCCCCTCTTCTGTACTAGTGCAGGGGGTTGCTCCTCCCCAGGTGCAGGACTCTGCACTTGCCTTTGCTGACCTTCATGTGGAGTTCCTTGTTGAACTCCACAAGGTTTCTCTCCAGCCTCCTCTCCATCCCACCCAGGTTTTGCTGAGGGCAGCCCAGCCTGGCGGGGTGTCAGCCACATCTGCTGCACCCAGCGAAGAGAGGCTGGAAGTGGGTATGCAGAGCATCCTGGCTGCCCACCCTTGTCATCCTGAGGGAGGCACATCTCAGAAAGGGGCTGGCACGAGAAGCCATCAGCCCTCTGCACCTCCCTGCCAAGGTCAGGCCCGGGGGCTCTGGCAGTCAGATGGACGGCACGCTCCCATCTGGGATTCTTCACCACTGTGTCAGCATCATTCCTTCGTGCCCTAGAGACAAACATGTCACAGCCTGGAAGAGAGAGGGAGCAATGGGAGAGGTTTGTCATCCTCAGGGCCTGAGGAGCTTGAGCTGGCAGGGGCAGGAGGAATGGAGGAATGAGCTGGAGGAGCAGGAGAGTTCTGATGGGGGGAAGGTTGGACTTGGTGATCTTTGAGGTCTTTTCCAACCTTATTGAATCTATGATTCTATGAAGCAGCTCACACTGGCCCTGGGTGCAGCCCAGCTTGTGCATGGAAGGTGGCCAGGTCCAGACCTTCTTACTACAAACCCACCAGCATCCCTTGAGGAGCCACTCCACGGCAGTGGGAGTCAGAGAGGAGCTGAGGGCTGGGTCACGTCCTGGAGAAGGGTTCCCTGGGATGAGATGCTGCTGGCAGGAGCTGGAACAGGCAGGGTGGGCAGGATCTGTGCCTGCTCTGAGCTCTGCACCAGCCCTTGGGGCCAGGACAGGCTTTCTGAGTAGTGGGAACAAACGAAATCCCAGCATGGTGGGGGTTGGAAAGGAGCTCTGGAGATCTTCTAGTCTAACCCCCTGCTAAAGCAGGGTCATCAGGATCACAATGCCTGGGTGGGCTTGGAGACTCTACAATCACTGTTGGTATTCTGCTTCAGGGCTTTGGCACCCCCAAAACACTGCCCTGAGCTGTCATCTTCCAGACAGATCCCTGGAAGCCCCTGGGAAGACATCGTGGGCATTGGACCCATAGCTATGCACAAGGCTCCAGAGCGTTGCAGGACATCAACCACCCCTAGGGTATTTCTGCAGGGTCCAGGGGCTGTGGTTGGTCACTGCCTCCCTAATCCTGCTCATGGGAATTTTGTTAAAGCTTCTGGAATCCTGTGAGGTGAAAGTCATAGAAGGGTTTGGCTTGGAAAAGACCTCTGTGCCCGTCGAGTCCGACCATCAGCACCACTATGGCCACTGAGCTGTGTCCCAGCGTGCTGTGGCCACAGGTTTCTTGAACACCTCCAGGGCTGGTGACCCCACCACCTCCCTGGGCAGCCTGTCCCAATGCCTGACCACTCCTTCAGGAAAGGAATTGCTCCTAATCTCCAATCTAAACCTCACCTGGGGCAACTCTGGGGCCACTCCCTCTTGTTCTGTGGCTTGTTGCTTGGGAGAAGAGACCGACCCCCACCTGGCTCCAGCTCTGTAGAGAGCCAGAAGGTCTCCCCCTCAGCCTCCTGTTCTCCAGTCTCAACAACCCCAGTGTTCCTCAGCTGCTCCTCCCCAGCCCTGTTCTCCATGCCCTTCCCCAGCTTCCTTGCTCTTCTCTGGGCCTGCTCCACCCCCTCAACGTCCTTCTTGGAGTGAGGCAGCCAAAACTGCCCCCAGGAGTCGAGGTGGTGGCCAGGATTCCAGGAGAGGCCTCGCCGCTGCTGAGCCCAGGGCGACAATCCCGTTCTTGGCCCCCACCGCTGCTGATAAATCTCCGTTTCCTCCGGGGGAGAGAGTCAGGTTTCGGCGTTCATAGCTCGCAGTGATGAACAGCAGCCTCTCAAACCAAGGGAAAACAAGCCCAAATATATTACATTTGAAAGCCTGGGTGACATTTTGGGGCCTGACTCCTGATTTCTGACTCTTTGGAAGCAGTCGATGCCGCAATCAATTCATTCCGGGGGCAGGGGGCTGGGGGTGGGTTTGCCGCTTCCTCGGCTGATTGCTTCAGGAGAGGTTTTTAATTCTCCTATAAATACTTCAGCTTTACACCAGCAGCCCCAGTCAGCTGGGTGCTAATCCCAGTTCTGCCTTTCAGGTAAGGCTTGAAAGGCAATGAAAGCTCCTCAGTAGTAGCTAATCAGAGATTAGCTTTGATCACACGTTGTTAGCCCGGGCCAAGCCGAGTCAAATCCGCCGGCAGACCTCGCATCCAGAGAGCTTTGTCCTGAGCTCTGAATGGGAAGCCCTGTCCCCGGGGGAGGCAGAGGAGATGTTTTCTCTTCTACTTCTAGATAGTTCTCTTTTGAGTTCTGGGTATTTATCTTCTAGATATTCACCCCTGATTTCAGGACATTCCTCTTTGATTTCAGGATGCTCCTCTTCTAGACATTCCTCTTTGATTTCAGGATGTTCCTCTTCTAGACATTCCTCTTTGATTTCAGGATGTTCCTCTTCTAGACAGTCCTCTTTGATTTCAGGATGTTCCTCTTCTAGACATTGCTCTGATTTCAGGATGTTCCTCTTCTAGACATTGCTCTGATTTCAGGATGTTCCTCTTCTAGACAGTTCTCTTTGATTTCAGGATGTTCCTCTTCTAGACATTGCTCTGATTTCAGGATGTTCCTCTTCTAGACAGTTCTCTTTGATTTCAGGATGTTCCTCTTCTAGACATTGCTCTGATTTCAGGATGTTCCTCTTCTAGACATTGCTCTGATTTCAGGATGTTCCTCTTCTAGACATTGCTCTGATTTCAGGATGTTCCTCTTCTAGACAGTTCTCTTTGATTTCAGGATGTTCCTCTTCTAGACATTGCTCTGATTTCAGGATGTTCCTCTTCTAGACAGTCCTCTTTGATTTCAGGATGTTCCTCTTCTAGACAGTCCTCTTTGATTTCAGGATGTTCCTCTTCTAGACATTGCTCTGATTTCAGGATGTTCCTCTTCTAGACATTGCTCTGATTTCAGGATGTTCCTCTTCTAGACAGTTCTCTTTGATTTCAGGATGTTCCTCTTCTAGACATTGCTCTGATTTCAGGATGTTCCTCTTCTAGACAGTCCTCTTTGATTTCAGGATGTTCCTCTTCTAGACAGTCCTCTTTGATTTCAGGATGTTCCTCTTCTAGACATTGCTCTGATTTCAGGATGTTCCTCTTCTAGACATTGCTCTGATTTCAGGATGTTCCTCTTCTAGACAGTTCTCTTTGATTTCAGGATGTTCCTCTTCTAGACATTGCTCTGATTTCAGGATGTTCCTCTTCTAGACAGTTCTCTTTGATTTCAGGATGTTCCTCTTCTAGACAGTTCTCTTTGATTTCAGGATGTTCCTCTTCTAGACATTGCTCTGATTTCAGGATGTTCCTCTTCTAGACAGTTCTCTTTGATTTCAGGATGTTCCTCTTCTAGACAGTTCTCTTTGATTTCAGGATGTTCCTCTTCTAGACATAGCTCTGATTTCAGGATGTTCCTCTTCTAGACAGTCCTCTTTGATTTCAGGATGCTCCTCTTCTAGACATTCCTCTTTGATTTCAGGATGTTCCTCTTCTACTTCTAGGTAGTTCTCATGGATTTATGGATCTTTCTCTTCTGCCTCTAGACGGTTCCTGTGGATTTCTGGACCTTTCTCTTCTGCTTCTAGGTAGTTCCTGTGGATTTCTGGATCTTTCTCTCCTGTCTCTAGACAGCTCCTGTGGATTTCTGGACCTTTCTCTTCTGTCTCTAGACAGCTCCTGTGGATTTCTGGACCTTTCTCTTCTGTCTCTAGAGAGCTCCTGTGGATTTCTGGACCTTTCTCTTCTGTCTCTAGACAATTCTCTTTGATTTGTAGATGTTTCTCTTCTACCTACTTCTAGATAGTTCCCTTCTACTTCTAGATAGTTCTCATGGATTTCTGGATATTTCTCTTCAGCTTCTATTTCTCTCCAACATCTGACTATCTTCTATTTCTGGATATTTCTTTTTCTTTGACCTCTAGATATTTCCCTTCCAGGTATTCTTTCCAACTTCTAGATGCCTCCTTCCTGGAAGTGGTTAACGGCAGGATGGATGAGACCTTGAGCAACCTGGTCTTGTGGAAGGTGTCCCTGCCCATGGCAGGGGGTTGGAACTAGATGATCTTTAAGGTCCCTTCTCAACCCAAACCACTCTATGAATCTATGTTTCTCTTCTACTTCTGGACATTTATCTTCTAGATGTTTCTCTTCTATGTTTAGTTAGTTCTCTTCTAGATATTTCCTCTCAACTTCTAGACATTTCTCATTCTTTGACTTCTAGCTCTTTCTCTTCAGCTTCAGGCTATTTATCTTCTGCTTCTGGATATTTCTCTTCTACTTCTAGAGGTTTCTCTTCAACTCCTAGACATATTTTTGTCTACTTCTGGGTCTTTCTCTTCAATTTCTAGACGTTTATCTTCACCTTCTACTTATTTCTTTTCTACTTCTTGATATTTCCCTACACACATTGAAATATCTCTCTGGTGCTGCCCTGGGATGATTGATGGTGAATGCCCAGGTAAGTACTGGCTTTAGGTCTGATCTCTACTAGCTGAGACCCCACCTGCAGTGCTGGGGCCAGCTCTGGGGTCCTCAGCACAGAAGAGACATGGACCTGTTGGAGCAGGGCCAGAGGAGGTCACAGCAATGCTGGGAGGGCTGGAAGCCCTCTGCTGTAGAGGCGAAGATGAGAGAGTTGGGGGTGTTCAGCCTGGAGAAGAGAAGGCTCCAGGGAGACTTTCTGGTGGGCTTTCAGTGCTTAAAGGGGCTGAGAAGAAAGCTGGGGACAGACTTTGGATCAGAGCTTGTTGTGACAGGACAAGGGGTGATGGTTTGAACTAAAAGAGGAAAAATTGAGATTGGAGAGAAGGAAGAAATGTTTGATACTGAGGGTGGGGTTGCCCAGAGAGATGGGAGATGCCCCATGGCTGCACCTGTTGCGGATCAGGTTGTTTGGGGCCCTGAGCAACCTGCTCCAGTTTCAGGTGTCCCTGCTGACTGCAGTGGGTTGGACTGGATGAGGTCCATGGTCTCCTCCCACCCAAGTCTGTCTGAGATTCTATACCATGGGTCCACAGAGGTTGCTCTGCCTGCTCCCTGCAGCACTCATCTGCAGGTGCACACATGGATCTATGTGTTGATGTGTGTGTGTGCTAGTGGTGTCCCATACTGCACCCCTGTGTGGTGTGCACATTGCCATGTCCTCTGCCAGCTGGAGCAGATCCCAGGACAGCAGCCAGGCTCATTTTGTTGGGATGTAGCTGCAGAGGACACAACTCAACATGAGGAAGCCCAGCTCTGAGCTCCTCCTGCCCCCAGTCCACCACACTTGCTCATAGATTCACAGAATTGTTTGGGCTGCAAGGAACCTTTAAAGATCATCCAGTTCCACCCCCACCTGCCACGGGCAGGGACACCTTCCACTAGCCCAGGTTGCTCAAGGCCTTCTCCAAGCTGACTTTGAACACCTCCAGGGAGGGGGCACCCACAACCTCCCCGGGCAACCCGTTCCGGCGTCTCTTTGTCGTCCCCCCCGGAAGGAGCTGGTCCAACCTTTCTGCTGGTTAGGAACACCCTCCATTGCTGCTGTTGTTGTTGCTGCTCTGCATTATTCATAGGCCAGGAAGCATCTGAGATGCCAGGGGCTGACACTGAGCTCTCACTCAGCCACCCTGCAGCCTTCTCCTCTGGAACGACACCGCTTGACCGGCGCGATCGATTTCCCAGGGCTGTGCGATGGGGAAGGGCTCCTCTGAGCCGACCACGAGATTGAGCAATCATCCCTGCAGCAGATGACACAACTCCCCCGGCATCACTTTGCCCTAATGGGCTTGGTATTACTCATGTGCTAATTGATTGGGCACGGAGAGGACAACAGCTCAATTCACTTGCGAGGTGATTTTTATGGGCAGGCTCCTAACAGAGGTAATTTGCTGAGGAGGCTCAGTCCCTCTGTGGCTATGGCCCATCAGCTGTGGTCCTGCCTGCTGCCACCACAGCCCCGTGGCGTGCTGCAGCAGTCAGCAAACCCGGCTCTGCTTGGGGCATCCAAGGTGAAGTCCCCAGGAGTCACCACGAGGGGGATTTTCCTCCTTTCCTTGTGCTCTGCTAGGACGCAAGCAGAGATGGCGCTTGGGGAGACACCTGCTGCTGGCTCTGCCCCCGGGAGAGTGGTGGAGTCCCCAGCCCTGGAAGGGTTTCAGAGGTGTGGAGTTGTGATGGTTTAGTGCTGGACTGGGCAGTGCTGGGTTAACATCTGGACTTGATGATCTTGAAACCTCCCTGGGTAACCTGTTCCAGTGTCTCACTGTAAAGAATTTCTTAGGTCTCGAAGGTCTTTTGTTCAGTCTTAATGGTTGTATGGTTCTATGACAAATGCTGAAGTTTCCCCATCCATCCCAGCAGAGCAGGAGCTGGGTAGGCCCTACTCTGGGTAGCATGAGAGATGCTGCTATGGAGGGGTCTCCTGGATCCATCAACATCAGGCCCAGTGCAGGGAAGTAACACATCTGTCATCACATGCTGGGATGGGCAACCTCAGCAGGGACCATCCACGGTCATGCTTTCCTCTGGGGAGGGAAGTCTTGAGAGGAGGCTTGATGAAATGCCATGAGCTGGTGGGTGCTTTGGCCCCCAGCCCCAAGGTACTCTGAGAGAATGGCCTGGGGAAGCCCAGGGCAGAATTTCCCTCCCCTTGGTGCCTCCTTTGCAGAAGAGAGCTGGTGGAGTGACGTGAGGGGAGGTGTCATGCCCCAGAACACCAGCCCCTGGCAGCTGTGCCCCACGGAGCTGCCGTGTGGGAGAGGGACAGTGGGGTTTGGCGTGGAGACGTTGAGAGGAGCTGCAGGTTTGGGATGCGACAGGAATCTGCACTTCATCCTGTGGGAAAACTTCCTACCCTGGTGACCCTGCTTTAGCAGAGGGGTGGGACGAGATGATCTTCGGAGGTGCCTTCCAACCTCCGCCAGTCCGGGATGCTGGGTAGCAAACCTTTGACCTCCGTGAGGGTTTGGCTCCCTCCTAGTGGTGCTGGTGGGGCCACAGTCGGGCTGTCCCCCCCCCGTGTCCTCTCCCCCTTGAGCTGGTCTCGGGTGCACGGCCGGGCACAGCCACACGGTGGTAGGAGAGTCCCTCGGCGGGGAGAGGTGGGACGGGGCTGCCCGAGCCTGCCAGGACCTCCCCCCAATCCCAGAGTCATCCCAGCATCCCCCCTTCATCCCTGCATCCTTCCTTGCATCCTCCTTTGCTCCCTGCATCCTTTCTTGCATCCTTCCCTTCTCCCTGCATCCCTCTCTAGATCCAGCCCACATCCCTGCATCCCTCCATGCATCCAGTCCTTCTCCCTGCAGCTGACCTCTCTGTATCCAGCCCTGCATCCACCCCTTTTCCTTGCATCCAATCTTCCTCCATGCATCCAGCTTTTATTCTTGTATCCAGCCCTTCTCCCTGCATCCTCTGATCAGATCAATGCCTCCAGCCATCCCTTCCCCTTCCCCTTCCCCTTCCCCAACCTCCTCCCTGCCTCCACCCCTGCCCGCTGCAGGGGCTGGGGGTGTCCCTGCTTCCATCCCTGCCTCCATCCCTGCCCCTCTGCAGCCCCGCGGGGAGTCACACGCTGCTGGGTCCCCAGGATTTATTTGTTCCCTCGGCATATTTGCATCCCGTTCTGGTTGGGCTGGGAATATCTCCAGGCATGAGGGAACTGTTTGCTTTCCTTTGACCTTTGTATCCGTGGAGAAGCCTCCGGACAAGGTCGGTGTTGATAACGACAAGGCTGTCTTCCCGCGATCGATGCGGACGCAGCTCCCCTTCTGCACCGTCTGCACATCATGCTCCCTCCATCAGGTGGTGTCAGCAGCAGGAATGACGCTGGAGACACGTTGGCTCCAAACCATGGACTGGATGGAAGGCTTCCTGCTGCCAGAGAAGGAATTTTCCTCACCTGCTGATCTGGGCCAAACTAATCCCTGCCTCAATGTGGGCAAAGTTTGTCTTGGCTTAGCCTATCCTGACCAATCAGCAAAATATTGTCTGGATCAATAGCCTGGGCTTAAGCCTCGGGGCTGCTGCTGAGGCTCTGGGCTGCTGTGGTCATTGAATTGGGAGTGAATTGGGTAACTCTGGCACCCTTCTTGCACTGGTCACTGTGGAGTCAGCCAATCACCTCAGTTGGAAAAGATCCTTGAGGTCATCAAATCCAACCATTCCCTAGCTCGAGCTAACCAAGGCTGGTGCTGAACCGTGTGCCTCAGCACCACATCTCTGCCTCTTTGAAACCCCTCCAGGGATGGGGATTCAACCACCTCCCTGGGGAGCCTGTGCCAGTGGTTGAGAACCTTTCCAGGGAAGAATTCTCTTCTAATGTTCGACCTAAAGCTCCCCTGGGGCAGCTTGAGGTGGTTTCCTCTTGTCCTGTCACTTGTTTGTTACTAGAGAGAAGAGACCAACCCCCACCTGGCTCCAAGCTCCTTTCAGGGAGCTGCAGAGAGCCAGAAGGTCTCCCCTCAGCCTCCTTTTCTCCAGGCTCAACAACTCCAGGTGCCTCAACTGCTCCTCACAAAACTTGTGCCCTTCATCAGCTTCATTATTCTCTGGACCTCCTTGAAACACTTCCAGGGATGAGGATTCAACCACCTCCTGGGGGAGCCTGTGCCAGTGGCTGAGAACCCTGTCAGGGGAGAAAATGTCTTCTGATGTTTAACCTAAACCTCCCCTCCCGAGTTGAGGCCATTTCCTCTTGTTCTCTCACTTGTTCCTTGGGACCCATGCTGGTTTGCATCAGGTTGGGAGCTCATGACCCTGCCAGGACCGACTCATCCTCTCCCATGCTGGATTGAGTTTCAGGTTGCTGCTGGTGGTGGTGATCTTAGTGGGTGCTGTGGCTCTTCACTGTGGTTGTCCAGGATGAAAACCTCAGCTGGAGGAGTTGTAAAACCCAATGCCAGGTTTAGGAGGAGGGGTTTTTTTTTATCTCTGGAAGGCAGGGGATGTGTGGGGGCTGCCAGCAGTATCCTGTCCCCCCTGCCCCATGCTCGGGGCTTCTGCTGCTGTTATCTGTGTTTAAACAGAGGGAGAAATCAAGCAAAACCAACAAGCAGCCAACAAGGAGCTGCCTGGGATCAAATCAAACCAGGGAGAGCTGGGATTTATGGAGGGAAACAGCTTTTTGTTCTGGTTGCAGTCAAGGCTGAAGGCACTTCTGTCCCCAGGCCCTTCCACAAACATCTGGTGGATAACACAGTGGTGGTATCCAGCCAGCTAAATTGCTAGTTGGAGACCAAGACCTTGATGTGCTTCAGGCTGAAGAACCACAAATGGTTTGCACTTGTGATGGGTTGGGATCTGTGGCTGAGGTGGATGCCAGCAGGGTCTGGCAGGTCCTTGTTGGTAGAGGTGGCTCAGAAGCCTTGGCCAAAGGCAACTCCAAACCCACTTTGTAGATTCATAGATCCATAGATTGGTTTGGGTTGGAAGGGGCCTTAAGGATTATCTGGTTCCAACCCCCTGCCATGGGCAGGGACACCTCCCACCAGCCCAGGCTGCTCAAGGCCTCATCCAGCCTGGCCTTGAACACCTCCAGGGAGGGGGCATCCACAACCTCCCTTGGGCAACCTGTTCCAGTGTCTCACCACCCTCATTGTAAAGAATTTCCTCCTAATCTCCAGTCTAAATCTCTCCTCCTCAGGCTTCAGTGGGTTCCCTTCAATCCATTCCCTTATCCCTAGGGATGGAGAAGAGAGCCGGGGAGGACTCACCCATCCTCCTGAGGAACCCCTGTCCTGCTAAGCCACACTCTGCTTTCCTGACCTAGTTTTGGTGTTGGGTTTTCTCTCTCTCTCTCTCTCTCTCTCTCTCTCTCTCTTTTTCACAGCTGAGCACTCCATCTGCCAGAGATTGCTTCTTGACATGAAAAATTTACTTTTTAATGGGCCAAACTGCCGCAGCCTCCAAGCTGGATTCAAAATAACCTCTTAGCACATCACTCTGAAGGGATCTCCAAGCCATCACCCATAGAAACTGAAACAGTTTGTACTAAAAAGCCATTTACAAGCCATTCCCTCCTTGTCTTCTTGGTTTTCAGCAGTTGCTGTAAAGCTCCAGCCCCTGCTTCTGGAAATGGAAAATGATCTTTTGGAACCACCCCACTGATGGCTTTTGTTTTCAAGTTCAAGCAAGCTCAGAAATCAATACATGTGGATTTCCCCCCCCCCCCCCCCCACCTCTCCAGCATCCAACAGCAGAAGAGGTGCCAGCAGGGAAGGAGCCAAGGGGAGACTCGTAGCCAGAGGTAACAGATGGAGAAAAATGCTCTGGGACATTGGTAGGACCAAATCTGACAGAGGAAGCTGGGTGGTAGGGGTAAAAACTTAGTAGGGGCAAAGAGGGGCAGGAAATTGGCCTGAAATTGTGCCAGGTTGGAGTTTAGGAAACATTCCTTGACTGAAAGAGTGGTCAGGCATTGGAACAGGCTGCCCAGGGTGGTGGTGGAGTCACCATCCCCAGAGGTGTTCCAGAAATGTGTGGCCATAGCACCTGGGGGCATGGTTTGCTGGCCATGGTGGTGTTGGGTTGATGGTTGGACTCAGTGACATTAGAAGGCTTTTCCAAGCTGTGATTCTGTGAGAAGAGCCATGGCCAGGAGCGAGGTTGGTGCCTCTGGGTGGTTGAGGGGTGAAGCTTAGCAAGGCATCACCCAGCAGGACACAGGTCATGCATCGTCTGGATGTCTGGCAGAGCTGTAGCTCACCTGGACACTGCAGCCTCTGTGGGAGGTGAAGGGCTGATGTGAGGGATGGAGGAATGTCCTGGGCCACAGTTCAGTTTTGCATCAGGAGTCTGTGGTTCTGCACATGTCATAGAACCATGGAATCACGGACTGGTTTGGGTTGGAGGGGACATGAGGAACAATTTCTTCCCCTTGAGGGTTGTCAAGGCCTGGCCCAGGCTGCCCAGGGCAGTGGTGGAGTCCCCATCCCTGGAGGGGTTTCAGAGCCATGGAGATGTAGTGCTGAGGGATATGGTTTGGTGGTGACCTGGCAGTGCTGGGGTAATGGTTGAACTCCATGAGCTTAAATGTCTCTTCCCACCTGAAATATTCCATGATCCCACCTGGAATATTCCATGATTCTACAGTTCTATGACTCTATGACTGTGACCTCTGCCTGCCCGTGTTTCTACCTGCCTGAACCTCTGCAAATCAATTCATGCCCACACTGCTGATTTTGGGTGGTCCATGAAGCAGAGAATCATAGAATGGCTTGAGCTGGAAAGGACCTTAAAGATCATCAAGTTTCAACCCTCCTCGCCCTGGGCAGGGACACCTCCCACTAGATCCAGGTTGCTCACAGCCTCATTCAGCCTGGTCTTGAACACTTCCAGGGGCAAGGTGTCCACAACTTCTCTGAGCAACCTGTTCCAGCACCTCACCACCCTCACCATAAAGAACTTCCTCCTAATGTCCAGCCTAAACTGACCCTGTTGCAGTTTTAATCCATTGCTCCTTGTCCTATCACTGCAAGCCCTTATGAAACTCCCTCTCCAGCTCTCCTGTAGCACCTTCAGGTACTGGAAGGCTGCTCTAATGTCTCCCTGCAGCCTTCTCTTCTCCAGGCTGCACAACCCCAACTCCTTCAGCTTGTCCTTGTAGGAGAGGCGCTCCAGCCCTCTGATCATCTTTGTGACCCTTCTTCTCTCCAGCACTCTGACATACTTCTCTTGTAGGGGCTCCAACAACTTCACGTCCTTCTTGTTTTGGGGTCTCCAACAGCTCCATGTCCTTGTGTCAGGGTCCCCAACAACTCCACATTCTCATCTTGGGGACTCCAACATCTCCATGGCCTTCTTGTGTCAAGGTCTCCAACAGCTCCATGTCATTCTTGTGCTGGGGACTCCAACAGCTCCATGGCCTTCTTGTGTCAGGGTCTCCAACAACTCCATATTCCTGTGTTGGGGACTGCAACATCTCCGTGTCATTCTTGTGCTGGGGACTCCAACATCTCCACGTCCTTCTTGTGTCAGGGTCTCCAACACCTCCCTATCACTCTTGTGTTGGGGACTCCAAAACCTCCATATCATTCTTGTGTTGGGGACACCAACATCTCCATGACGTTCTTGTGTCAGGATCTCCAACACCTCAATGTCCTTCTTGTGTCAGGGTTTCCAACAGCTTCATATTCTTGTGTTGGGGACTCCAACACCTCCATGGCCTTCTTGTGTCAGGGTCTCCAACAACTCCATATTCTTGTGTTGGGGACTCCAACATCTCCATGTCATTCTTGTGCTGGGGACTCCAACATCTCTATGTCATTCTTGTGTCAGGGTCTCCAACAGCTCCATATCATTCTTGTGTTGGGGACTCCAACAGCTCCATGGCCTTCTTGTGTCAGGATCTTAAACACCTCAATGTCATTCTTGTGTAAGGGTCTCCAACAGTTCCATATTCTTGTGTTGGGGACTCCAACATCTCCACGTCCTTCTTGTGTCAGGGTCTCCAACACCTCCCTATCACTCAGTTGTTGGGGGTGGTCTCCACCTCATCGCTGCTCCGCCGGCGGCGCCTAGCATCCGGTTGGCTCTCCTGCAGCGGCGGTTGGGTTTGGTTAGCTGAAGGCAAACATCTGCTCCTGGAAAGAAGCAGCAAGCCTGCCCATTACCTGTGTCAACAGTTGTAAGTTTCAGGCAGGATGTGAGGAGCGAGGTGCATCCCTGATCTTCCAACCCTTAACATGCTGTGATCCTATGTACTCCATGTCATTCTTGGGTTGGGGACTCCAACAGCCCCATGTCATTCTTGTGTCAGGGTATCCAACACCTCCATATCATTCTTGTGTTGGGGACTCCAACATCTCCATGGCCTTCTTGTGTCAGGGTCTCCAATACCTCCATGGCCTTCTTGTGTTGGGGACTCCAACAGCTCCATGGCCTTCTTGTGTCAGGGTCTCCAACAGCTCCATATCATTCTTGTGCTGGGGTCTCCAACACCTCCATGGCCTTCTTGTGTCAGGGTCTCCAACAGCTCCATATCATTCTTGTGCTGGGGTCTCCCACACCTCCATGGCCTTCTTGTGTCAGGGTCTCCAACACCTCTGTGGCCTTCTTGTGTCAGAGTCTCCAACAGCTCCATATCATTCTTGTGCTGGGGTCTCCAACACCTCCATGGCCTTCTTGTGTAAGGGTCTCCAACACCTCTGTGGCCTTCTTGTGTCAGGGTCTCCAACACCTCTGTGGCCTTCTTGTGTCAGGGTCTCCAACACCTCTGTGGCCTTCTTGTGTCAGGGTCTCCAACAGCTCCATATCATTCTTGTGTTGGGGACTCCAACACCTCCATGTCATTCTTGTGTCAGGGTCTCCAACACCTCCATGGCCTTCTTGTGTTGGGGACTGCAACAGCTCCATATCATTCTTGTGTCGGGGACTCCAACATCTCCATGTCATTCTTGTGTCAGGATCTCCAACACCTCCGTGTCATTCTTGTGTCAGGGTCTCCAACACCTCCGTGTCATTCTTGTGTCAGGATCTCCAACACCTCCGTGTCATTCTTGTGTCAGGGTCTCCAACACCTCCGTGTCATTCTTGTGTCAGGATCTCCAACACCTCCGTGTCATTCTTGTGTCAGGGTCTCCAACACCTCTGTGTCCTTCTTGTGTCAGGGTCTCCAACACCTCCATGGCCTTCTTGTGTTGGGGACTCCAACATTTCCATGTCCTTCTTGTGTTGGGGACTCCAACATCTCCATGTCCTTCTTGTGTCAGGGTCTCCAACACCTCTGTGTCCTTCTTGTGTCAGGGTCTCCAACACCTCCCTATCACTCAGTTGTCGGGGGTGGTCTCCACCTCATCGCTGCTCCGCCGGCAGCGCCTAGCATCCGGCTGGCTCTCCTGCAGCGGCGGTTGGGTTTGGTTAGCTGAAGGCAAACATCTGCTCCTGGAAAGCAGCAGCAAGCCTGCCCATTACCTGTGTCAACAGTTGTATTTTTCAGGCAGGACGTGAGGAGCGAGGTGCATCCCTTATCTGCCGCGCGCCCGCCCGCCCATGTAACACCAGCGCCTAATTAACAGTCGAGATCATTTACATTGTCGCTTAGCTAATTTTCATAATGTTTTCTTTATTATCAGAGGAAGAAATTAACCCAAGAATTTATTTACATACTAGTCTCAAACAGTAACAGCTTGCTAATTGCCTGTTAGGTGATTAATAAGCTTACAGCAGATGCTAATGAATCGAGAGCTCACTGTTTCAAAGGTGCTCTTGCAGCATGCTTGTGTTTTGGCAGCTTAATTAGTGCAATAATTATGTACTTGTTGCTCCTTCTTTCAAGCAAATACTGTCAAATGCTTAAAAGATTAAAGAGAATTATATCGCCCAGAACTGGATGTGCTTAAGTGTTCTGCTGCTGCTGCCGCTGCCGCCGCTGCCGCTGCTGACTTCCCTCTTGTCTCCAAAGTGGGAATGGAAAATGGCAATTATGGTGCCAGGCAAGAGCAGCACCTCTTTAACTGGCTTCATGGACTGGCTTGGGTGGGAAGGGACTTTAAAAGGTCCAGCTAGTCCAGCCCCGGGAGATTCAGAGAGCGGTTCTTCTGCCCATGGAATGGTTTGGGTTGGAAGGTACCACTGGGAAGAGTCTGGCCCCATCCTCTTGTCCCCCACCCTTCAGCTCTTGCTGGGAATTGAGACAATCCCCTCTCCGGAGGCTGCTCTTCTCCAGGCAGCACACCTCCAGGTCTCTCAATCTTAGATCATAGAATCATGGACTAATATGGAGGGGGAAGGGACCTTTAAAGGTCCATCTAGTCCAACCCCTTTGCAGCCAGCAAGAACATCTGCAACTAGAGCAGGTTGTTCAGAGCCCCAGACAACCTGACCTAGAATGGTTCCAGGGATATGGGGCAGCTCCCACTTCTCTGGGCAACCTGGCCTGGGGTCTCACCACCCTCAGAGGCAAACATTTCTCCCTTCTCCCCAGTCTGAATCACTCCTTATCCTGTGGCTACAGGACTTCTGCTGGGTCACCGCTTTGGCAATTCCAATAAGCTTGTGCTGTACCAGCCATTACAAGAAGTAGAAGTGCAGGATGAGGTGGAGACATGTCCTCTGTCACCACCATTAACCACCTCTCCTTGCTATCTCCATGCATCCAGAGCATGCAGAAGTCCCTGATAACAAGCCCCCTCCCCCTCCCCCATCTGTCTTCCAGGCTGGGAAATCCTGCCCCATCCCATTGACTGTCTCCACCACCCCCATGGATCTGCCATCCCTTCGTGCACCCTGCTGCAAGCTCCTGTGCCCAGCTGTCATCGTTCCCTGCACCTTTTCCAGTTCCCTTTGGCGTGGAGGGGGAGGGGCAACCAGCACAGAGCTCAAGGTGTGAGCAACCTCAGGTCTGTATTGTGGCACGGAGATGTTTATCTGCCCCTCTCCAGCACAGGCTGTGCGTGTCTCCGCGCAGAGAAGTCCCCACGATGGTCCTTGCAGCTCCTTCCTGAGAGGCAACAGCTCCTTCAAACCCATCGCTGTGTATTCAAAGTCAGGGGGTGAAGTGCTGGGACTGTGTTTGCAGCAGGCTCGCCGCGAGAAGCTGGAAAGCAGCTGTGGGGGAGCCTCTTGCAAGTGTCCTACCACACGTGCTGGGGCTGGAGTGGTGTCCCTGTCTCAAGGAGCAGGCAGTGGAGGTGGTGGAGTGCCACTCGACTGCTGAAACACCCATCCCTGGAGGGAGCAGGCAGGCAGAGCGGGCTGGAGAGTGCTCCAGCAAGCTCCGGTTTCCTTGGTGACAGCCAGGATCTCTCCGCTGCTCGAGAGCTTGGGCTTGACGGGTGGTGAGGAGCCTTTCTTCTGGATGTTACACCCTATTATTTGGTGCAGGCTTTCAAAGGCCCTCATTGTTCGGAGTCTGAGCAGCTGGGTGGTGGCAGAGTCCCACCAGCCCCAGGATGAAGGCAGCAGGTTTCTTGCTCCCCCGGTGGCCATTGCCGGGGCGTTTAATTCCAGCCGTAGTCCAGCTGCCCTGGTGTGCTTCTGTCCCTGCCAGGTGAGAAGCCAATTAGCTACTTAACCCTGTAATTGCACTTTAATAGGAGTCATCTCAAAAATGTATTTTTGGAGCGAGCCTTATCAACACATGATAAGCTCTGACCATCAAAACCACTTTGGCAGGAGGCTCCCAGGAGGCTTTGGCACCAGTGTCGGTGGTTTTAGTGGCTGATGATTTATCCGCAGGCTGTGCACTGTTCAAGGGCACAGCCCTGAGGAGTTCAGTTCATTTCAAAGATGGTCTTCCCTGGAATTCATGGAATCACAGGATGGCTTAGGTTGGAAGGGACCCAAAAGATCACCCAGTTCCAACCCCCCTGCCATGGGCAGGGACTCCTCCCACTAGACCAGGTTGCTCAAGGCTTCATCCAGCCTGGTCTAAAACACTTCCAGGGATGAGGTGTCCACAGCTTCTCTGGGCAAGGTGCTGCAGTGTCTCACCACTTCTTCCTAGTGTCCAATCTGAACCTCCTCTGCTCTAATTCCAAACCACTGCCTTGTATGAGATGTACCTGAGCAACCTGCTCCAGCTGAAGATGTCCCTGCTTGCTGCAGGGTGGATGGTCCCTTTCCACCCAAACCGTTGCTGTCTTGAGGCAGCCTGGGTGGAATGTTGTGTGTGAGGCCACTTCTGGGTTGCTTCCAGCTCCACCGTGTGCACAGTGTCACCATTTTCCCGTGTCCTCTTGTCTTTGTGGTTGGAGGAGGGTGTCCAAGAGCCATCTTTACTTAACTGCTGAGATGGCATTCGCTGGTCAGGGCCATACCACTGCTTCAGGTCTTTGTGTTTGAAGGAGGATATCTAAGAGCCGTCTCTACTGAGCTGCCATTTGCTGGTCGAGGCAATGTCATGGCTTCAGGTCCCTCTCCAGGTGAGGAAGGAAACCCCAGCTCCTCTTGCCCTGCTTTCCAAACTCCAGACTGCACTCTGGAGAGGTGCAAGGCCAAGCAAGTCACTCCTCCCAGCCTTTCCAGGGCTGTTCTCCTCCCGAGGCTCTGCCTCACAGCATCCCCTTGGCTTTACCTTTACCAGAAGTAAAGTTTCAGCTGGCCACCCTCCCCTTGGAGGTCTTTAGCCACTCTATCTTCACACATTTGGGCTAGTTTTGACCCAGAAACAGCAGAGACCACAGAGCTGGCTGAAGGATGCAGGTTGCAAAGCATTGAGCTCATGGTTGGAGCACTCAGCACCAAGGACCATGACTGCTTGGACATCTATCCTTGATTCAACCTGAGCCCAGCATGGGCAGGGTAGGACCTCAGCATTTCATTCTGATGCTTCCTTGTTTTTCTCCATCCCTGTTCTGAGGCAGTGCCTGGGGCTCTGGAGGGCATGGAGAGGGGAATGTGAGCACCAGCTCATCTTCCTCCATGACCTACCACCACAGCATCCCTGCTGAGGTCCTTGTTTAACTGAGGGTCAGTCTTTGGAGGAGCTCTCAGTGAGTCACTTCTGCTTAGGACAGCAGTGTAAATGAGTGTGGATGTCTGTGTGATCCTATCAGTGTTATCTCCAGCTTTGCATTTTAAGGCTTCTGTGGCCTTCAGAGTAAATAAGTGTTTGCTCCAGCTGACACATGAACCTCGAGGAGAAGGGCCAGTTGTCTTGGCAGGCTCTGACATGGTAAGAGAAACCCCGTAGGGTTTTCACCACCAGCTGTCTAACTGGACTAATGTTCTGTAACATCCAGGAAAGCAATGAAAGGAGCACCCCAAACCAGCACCCTGGGGAGGGTGGAATCCCCCTTTCCCTTCCCCAAACCCCTTCCTGCCCCAGGAGGGATGGCTCCAGTGAGGTGACGTGCTCACCTCATGGCCACCTCACCTCCTTGGCATTTCCTCCTCCTTTTCCAAAGGAAAAAAAAAAGGTAATTGAAGGTAATTGACCATTCCCCTTTCCCCCTACACATATTCTGTTGCTTCAGTTTTGTGGAACTGTTTTGGTGGGGAAAGCCCTCTAAGGTCACCAACTATCAACCTAAGACCACCATGGCCATTGAACCACATCCCAAAGCGCCAGGTGTTCCACACGTCTTGAACACCTGCAGGTGGGAGGAGGAGTGTTCTAGTCTATCAAATCATAGAATCAGTAAGGTTGGAAAAGACCTCTAAGATCACTGGTTAGGCCACACCTTGAGGACTGTGTCCAGTTCTGGGCCCCTCAGTTTGAGAAGGACATTGAGACACTTGAATGTGTCCAGAGAAGGGCAACGAGGCTGGGGAGAGGCCTCGAGCACAGCCCTGTGAGGAGAGGCTGAGGGAGCTGGGGTTGTTTAGCCTGGAGAAGAGGAGGCTCAGGGGAGACCTCACTACTGTCTACAGCTACCTGAAGGGAGGTTGTAGCCAGGAGGGGTTGGTCTCTTCTCCCAGGCAAGCAGCACCAGAACAAGAGGACACAGTCTCAAGCTGCACCAGGGGAAGTTTAGGCTGGAGGTGAGGAGAAAGTTCTTCCCAGAGAGAGAGTTGTTAGCCATTGGAATGTGCTGCCCAGGGAGGTGGTGGAGTCCCCATCCTGGAGGTGTTCAAGAGGGGATTGGATGTGGCACTTGGTGCCATGGGTCTAGTCATGAGGTCTGTGGTGGCAGGTTGGACTTGATGACCTTTGAGGTCTCTTCCAGCCTTGGTGATTCTGTGATTCTGTGTGATTCTGTGGTGGGGTCACTGTCTCTGAAGGTGTTCAAAAAGGGATTGGAGGTGGCACTTGGTGCCATGGTTTAGTAGTCATAAGGTGTTGGGTGACAGGTTGGACTTGATGATCACTGAGGTCTTTTCCAACCTTATTGATTTTAATATTCTATGATTCTATGATTCTATTCTATGATCATCAAGTCCAACCTTCTAACCAACATCTCCATGACCACTAGACCATGTTTTTAGAACACCTCCAGGGATGCTGACTCCACTACCTCCTTGGGCAACCTGTTCCAATGCCTGACCACTCTTTCAGGTGGTCCTTTCTTATAGAATCATAGAATGGTTTGGGTTGGAATTGACAGCTTCCAAAAGCTATCTGGTCCAACCCCCCTGCAGTGAGCAGGGGGCATTCTCCATTCAATCAGGTTGCCCAGAGCCCTGTTGAGCCTGACCTTGAATAGCTCCAAGGATGGGGCCTCAACTACTTCCCTGGGCAACCTATTCCAGTGTTCCACTACCCTCATGGCAAAGAACTTCCTCCTGAATTCCAACCCAAATCTACTCTGCCTCATACATTTAGATAGACCCCCAAGAATTTCAGGGGTGGCTATGGAAAATGCATCTGAAGAAGGAAGTTTTTCATCCCAGGGAAGGGTAAAGGAAGGATCCATCAAAGGATTCTCTCTTGCATGCATGGAATTTTATTACTTCCAGTGACTTTATTGCCTTCATTTTGCTTTCTGTTGCATTCCAGCCCTTATTTAATAAACCCTTCTCTGGTTTTAAGCAGCAGTTTGCTTTTTATGTTGATGCTAAACTTAATCAGATGCTCAAATTAGCTTGAAATTAATTATATCTACAGCAATAACCTTAGTTCCCTCTTCGTGTCCTGTGTGTGGATCTCCTTCAAGACTGTGTTAAATGCCATTTAGACACAGGAATCAGCTGCATCTCAATGCCCTGCAGTCATGGTGGTGTCCTCAAGAGAAGGAGACATGCCAGAAATGTGCAATACAAACATCACTTTGGAGATTGATGCTCCTCTTTCTTAAGCTGAGCTTCCCCTAGCATCCTCTCTTGGGGTTTTTGGGCAGCCTGAAGGCATAACTTTGCTGTGGGGAGATGACAAAGCATGAAGCTAGAGGTCCTCAGCCTGTCTTCATGTATGAGGTGAGTACCCTGCACCACCAGGAGCAACATCTCTTTCTCAGGTAGGAGTGACCAGTGAGATCTGGCAGAACAGGGAATGGGGGATGAGCATGCTGTGACCATCCAAGGAAGCACTGTAGAGGAGACTCAGTGAAGGAAAGGTCTATTTCAGAGTAGACCCAAGGAGGCAGAGCTCCAGCACAGGAGACCCAAGGAAGCAGAGCTCCTGGTTCATCATGGAATAGTGGGGCAGGCACTGGGCTGCAAACCTTTCCTGGTGGCCACCACTGCTGGGAGGTCTCCAGCAAAGCCATAGCTGGACCTGCTGAGTGTGGGAAGATGCCTTGCCTTTGCTCTCCGGGGTTTGTCTTGTTGCTGCCAGTAAATATCACCACATCTGGGGAGAGCCTGACCGGGTCCGGCCCCTCCGGGGTTCGCTGCTATCGATAATTGCCACGTGTTGGTGGGAAGCCATTTGCTCTTGATGCCAGTTTGGAGGTTTTATCAGCTTGGCATGCCTCATTGCTCAAAAAAAAAAAAAAAAAAAAAAAGAAGCAAGAAAGAGACCTTCCCTGCTTTAACCCACACCAGGCTGGCAGCCTGGCACCTTCTCCCAGCAGCTCTCTCCTGTGGGAACATCACCCGCTGCTCCACCACCACGACGTGCCCTTTGGTTGAGCTGCCCTTCGTGTCCTGGAGCACAGAAGGTGTTAAACTGCATTAATGAGAGTGATGTGATCAGCCCTGCCAGAGCCTGCTCCACTCCACTTGCTCGCCCCGAAGCCTGACCGTGATTTTGCGTCTCCATAGCCAGGAGAGTTTCTGATATCGAGGCACGGTTGGCTGCCAGCGAAATTCGGGCTTGGTGTACACTTGGCTGGAGAGTGGAGGCAGCCTGATTCATCCAGGAGCCCTGCTTAATCTTGCTGGAGGTTCCCAGGGGCCTGGAAAATGCATTATGGTCGGTCACCATCAACGTGACCGTCTGAAAGCACCGGATGTGTGCTGCTAAGGCTCGGCGTGGCGGACGTCTCGCCCATTGTTTGCTTTCCAGCTGGATGATAGCAAAGTAATCAAATTAGGACAAAAAGCCACAAATCCAGCAATATCCAAGGACTGTCTTTAGCACAGGAGGGGTGGCTGACACCCCCGTGGGTCTGGGCTGCCATCCAATGCGACCTGGGCAGGCTGGAGGGTTGGGCTGAGGGGACCTCAGGAAGTTCAACAAGAAACCTCATCAAGTTCAACCAGCACAAGCGTAGAGTCCTGCACCTGGGGAGGAATAATCCCCTCTACCAGTACAGGTAAGGGCTGGCCTGCTGAAAGCAGCTCTGTGGAGAAGGTCCTGGGAGTTCTGGTGGGCAGCAAGGCCACCGTGAGTCAGCAGCGTGCCCTGGTCACCCAAAAGGTCAATGGTCTTGTGGGGTGAATCGAGGAGACTGCGTCCAGCAGCTCGAGGGAGGTTCTCCTCTTTCTCTCCTCTGCCCTGGTGAGGCCACAACTGGAGTCCTGGGTCCAGTTCTGGGCTCCCCAATTCAAGAGAGACAGGGAACCACTGGAGAGAGCTCAGTGGTGGCTACAAAGTTGTTGAGGGACAGGAAGCAACTCTGTGAGCAGGAAAGGCTGAAAGCCCTGGGGCTGTTGAGCCTGGAGAAGAGCAGCCTGAGAGGGGAACTGCCCCAATGCTCAGCAAGAGCTAGAGGGTGGGTGACAAGTGGATGGGGCCAGACTCTTCTCATTGGTGCTCAGTGGTGTCAGGACGAGCAGAAAGAGGGACAAACTGGAATCCAGGAGGTTCCCTCTATCTGAAGAGGAAGAGAAAGTTCTTTGGAGTGAGGGTGCTGGAGCCCTGGAGCAGGCTGCACAGAGAAGTCATGGAGTCTCCTTGTATGGAGAGCTTCCAAACCTCCCTAGCCATTGTGATGCTGTCTACAGCTACCTGAAGGGAGGTTGTAGCCAGGTGGGGGTTGGTCTCTTCTCCCAGGCAACCAGAACCAGAACAAGAGGACACAGTCTCGAGTTGTGCCAGGGGAGGTTTAGGCTCAAGGTGAGGAGAAAGTTCTTCACTGAGAGAGTTGTTAGCCATTGGAATGGGCTGCCCAGGGAGGTGGTGGAGTTGCCATCTCTTGTTCTGGTGCTGCTTGCTTGAGAGAAGAGACCAACCCCCTCCTGGCTACAACCACCCTTCAGGTAGTTGTAGAGAGCAATAAGGTCTTCCCTGAGCCTCCTCTTCTTTCCAACCTTATTGATTCTATGATTCTATGCTGGGCAAGCTGCTGTGGGTGCCCCTGCTTGAGCAGGGGACTTTGGACTGGCCGATCTGCACCAGTCCTTTCCAACCACCGTTGGGGGTGGTTAGGAGGAGACTTGATAGGGTGTTTGGTTGCATGGTTTAGTTGATTAGGTGGTGCTGGATGATAGGTTGGACACGATGATCTTGAAGGTCTCTTCCAACCTGGTTTATTCTATTCTATTCTATTCTATTCTATTCTATTCTATTCTATTCTAGTCTAGTCTAGTCTAGTCTAGTCTAGTCTAGTCTATTTCTATTCTACTTCTATTCTACTTCCATTCCATTCCATTCCATTCCATTCCATTCCATTCCATTCCATTCCATTCCATTCCATTCCATTATTTTCTGTTCTGTTCCATTCTATTCTGTTCCATTCTATTCTGTTCCATTCTATTCTATTCTATTCTATTCTATTCTATTCTATTCTATTCTATTCTATTCTATTCTATTCTATTCTATTCTATTCTATGGTATTCCATTCCATTCCATTCCATTCCATTCCATTCCATTCCATTCCATTCCATTCCATTCCATTCCATTCCATTCCATTCCATTATTTTCTGTTCTGTTCCATTCTATTCTGTTCCATTCTATTCTGTTCCATTCTATTCTATTCTATTCTATTCTATTCTATTCTATTCTATTCTATTCTATTCTATTCTATTCTATTCTATTCTATTCTATTCTATTCTATTCTATGGTATTCCATTCCATTCCATTCCATTCCATTCCATTCCATTCCATTCCATTCCATTATTTTCTGTTCTGTTCCATTCTATTCTATTCTGTTCCATTCTATTCTATTCTATTCTATTCTATTCTATTCTATTCTATTCTATTCTATTCTATTCTATTCTATTCTATTCTATTCTATTCTATTCCATTCCATTCCATTCCATTCCATTCCATTCCATTCCATTATTTTCTGTTCTGTTCCATTCTATTCTGTTCCATTCTATTCTGTTCCATTCTATTCTATTCTATTCTATTCTATTCTATTCTATTCTATTCTATTCTATTCTATTCTATTCTATTCTATTCTATTCTATTCCATTCCATTCCATTCCATTCCATTCCATTCCATTCCATTCCATTCCATTCCATTCCATTCCATTCCATTCCATTATTTTCTGTTCTGTTCCCATTCTGTTATTCTATTCTGTTCCATTCTATTCTATTCTATTCTATTCTATTCTATTCTATTCTATTCTATTCTATTCTATTCTATTCTATTCTATTCTATTCCATTCCTTTCCATTCCTTTCCATTCCATTCTATTCTATTCTATTCTATTCTATTCCGTTCTATGCTATTCTAAGGTATTCTATTCTATTCTAAGGTATTCTATTCTAAGGTATTCTATTCTATTCTATTCTATTTCTATTCTATTCTATTCTATTCTATTCTATTCCATTCTAATTCTATTCTATTCTATTCCATTCTATTCTATTCCATTCTATTCTATTCTATTCTATTCTATTCTATTCCATTCCATTCCATTCCATTCCATTCCATTCCATTCCATTCCATTCCATTCCATTCCATTCCATTCCATCCCATTCCATGCTACTCTATGCTATTCTATTCTACCCCGCCGGGCGCCTCCGTCTCCCCGTGGCGCTGCCATGTCAGCGCTGGGAGGAAGGCCGGAGGTGGTGGTGGGACACACACACGCACGCGCACACACACGCACACACACACACACACACACACACACACACGTGCTCCCTGAGCGGTGGCTGTTGTTTTTCCTCCCCGTTGGAAGGGAGAGCTCTGGCGGCGGAGCGCGAGTTCGTTAAACCACATAAACATGATTGCGCCCCATAAAACTCAATGAATCCTCGTCGCCCTGTTTACTCGGGGGCCGGGCCTTCTCGTCGCTGTTTGCACAATGTAATTTAACGTGTCAATTTGCTCTCCAATAAAAAACATCTGGCCTTTTGACAGCCCCCCCCAAAAAAAAAAAAAAATAGGGGGAAACGGGGGGGGGGGGGGGAGGAGGGGAAAAAAAAGAGGAGGGGAAAAAAAAAAAGCCTGCAGAGATGAGCTGGGAGAGAGGAGCTCCGAAAGCAAAACGGGAGCCTGCGGGAGGCGCTGGGGAGAGGAGCTCCAAGCTTGGCCTTCGCAGAGCGGTCAGCGAGGGGCTCTTAAAACAAAAATGATTCGAAAGAGAAGGGGAAAAAAAAAACAAACAAACCCCTAACCAAACCAAAAAACTAAAGCCCAGAGCATCCAGATCAATTGATGGCCTCTTGGCAAAGCCTTCCTCCTGCAAAGCCGGCAAGATGAAGTAAATTTGATCCTAATTAAAATGAAGAGAGGCTGCAGAAGGCTGGCACGAGCGGCGCAATCGCATCTCCTGCCAGTACTGACATCCTTCCTATTGGATTTGTTGTGGGAGTTTGGGTTTGTTTTTTTTTTTGGTTGGATTTTGTTGAAATTTTTTTGTTTTGTTTTGTTTTGTTGGTTTTTTTTTTTTTGTGTGTGTGTTTTGTTTGGTTTTGTTTTCTTTTTCTGGAAGCAATCTTATTATTTTGCAATCATGGGTAATAATAATGATGGGAAGAAAATGGTACTTTAAATTTGTCTGCTTGTTTGTTTATTTATTTATAGAAGAGATTCTTTTTTTCCACCCTGGAGCCCTGGGATATGAATTCCCCTCTTCCCTAAGCCCCTTTAGATTCTCCACGTGGGGTGGGGATAAAAACCCACCAACAGCAACGACAAGGCCAAACCCAAACCAAAGGAAAAAAAACCCAAACCAAAGGGAAAAAAAACCCCAAACCAAAGGAAAAAAACCCCAAACCAAAGGAAAAAAAAAACCAAAACCAAAGGAAAAAAACCCCAAACCAAAGGAAAAAAAAACCCAAACCAAAGGGAAAAAAACCCCAAACCAAAGGAAAAAAACCCCAAGCCAAAGGAAAAAAACCCCAAACCAAAGGAAAAAAAACCCCAAACCAAACAAGAAACCCCAAACCAAAGGAAAAAAAAACCAAACCAAACAAGAAACCCCAAACCAAAGGGAAAAAACCCCAAACCAAACAAGAAACCCCAAACCAAAGGAAAAAAAAACCCCAAACCAAACAAGAAACCCCAAACCAAAGGAAAAAAACCCCAAACCAAAGGGAAAAAACCCCAAACCAAAGGAAAAAAACCCCAAACCAAACCCCCAAACCAAAGGAAAAAAACCCCAAACCAAACAAAAAAACCCCAAACCAAAGGAAAAAAACCCCAAACCAAAGGAAAAAAAACCCCAAACCAAACAAGAAACCCCAAACCAAAGGAAAAAAACCCCAAACCAAAGGAAAAAAACCCCAAACCAAACAAGAAACCCCAAACCAAATGAAAAAACCCCAAACCAAAGGAAAAAAAAACCCCAAACCAAACAAGAAACCCCAAACCAAAGGAAAAAAAAAAAAAACAAAACCAAACAAGAAACCCCAAACCAAACAAGAAACCCCAAACCAAACAAGAAACCCCAAACAAAACAAAAACCAAGAACAAAACAAAGCAAACCCACCAATAACAAACCCCCAAACCAACAACCCCAAACCAACTCCCCAAACAGATCTTAAGACTTCGGTGTGATGGGACTCATCTGAACGCCCACATCCAGGCAGCTCCGGGCTGAGCAAGCCCCACAAATCTCCCCTTAATCCCTAATGAGCAGTAATACCTATCAGACAGCGCCCAGAAGATGCTGACCTAAATAAAAGGGAGTTTAGAAGCCACATGTGGCCGAGATCCTCCGGGGCTCGCTCGCCGCTCCCTGCCCGCCGCTGCCGGCTGCTCCCGCTGATGGATTGAGACGTTTATGATTTGCATAGGAGACAGTTGGTGTAATCATGGATTACCCAATAAAGCCAATCGGCTGCGAAGATTGGAGAGGCCACCTCCCGGAGGAGCTGTTGGAGAGGAGCGTTTCAGAGCCTCCTCCCTCCCCCTTCCCCCCCCTTGTGTTTTCAGGGCTGGGAAAGTGGAAAGGACAAAGTGACGGAACTGTGGAATGGTAGGGGTTGGGTGGAATCTCTGGGGCTTGTTGACTCTCAACCCAGCCCTGCCAAGGCAGGGTCACCCCGAGGAAGCCACACAGGTACGCAACCAGGTGGGTCTTGAATGTCTCCAGAGATGGAGATTCCACCACCTCGTGTCCAGAGAAGGGCCTTGAGCACAGCCCTACGAGGAGAGGCTGAGGGTGCTGGGGTTGTTTAGCCTGGAGAAGAGGAGGCTCAGGGCAGACCTCATTGCTCTCTACAACTCCCTGAAGGGAGGTTGTAGCCAGGTGGGGGTTGGTCTCTTCTCCCAGGCAACCAGCACCAGAACAAGAGGACACAGTCTCAAGCTGTGCCAGGGAAGTTTAGGCTGGAGGTGAGGAGAAAGTTCTTCCCAGAGAGAGTCGTTTGCCTTTGGAATGTGCTGCCCAGGGAGGTGGTGGAGTCACCATCCTTGGAGGTGTTCAAAGAGGGATTGGATGTGGCACGTGGTGCCATGGTTCAGTAGTCATGAGGTGTTGAGTGACAGGTTGGACTTGATGATCTTTGAGGTCTTTTCCAACCTTACTGATTCTATGATTTTCTCTGGGCAGCCTGCTCCGGGGTTTGGATGCAATCTCTGGAGATCATCGAGTCCAAACCCCCTGGTGCCAAGGCAGGGTCACCTAGACAAAGCCACACAGGGACACATCCAGGTGAGTCTTGAATGTCTCCAGAGATGAAGACTTTGCCACTTCTCTGGGCAGCCTGCTCCAGTGTTCTGCCACTCTCAAATCATGGTTTAATGGCCATGTTAATGGGGGGGGATGTGGGGGGTGGGACTGGAGAGAAATATCATCACTGGCATTCTGGGACAGGGTTTAATGGCCATGGTGGTTGGAACTCAACGATCTCAGAGGTCTTTTCCATCCAAAACAACTCTAGGATTCCATGATGTTTGATTCATGTTCAGCTGGAGCTTCTGATGTTCCAGTTTATGCCTGTAACCCCTTGTCCTGTCACTGGGAACCCCTGGCAAAAGCCTGGTCCCACCTTCCTGACACCCACCCTTGAAGTATTGATCAGCATTGATGAGATCATAGAATCATACGATTGTTTTGGTAGGAAAAGACCTCTAAGAAGTTTCTCCTCACATCCAGATGGAATCTCCTGGGTTCCAGTTTGCCCCCACTGCCCCTTGTCCTGTCACTGGGCACCACTGGCACGAGTCTGGCCCCATCCTCTTGTCCCCCACCCTTTAGCTCTTCCTGAGCATTGGCAAGTCCCCCCCCTCAGTCTTCTCTTCCCCAGGCCTAAAAAGCTCCAATCCACTCAGCCTTTCCTCCTAAGAGAGCGTTTTTTTCCTCCCCCCAGCCCCCCCAGCATCTTTGTAGCCCTCCTTGCTTGCCTCAACCAAGCGGTTCGAGCTCTGCCGGAGCACAAGCAGCTCAGCGCCGAGCCAGCCATCAGCTTGTGGGGTAATTATAGACCCTCTGGATAAAAACAAACCCCAAACAAATCAAAGCATAACAAAACAACACAAAAAAACCCCATGAGAGCAGCTCCCCACGATGAAATCAGGAGGTTACAGGGAGTTCAGGCATTGTTTTAATTAAGGGAGAGACATCTCTTCCTCGAGGGAACAGCGTTAGGGCCCGATAGGAGAAGCTTTCCCATCCTGTCAACGAGGGTTAGGGAGGGCCAGGGGTAAATAAATCGTGCTCCCTCCTCACCAGCCAGGATCAGAGGCAACATTTTCTTCTTTCAAGGCTGTGGGGCTGGCAGTGGTTTTGCCTCTAATCAACTTCTTGGCGTTTCCTACCAGCTTCTAATGGGACTCAAGTAGTTGCACATTTGCTGTAATTGGGCTGGAGTAATTGCACATTTCTCCAAATGATTAATGAAGGGAATTAAAAAATTGGGGGAAGGAAGGGAAAAAAACAAACCCAACCAAACCAACAAAACACACAGAAAAAAAAACCCACAACCAAAGCAACCCCAAACCAACAAATCCGAGAGCTGCTTGCAGTGCAGGAGACAATCCAACGGGGGGGGGGGGGTGGAGAAAAAGAGGGGAGGGGGCTGGGGTGAGAGCTAAAAAGCTCTTATACAAATATTTATGGAGTGGGGGCTCAAGGGCTTGCGTGGTGGAGGAGGAACCCTGTAGCCCACGGGCTGTGGGTGGGAAGGGAGCGGGGTGGAGCTGAGTCCGGCAGCAGTCTGAGCGGTTGTAAAGCCCAAAGCTTCGGTGGGGTTTGTCAGCTTGGGGTGTTGGAGAGGTGACACGGGTCAGAGGTGGCTTCTGCCAAGCTTCAGCTGAGGGTCACAGAATGGTTTGAGGTGGAAAAGACCTCTAAGGTCACTAAGTCCAACCATCTACCCAACGCCAGCGTGGCCGTCAAAGCATGTCCCCAAGTGTCACGGCCACGTGTTTCTGGAACACCTCCAGGGGTGGTGACTCCACCACCTCCCTGGGCAGCCCATCCCAATGCCTGACCGCTCTTGCAGGAGAGAAATTGTTCCTGATCTCCAACCTAAACCTCCCCTGGCACAATTTCAGGCTATTTCTTCTTCTTCTATCACCTGATACAAGGGAGAAGCAGCTGACACCCTCCCCCCTCCGGCTCCAGCCTCCTTTCAGGGAGCTGCAGAGAGCAATGAGATCTGTCCTCACCCTCCTCTTCTCCAGACTAAACAACCCCAGCTCCTTCATCTTCTCCTGCTCTTAAGAATTGTTCTCTAGACCCTTCACTTCCAGGTGGAGGAGAAGAAAGAAATTCCAGCATGGGGATTTGTCTCTGTGTGTTTCCATGAGGTTTCAAATAATCTTCCAAGATGATTTCTGTTTCTTCTCCCGGTCCAAGAAGCCAATGAGTGCTGATTCCTTTCCCTCTGCTCCTATTAAGGGATGGATCCGATAGGGACGTCACAAACATATGGTGCAAATCAGTCGCCTTGGAAGGCATCTTAGGAGGAAGGGATAAAAAAACAAGAGCTGTGGAGACCCATCTGTAGAACCTGCCTGCAAACATGCAAGGGGAAAGCTGTCTGCCAGCTGCAGCTCCCGGCCTGGAAACACTTATACCCCCATGACATTTGCTGCGTGGTGTGGAAAGATCCACAGCTTCCCGGGATGCAGTCCTAGGACAGGTGACGACGCAGCCAGCAGGGAATCTGCATGGGGGAAAGTGCACCCATCTGCACCCAGAGCTTGGCTCCTGCACCCATCTGCACCCAGAGCTTGGCTCCTGCACTCATCTGCACCCAGAGCTTGGCTCCTGCACCCATCTGCACCCAGAGCTCGGCTCCTGCACCCATCTGCACCCAGAGCTCGGCTCCTGCACCCATCTGCACCCAGAGCTCGGCTCCTGCACTCATCTGCACCCAGAGCTCGGCTCCTGTACCCATCTGCACCCAGAACTTGGCTCCTGCACCCATCTGCACCCAGAGCTTGGCTCCTGTACCCATCTGCACCCAGAGCTTGGCTCCTGCACCCATCTGCACCCAGAGCTTGGCTCCTGCACCCATCTGCACCCAGAGCTTGGCTCCTGCACCCATCTGCACCCAGAGCTTGGCTCCTGCACCCATCTGCACCCAGAACTTGGCTCCTGTACCCATCTGCACCCAGAACTCGGCTCCTGCACCCATCTGCACCCAGAACTTGGCTCCTGCACCCATCTGCACCCAGAGCTTGGCTCCTGCACCCATCTGTACCCAGAGCTTGGCTCCTGCACCCATCTGCACCCAGAGCTCGGCTCCTGCACCCATCTGCACCCAGAGCTCGGCTCCTGCACCCATCTGTACCCAGAGCTTGGCTCCTGCACCCATCTGCACCCAGAGCTTGGCTCCTGCACCCATCTGCACCCAGAGCTTGGCTCCTGCACTCATCTGCACCCAGAGCTTGGCTCCTGCACCCATCTGCACCCAGAGCTCGGCTCCTGCACCCATCTGCACCCAGAGCTCGGCTCCTGCACCCATCTGCACCCAGAGCTCGGCTCCTGCACTCATCTGCACCCAGAACTTGGCTCCTGCACCCATCTGCACCCAGAGCTTGGCTCCTGTACCCATCTGCACCCAGAGCTTGGCTCCTGCACCCATCTGCACCCAGAGCTTGGCTCCTGCACCCATCTGCACCCAGAGCTTGGCTCCTGCACCCATCTGCACCCAGAGCTTGGCTCCTGCACCCATCTGCACCCAGAACTCGGCTCCTGCACCCATCTGCACCCAGAACTTGGCTCCTGCACCCATCTGCACCCAGAGCTTGGCTCCTGCACCCATCTGTACCCAGAGCTTGGCTCCTGCACCCATCTGCACCCAGAGCTCGGCTCCTGCACCCATCTGCACCCAGAGCTCGGCTCCTGTACCCATCTGCACCCAGAACTTGGCTCCTGCACCCATCTGCACCCAGAGCTCGGCTCCTGCACCCATCTGCACCCAGAGCTCGGCTCCTGCACCCATCTGTACCCAGAACTCGGCTCCTGCACTCATCTGCACCCAGAACTTGGCTCCTGCACCCATCTGCACCCAGAGCTCGGCTCCTGCACCCATCTGCACCCAGAGCTCGGCTCCTGTACCCATCTGCACCCAGAGCTTGGCTCCTGCACCCATCTGCACCCAGAGCTTGGCTCCTGCACCCATCTGCACCCAGAACTCGGCTCCTGTACCCATCTGCACCCAGAGCTCGGCTCCTGCACCCATCTGCACCCAGAGCTCGGCTCCTGCACCCATCTGCACCCAGAGCTCGGCTCCTGCACCCATCTGTACCCAGAGCTTGGCTCCTGCACTCATCTGCACCCAGAACTTGGCTCCTGCACCCATCTGCACCCAGAGCTCGGCTCCTGCACCCATCTGCACCCAGAGCTCAGCTCCTGCACCCATCTGTACCCAGAGCTCGGCTCCTGCACTCATCTGCACCCAGAACTTGGCTCCTGCACCCATCTGCACCCAGAGCTTGGCTCCTGCACCCATCTGCACCCAGAGCTCGGCTCCTGCACCCATCTGCACCCAGAGCTCGGCTCCTGCACCCATCTGCACCCAGAGCTCGGCTCCTGCACCCATCTGTACCCAGAGCTCGGCTCCTGTACCCATCTGCATCCAGAGCTCGGCTCCTGCACTCATCTGCACCCAGAGCTTGGCTCCTGCACTCATCTGCACCCAGAACTTGGCTCCTGTACCCATCTGCACCCAGAACTTGGCTCCTGCACCCATCTGCACCCAGAACTTGGCTCCTGCACCCATCTGCACCCAGAACTTGGCTCCTGCACCCATCTGTACCCAGAGCTTGGCTCCTGTACCCATCTGCACCCAGAGCTTGGCTCCTGCACCCATCTGCACCCAGAGCTCGGCTCCTGCACCCATCTGCACCCAGAGCTCGGCTCCTGCACCCATCTGCACCCAGAGCTTGGCTCCTGTACCCATCTGCACCCAGAGCTTGGCTCCTGCACTCATCTGCACCCAGAGCTTGGCTCCTGCACTCATCTGCACCCAGAGCTTGGCTCCTGCACTCATCTGCACCCAGAGCTTGGCTCCTGCACTCATCTGCACCCAGAACTTGGCTCCTGTACCCATCTGCACCCAGAGCTTGGCTCCTGCACCCATCTGCACCCAGAACTTGGCTCCTGCACTCATCTGCACCCAGAACTCGGCTCCTGCACCCATCTGCACCCAGAGCTCGGCTCCTGCACCCATCTGTACCCAGAGCTTGGCTCCTGCACTCATCTGCACCCAGAACTTGGCTCCTGCACCCATCTGCACCCAGAGCTTGGCTCCTGCACCCATCTGCACCCAGAGCTTGGCTCCTGTACCCATCTGCACCCAGAGCTTGGCTCCTGCACCCATCTGCACCCAGAGCTTGGCTCCTGCACCCATCTGTACCCAGAGCTTGGCTCCTGTACCCATCTGCACCCAGAGCTTGGCTCCTGCACCCATCTGCACCCAGAGCTTGGCTCCTGCACTCATCTGCACCCAGAACTTGGCTCCTGTACCCATCTGCATCCAGAGCTTGGCTCCTGCACCCATCTGCACCCAGAACTTGGCTCCTGCACCCATCTGCACCCAGAGCTTGGCTCCTGCACCCATCTGCACCCAGAGCTTGGCTCCTGCACTCATCTGTACCCAGAGCTTGGCTCCTGCACCCATCTGTACCCAGAGCTTGGCTCCTGCACTCATCTGCACCCAGAACTTGGCTCCTGCACCCATCTGTACCCAGAGCTCGGCTCCTGCACCCATCTGCACCCAGAGCTCGGCTCCTGCACCCATCTGCACCCAGAGCTCGGCTCCTGCACCCATCTGCACCCATCTGCACCCAGAACTTGGCTCCTGCACCCAAACTTGGCTCCTGCACCCAGAGCTTGGCTCCTGCACCCATCTGCACCCAGAACTTGGCTCCTGCACCCAAACTTGGCTCCTGCACCCAGAGCTTGGCTCCTGCACCCATCTGCACCCAGAACTTGGCTCCTGCACCCAAACTTGGCTCCTGCACCCAAACTTGGCTCCTGCACCCAGAGCTTGGCTCCTGCACCCATCTGCACCCAAGCTTGGCTCCTGCACCCGTCACAGCAGATATGATGCTCATCTAGACCAGGCATCTGTGTCGCCAGCCCCTGCATGGCCCCGGCCCTGATGCCAGTGGAGCCAGGACAGCAATAGGAAGCTCAAGCATGGCTCTGCCCAGTTCCACCAGGGTTCCTGGGCTGACCTTCAGTCCTGTGCACTAAAAACCAGTTATGCAAGGAGCTGGGTGCCAGGTCACGGCTCAAACTGCCTGCTCTGCAGCCACCTCGTCTCTCACCTCCTCATCACTCTGTTTTCACACCCTCTCTGCTTTCTCACCACCTCAGCTCGCACTGCCTGGGCACAGAGGGGACGTGGTCACCTCCACAGCTGCCTCTTCACAGCTTCAGCTTCATTAAAATGCTTCCTCTGCTCAGGCCTTGACAACCCTCAAGTGGAAGAAATTGTTCCTCGTGTCCAACCTCTACCTCCCCTGGTGCAACTTGAGGCCATGGTCAACTTGAGATCCTCTTGTCCACTTGCCTAGAGGAGGTCTGCAGCCCACCCTCTACTCTTCTTCACCGAGGCAGTTGGAGCTGGGCTGGATCTTGTGGGGAGAGGAGTTGGATCCATGGGAGCTGCAGGCTGGGCTGGTAGAGTGAGAGCTGGATGTCCTGGTTTGCAATGAAGCTGAGGGGCTTTCTCAGGGGGGTTGGCTGCTTCCTTGCAGCAGAACCAGACCATAAAGCTACAGCAGAGGGAATTTTGAGATGCCAGGGCCCAGGAAGCTGATAACACAGGATTACTGCTCCTGCCTGCGTGCCAGGAGCAGGAGCTGCCCACCAGCAGCACAGCTCCAGTCTCCTGATGAAACCTGCCCACCCCCACCCAGATCCCCTCTTACTCTAAACACCAGCACTTGATGGATGGTCTCTGCTGCATCCCAGGGATGGAGATTAGAGGAGGTGCATGGGCAGCAGCGAGCTGAGCCAGCAGGCATGGGGCTGAGCTGATAACGAGTCCTTGCCCAGACTAAACAGGACAGGGCTGAGGGATGGGGACTCCACCACTGCTCTGGGCAGCCTGGGACAGCCCTTGACAACCCTTTCCATGAAGAAATTGTTCCTCATGTCCTGCCTAAACCTCCCTTGGCACAACTTGAGGCCGTTCCCTCTTGTGTTGTCTCTTGTTCCTCAGGAGAAGAGAGCAACTCCCACCTGGCTCCAGCCTCCTTCCAGGGAGTTGTAGAGAGCCAGAAGGTCTCCCCTCAGGCTGCTTTTCTTCAGGCTGAACGATCCCAGGACCCTCAGCTGCTCCTGCTCACAAGACTTGTGCTCTAGACCCCTCACCAGCTTCACTGCCCTTCTCTGGAGCTGTTCCAACCCCTCAGTGGGAGTGTGGAGTGAGGAGCCCAAAACTGAACCCAGGATTCAAGGTGAGCCCTCCCCAGCGTCTAGTACAGGGGGACAACCCCTGCCCAGGTCCTGCTGACCACACCACTGCTGATTCAAGACAGGATACTGGTGGCCTGCTGGTGGTCAAGCAGCAGCCCCATGTCCCTTTGCCCCAGGCAGTTTCCAACCACTCTGCCCCCCAGCCTGGAGCATTCATGGGGTTGCTGTGACTCAGGTACAGGACCCAGGACCTGGCCTTGTTGAGCTTGGCCCACTGACCCAGCCTGACCAAGTCCTTCTACAGAGCCTCAGATGACACAGGGCTTGCTGGCTGCCCTGCCATGGGCATCATTGCTGTGCCCACGTCTCCTGCCCTGCCCTGCCCGGGCACATCAGAACCTTGGTACATGCTGGTGCAGAACGACGACGGGCACGGCTGGGCATTCCTTGCTGGGGCTTCTACTTGGCCAGCATAGGCAGCCCCAAGCACCATCCTGGTGCATCCCAGGCTCCTCTCCACGGGTGACAGTCTCCCCTCTGCTCTGCTTGGCACTGCTGTCCCACCAGGAATGATGTCATTCCCACACTGGCTTTGGCACTGGCTACTTGGCCACGGCTGCAGGCCTGGGGACAGCAAGAGGACAGTCTGGGCATGCCGAGATGGCCAGATGGGATCACAGGGTGGGAGGAGAGGTGCAGCTTTCACCTCTCTTTTTCTATTCCCTTTTTCTGCTGCAAACCAGAACCTCCCTGGATCCTCCTGTGCCTGAGCTGCACAAGGGTGGAAATGGTCACTTGAATCCTAGAATCATGGAACTATAGAGTGCTAGAGGTTGGAAGAGACCTCTGGAGATCATCAAGCTCAACCCCCTGTCAGTGCAGGATCACCAGAAGCAGGTCACACAGGAACCCATCCAGATGTGTCTTGAATGCCTCTAGAGAAGGAGACTCCACAACCTCTCTGGGCAGCCTGTTCTCCACCAAGTTTTCCAGCAAGCCCTGGGAGGTCTCATCATGCTGCACATCTGTCTCCACCATTCTGTGGGAAGCGTGGGGGAAGCTCCCACACCCCACACCTGCCCAGCAGCCCTCCTGCAGCCAGAAGATGGCTGCTTTCCAGCACTCCATGCTAGGAGAAGCCATTTCAGGGCCAGCAAGAGCAGTGCCCTCTGCTATCACCACGTCCCTGCTGCTGGGGGACAGCAGTGGGCAGCACTGGTGGTGCAAGAAGTGTTGGGGTGGGAAAAGAGGAGTGAAATGAAGCCTGAGAAGAGTAGATTTAGTCTGGGTATTGGGAAGGAATTCTTTATAATCGGGGTGGTGAGACACTGGACCAGGCTGCACAGGGAAGTTGAGGATGCTCCTCTCTGGAAGTGTTCAAGGCCAGGCTGGATGAGGACTTGAGCCACCTGGTCCAGTGGGAGGTGTCCCTGCTCATGGCAGGACCTTCAAAATCATCTAGTTCCAGCTCTTCCCCCTCCCTGCTCATGGCAGGGAGGGGGAAGAGCTGGAACTAGATGATTTTGAAGGTCTCCTTCCAACCCAGCCCCTCCTGTGATTCTCTGAAATCTCTGTGCTGGTGTGAGCTGGTAAAACCAAATCCCAGCGAAGCAGCAGCAGCAGCAGCAGCAGCAGCAGCAAAATAGGATTTATAATGCCCTCAGCTTTGCTCTCCAATTTCAGCTTTGAAGATGAATGTTTGCTGCAGTGTTATTCATTTAAACATTATTTCTCCTATCTCCTGAGAGACAACTCTGCTTTCCCAACACACACACAAAATGCATTTACTGCTCTTCTGGAAAAGGGAAGGGGAAAAAAAAAAATCATATCAGCTCTGCCTTCAGAGTACAAGCTCAGAAGCATTCCTCTGTATCCTCCTGTGGAGACCCAGCTAGGAAGATGCAGCCCTCGTGGCACAGGTTCACATCAGGTGAGGAGCTGCACAATGCCAGCGCCCCAGCGTGGTCGCGGGGGGAGGTTGGAAGGGACCTCTGGAAATCATCCCCTTCAACCCCCCCCTGCTCCAGCAGGGGCACCCCCAGCGGCTTGCCCTGCATCGCAATGGCCAGGGGGTGGTTTGGAAGCTTTCCACAGAAGGAGACTTCCCAACCTCTCTGGGCAGCCTGCTCCAGGGCTCCAGCGCTCTCACACCAAAGAAATTTCTCCTCCTCTTCAGATGGAACCTCCTGGGTTCCAGTTTGTGCCTGCTGCCCCTTGTCCTGTCGCTGGGCACCACTGGCAAGAGTCTGGCCCCAGCCTCTTGCCTCCCACAGGCCCTTCAGCTCTTGCTGAGCATGGATCAGAGCCCCTCTCAGGCTGCTCTCCTCCAGGCTCAACAGCCCCAGGGCTCTCAGCCTTTCCTCCTCACAGAGGTGCTCCAGGCCCCTCAGCATCTGGACTCTCTCCAGTAGTTCCCTGCCAATCCTGAGCTGGGGAGCCCAGAACTGGACCCAGGACTCCATCTTTAGCTCGGCTCAGGCAGAGCAGGTCTTACTCCCAAGTCTGTGAAGCCACAGAGTTATTCTGAAGCTTTGGCAAGCTCCACGTGCTGAGGTGATTGTGGATCCCTGGATAAGCATCTGCCAGCCCCCTAAATCTGGGAGCAGGGACACCCTGGGCTAGGGACAGCAGCACGAGGACCGTGGCCGTGCCGACTTCTCCTGCAAGGTGCTGCCGTGCGAGACGGGCACGTTAGCTCCTCGGGGTGCTCCAGCCTGGCTAATGTTGTGTTGCAAGAGGAACAATGAATGTAAATGAGCTGGAGAAGGCCGTGTTATTAAAGGGAAGAGGGATGGCTCAGCCCTGTGCTGTGGGAAAAGCCAGTGGCCTTATTAAATGTAATTATCTGCAGCGCTAATATAAGCTCCAAGCTCTCCCCGGGTCAGCCTGCCCTCAACTCGAGCTCTGCTCACAATAAAAAGCAGCAGCTGGAAGAGCCTGAAGAGGAGCTGGGAGGAGATGTCCATCACACCAAGCACTTGCTAATTGCCGGTCAAGGGCGAGCAGGGAGCCGTGTGGGACGAGCTGGGAGATGCGCAGAGGAGGTGTAACATGAGCTGCTCGGTGTGGGGAAGAGATGGCTCCAGCCAGCCAGCCCCTGGGAGCTGGGGGGGTTTAGCTTGGAGAAGAGGAGGCTCAGGGGAGACCTACAACTACCTGAAGGGAGGTTGTAGCCAGGTGGGGGGTGGTCTCTTCTCTCAGGTAACCAGCACCAGAACAAGAGGACACAGTCTCAAGCTGTGCCAGGGAGGTTTAGGCTGGATGTTAGGATGAAATTCTTCACAGAGAGAGATTGGCCATTGGGATATGCTGCCCAGGGAGGTGGTGGGGTCAGTGTCCCTGGAGGTATTCAAGAAAAGCCTGGTTGAGGCACTTGGTGCCATGGTCTAGTTGATTAGTTAGGGTTGGGTGATGGGTTGGACTTGATGCTCTTGGAGGTCTCTTCCAGCCTGGCTGATTCTGTGATTCTGTGAAAAAGGGATAGCTCCAGCCAGGGAGCCACCTGCCCAGAGGAGGAGAGCTTCTCAATGTTTTCAGACAAGTCAAGAAGAAGGGGCCAGTCACTTGTCAGTGGTGTCCTGTGGTAGGATGAGGGGCAATGGATACAGACTGGAACACAGGAAGCTCCTCCTAAACTTCGTGGCTTTAAGCAAGCTCTGTTCTGCCTGAGTGAAGACACATCTGGACTGTTTGGTCCAGTTCTGGGCTCCCTGGTTGAAGACTGACAAGGAAATACTACTGGATAGAGTGCAGTGGACCCTACAAAGATGCTGAGGGGCCTGGAGTATCTCTGTGAGGAAGAGCTGGGGCTGTTGAGCCTGGAGAAGAGCAGCCTGAGAGGGGATCTGATAATGCTCAGTGAGACCTAGGGACCTGAGGGGGGCAATAGGATGGGGTCAGACTCTTCTCAGTGGTGCCCATCAACAGGACAAGGGGCAGCAGACACAAACTGGAGCCCAGAAGGTTCCATCTGAAGAGGAGAGAAAGTTCTTTGGAGTGAGGGTGCTGGAACCCTGGAGCAGGCTGCCCAGAGAGGTTGTGGAGTCTCCTTCTCTGGAGACTTTCAAGGCCTGTCTGGATGTGTTCCTCTGTGAGCTGCCCTAGCTGATTGTATTCTGGCAGGGGGGTTGGACTCAATGACCTCCAGAGGTCCTTTCCAGTCCCCACCATTCTGTGAGTCTGTGCCTCTAGGAGGTGCTTTTCCCAGAGCATGAGTGAGATCAGGTCACCTTCATACCCTTGTGCTAGGCTCCTTCAGCTGGAGGAAGATGCTTAGAAGCTCATCGTGCCCATCTTGCCCTAGGATGGTGCTGGTGCAATAATGCTGATGACCTCAGAGGGAAGAGAAGAGAAGCCAAGATGTGGCAGGGAGGAGGCATCACCCAAAATGAGATGCTTGGGAGCCCTTTGATCTTCTATTGTTTTAATTAACGCCTCTAATAAGAATGTGAGCTGCTGGCTAAAGGATACCTGGATCACCAGCTTAATGAGCTTTCCCTTTGGAGGAGGTGTGAGCCAGCTTGGAATGCTTGGAGACTTCCCAGCAGCGGGCTTGGCTGTCCTGGGAAAGCTCTGGAAGCAGTGAGCAAGAAGAGACAAAGGTTTCTGTTTGCTGGTGGGAAAACAAATCAGCATTTCCAGCTTGCCTTACAGAAGCACAAACCAATGCACTCTGCATTGCTTTGAACAGATGCTTCCAGCCTTGCTCTCTACAACTACCTGAAGGGAGGCTGTAGCCAGGTGGGGGTTGGTCTCTTCTCCCAGGCAACCAGCACCAGAACAAGAGCACACAGTCTCAAGCTGTGCCAGGGGAGGTTTAGGCTGGAGGTTAGGAAGAAGTTCTTCACAGAAAGAGAGATTGGCCATTGGGATGTGCTGCCCAGGGAGGTGGTGGAGTCACTGTCCCTGGAGGTGTTTAGGAAGAGACTGGATGGGGAGCTTGGTGCCATGGTTTAGCTGCTTAGATGGTGTTGGGTGATAGGTTGGACTCCATGATCTCAAAGGTCTTTTCCAACCTGCTTAATTCTATTTCTATTCCTATTCTTATTCTATTCTATTCTATTCTATTCTATTCTATTCTATTCTATTCTATTCTATTCTATTCTATTCTATTCTATTCTATTCTATTCTATTCCATTCCATTCCATTCCATTCCATTCCATTCCATTCCATTCCATTCCATCCCATCCCATCCCATCCCATCCCATCCCATCCCATCCCATCCTCTTGGGTGCATCTCTTACAGCTTCCACTGGCTGGAAAAAACCCTCTGGGGACACCAAAATGACCCTTTCTGGAATGCAGATGGTCCATGCTCTCTGTGTGTGTGTGTGTGTGTGCAGCACCAGGGTGATTAAAGCCTTACTCCTCAGCCTCTCTGGAGAGGTTGAGTGGGGTCCCCTGCCTATGGATGGAAGCTGGAGCTTCACTGAGAGCTGCCCACTCATGCAGTGGGAGCAGCAGAGGGGCCACCCCCCCTACTTGGGTCCATCTTCATGTATGCACAAGGTGTTTTGATCAAGAGTTAGCTGGCAGCAGGAGATCTCCACCAGACCAACGAGAGGAGCTGAGCTGAGCAGCAAGCCTGCAGAGCCCCTGCAGCAGGCTGAGGACAAATGGCACCTCTGAGCAAAGCCCACAAATCACCCAGTCACCAGTGGGCTGAACATGGACTGAACCACCTGAGGCATGGTCCTGGTACCGTGAAACTTCTCTCAAGGGTTCTGGAGGGCTGATGGATGGCTTCAGGTCTCCATGTTGTTCAAACAGGCAGGAAAAAAGAGACTCAGGGAGTTGTTTGAGTTGGAAAAGACCTCTAAGATCATCAAGTCCAGCCATCAGCCCCACACCGCCGTGACCACTACAACCATGTCACAGAGTGCCATGTCTATAAGTGCAGGCCATGGGTCCCTCCAGAGCACAGAGGTCTTGGGAGCAGTTTATACCCCAAAGGGCAGAGCTGCCTCTGACAGAGGGAATTTCCTTGCCTTGGATCCAGACAAATCATCCTTGGAAGCCAAACTCCTTATTGTAAAGGATACAGCAAGGAAGAGGCAGGAGAGACCTTCTGGCTCTCTACAACTCCCTGAAAGGAGGTTGGAGCCAGGTGGAGGTTGGCCTCTTCTCCCAAGGGACAACTGAAAGGATAAGAGGAAACAGCTTCAAGTTGCCCCAGAGGATGTTTATGCTGGATGTGAGGGGAAATTTCTTCATTGGAAGGGTTGTGAAGGCCTGGCCCAGGCTGCCCAGGGCAGTGGTGGAGTCCCCATCCCTGGAGGGCTTTCAAAACCGTGGAGCTGTGGTGCTGAGGGACATGGTTTAGTGGTGACCTGGCAGTGCTGGCTTAGTGGTTGCACTCAGTGATCTCAAAGGTCTCTCCCAACCAAAGCCTTCCTATGATTGTCCCTCCATAAAACAGGAGATGTCTGAAGGGCAGCCCAGGAGCTGGATAGAGAGCACCGAGTTGTGCCCAGCTCACTTGAGAGACACCAAGAGCCACATGCCTCACCCTTCCTGACTAATTAACTGCTCTGCTGGAATAACTGCTGGGAAGTCTTCTCCTGGTGATCCCGTTGGGCTGGTTGCAGCCCAGGGCTGGACAGATGGATGGCCAGATCTCCGTTCCCCACCCTGCCCTCAGCCCTGAAGCTTCAAACGGTGCCAGGATTGGGCCATGGCTACCAGCCAGCGTGGTGGCAGGTGGTGGCACTGTCAAGCTGACCTGCCAGACCTCCAGCAGCATTTTCTGACCCAAGCCCAGCTTTTTTATTCAGTGGTCAATAAGCCAGTGCTGGGGGGTGGTGGGTCCAGTGGTTGGGCTGAAGATTTCCGCTGCAGCAGGTTTTATTTGGGTTCTCTATCTGACCAAGGAACAAGGAAGCGAAATGTTCCCTTTGCTATCAGTAATTTCAGGTTGAAAAGTTATGGTTTGGGTCGTGGAAAGGTTCCCTGTAAATCCATGGGGATGGCATCAGAGCTGCAGGACTTGGTCCAGCTCCCATCAGAGCTCTCTGCTCCCCGCAGACCTCCCCAGGGGGCTGGGTTTGGCCACCGCGCCGCTGTTCCAAACCGGGGGGGGGGGGGGGGGATCCAGGGTGCTCCAGAAATCATTGCCACGAACAGCAAGGGCTGGCACATGCTTCCTCGGGTCCTCCCTGGCTGCCAGAGTCATTAACCTGCCCTTGGCTTTCCAGCGTGGCTCTGCAGACAGGATGGCACCTGAGGTGACCCGGAGGATGATCTGAGAGGCAGTGGCAGGTCCTGCGGCGCCGGCGTGCAGTGCTTCCTGCTGACAAGGTAGGGAAGGTCCTCCAGGAGCAGAAACCTTTTTCCTTCCAGGAATGGAGATCATTTTTTGTTTTCCAAAGGTGACTCTCAGCCTGTGGTGCCTGGTGGCTTCCCAAACCTGCTGCTTCCAAACCCACCCCAATTCATCTCAGCCTCCTCACCTGTCACATCTGGCGTCACGCGAGAGACCTCTTTGGCCTTTCAACCCGGTGCTTGGGGGCTGCACGGAGCTTCTGTTTGATGGTGACAAGAGTCTCCCTGTCACACCAGCTGTGTGTTTTGGATGGTAAGGTCAGCAGGAGCCATAGACATGAGTCATGGGGGCTATCAGTTCCTCTGCCCTCTCCTGGGGGTGCTTTGGTGCTTGGAAGAGTGCAGAAAAGGAGAATCACGGAGTGAAGGAATGGCTTTGGTTGAAGCAGATCCTTAGGGTCACAGAGTCCAGTTGTTATCCCAGCAGTGGCAGCTCACCACCAAACCGTGGCCCTCAGCACCACACCTCCACAGCTTTGACACCCTTGCTTGCATGGGGACTCCACCACTGGCCTGGGCAGCTCGGGACAGGCCTTCATAACCCTTTCAGTGAAGAAATGGTTCCTCATGTCCAACCTAAACCTCCCCTGGGGTACCTTGAGGCCATTTCCTCTTGTACTATTGATTTTTCCTTGGGAGAAGAGGCTGACCCCCACCTGGCTGCAAGCTCCTTTCAGACAGCTGTAGAGAGCCAGAAGGTCTCCCCTCAGCCTCCTTTTCTTCAGGCTGAACAGCTCCAGGTCCCTCAGCTGCTCCTCAACAGAGCTGTTCTCCAGACCCTTCGGCAGCTTTGTTGCCCTCCTCTGGACACGCTCCAGCCCCCTCAATGTCCTTCTGGGAGTGAGAGGCCTGAAACTGAACCCAGGATTTGAGGTGTGGCCGCCCCTGGAAGAAAGGATCATAGAATCAGTAAGGTTGGAAAAGACCTCAGAGATCCTCAAGTTCAACCTGTCACCCAACACCTCATGACTACTAAACCATGGCACCAAGTGCCATGTCCAGTCCCCTCTTGAACACCTCCAGGGATGGTGACTCCACCACCTCCCTGGGCAGCACATTCCAATGGCTAACAACTCTCTCTGGGAAGAACTTTCTCCTCACCTCCAGCCTAAACTTCCCCTGGCACAGCTTGAGACTGTGTCCTCTGGTGCTGGTTGCCTGGGAGAAGAGACCAACCCCCTCCTGGCTGCAACCTCCTTCAGGTAGTTGAAGCTCAGGATGCTGAGCTGCCTTCATCTTCACGTGGTGGCCACCATCTGTGGTGGTTCACACCACGGGCAGGCAGTGCTGGCTTGAGCTAATGGTTATAGAAATCAAAAAAATGGATTCCTTCAGGCATCTTCACCCCCTGCAGAGCAGGAAGCAAAGCTGATTCCCCCTCCTCCTCCACCCCCTTTTTTTCCCCCTTCCCTTCCCCTGCAATTTCATTTACTACAGGCTGAGAGATTCCTGTCCAGGGCCAGCTCCCCTGTCCTCCAGCTAGTTAGAGCTCAATCCTCCTTAAATTGTCTTTTTGATAACTGTTCTGGCTGCCAGAGCAGAGCTTTCTGTGGGGAATTCACACAGGGCTGCCTTCAACTTCTCCCATCCTTCATATTGCAATATTGCTCTTTACCTAGCAGAAGATATTCCTAATCGGCTTCACCAAAAGCAATAAAGCCTCCTCAACACTTCATTGCCTTTGACATTTAAGGCACACAGCAGGCAGGGGAGCAGGTGGAGAAAGGTGCTGCCTGGGCAGGGTGGGGTGGGGTGAGGTGGGTGTTGACATCTTATGAGGCATTGATCTGTCTTATGGATCCTGGAATGGTAGAATTGTTAGTTTGGAGGAAAAAAAAACACAAACCCAGGAAGCTGAGGGGAGACCTTCTGGCTCTCTGCAGCTCCCTGGAAAGAGGTTGGAGCCAGGTGGGGGTTGGTCTCTTCTTGCAAGGAGCAAGAGGAAATGGCCTCAAGATGCCCCAAGGGAGGATTAGGTCGGACGGTTAGAAGAAACTTCTTCACTGAAAGGGTTCTCAAAGTCTGAGCCTGGGCAGCCTGAGCCAGGCCTTCACAACCCTTTCAGTGCAGAAACTGCTCCTCATGTTCAACCTAAACTTCTCCTGGAGCAACTTGAAGCCGTTTCCTCTTGTCCTGCCACTTGTTCCTTGGGAGAAGAGACCAATCCCCACCTCACACTAACCTCCTTTCAAGGAGCTGTAAGAGAGCCAGAGGGACTCCCCACAGCCTGCTTTCACCCAGGCTGAATAACCCCAGTTCCTTCAGCTTCTCTTCTCCAGCCCTGTTCTCCAGACCCTTCACCACCTTCAGTACCCTTCTCTGGAGCTGCTCCAGCTTCTCAATGTCCTTCTTGGAGTGAGGGGCCAAAAACTGAACCCAAGACTCAAGGTGAAGCCTCACCAGTGCCCAGTGCAGGGAGATAATCCCTGCCCTGGTCCTGCTGGTCACACTGTTTCTGATCCAAGCCAGGATGCTGGTGGCCTTCTTGGCCACCTGGGCACACACTGGCTCACCTTCAGCTGCTAGTGACCAACCCCCCAGATTCTTTTCCACCAGGCTGTTCCCAGCCACTCCACCCCAAGCCTGAAGCATCCATGGCGTTGTTGTGACCCAAATGGAGGACTCAAAATGCAGCATCCCTCAGGGATGTCCAAAGGTTTCTGTAGCACCCCCCAGGAAGCCAAGCAGCTCCAACCCACACTGGTCTGGATGATAAACCCATCCAGATCCTGCACGTTTCCCGTGTGGCTGCAGGTCCTTTCCTTGCTGCCTTTGCTCTGTAACCCCAGACAGCTTTTCCCCACCTGGGGATGTCCCTGGTTTGTGATCTTCAGCTCTCCTGCCCCAGCTGGAATGGTTTAGTTTTATGAGGCCGTGACTGCAGACGCTTATCTGTTGCCTACAAGCCCTGGGAGGATTTCAGCTGGAGTAGGAGTAACAGGGCTGAGCATCCCTGGCACGATGCCTTTTCTTTCTCCTCTAAAGCCTCATGTTTCCAAATGGGTAATTACTGTGCTGGGATTTATGCAGTACTTCCTTTAAGTGGTTGTGTGGGCTGCCATTTCTCCATGAATTAGGGGGAGGGGGTGGGGGAGAAAAGGAAAAAAAGAGAGTGAAAGAAAAAAAGAAAGAAGACAAAAAGGCAAAAGAAAAACAGAAGGAAAAAAAGGGCAAAGAAAAAAAAAAAAGAGGAAAAAAGGGCAAAATATTTTTAAAAAGGAAAAAAAGCAAAAGAAAAGAAGAAGGCAAAAAGGGGAAAATAAAAAGAAAGAGGGGAAAAGGGGAAAATAAAAAGAAAGAGGGGAAAAGGGCAAAATTAAAAAGAAAGGAAAAAAGGCAAAAGAAAAGGAGGAAAAAAGGGGGAAATAGAAAGAGGGGGAAAAGGGCAAAATAAAAAAAGAGGGAAAAAAGGCAAAAGAAAAGAAGAAGAAGAAAAAAGGAAAGTAAAAAGAAAGGGGGAAAAAGGCAAAATAAATAAAAAAGGAAAAAAAGCAAAGAGAAGGAGAAGGAAAATAGGGGAAAATAAAAAGAAAGAGGAAAAAAAGGGCCCCAAAAAAAAAAAAAAAGCGAAAGAAAAGAAGAAGAAAAAAAGGGGAAATAAAAAGAAAGAGGGGAAAAGGGGCAAAATAAAAAAAAAGGGGAAAAGGCAAAAGAAAAGAAGAAGCACAAAGGTAAAAATAAAAAGAGGGGAAAAGGAAAAAAATTTTTAAAAAGGAAAAAAGGTAAAATAAAAAAAGAAGAAAAAAAGAAAGAAAACAAAAGGGAAATTAAAAAATGAGAGGAAAAAAGGGGGGAAAAGGGAAACAAAAAGATTAAAAAAGGGGGAAATGAGAAAAAGGGAGGAAAGAAAAAAGGGTTAAAAAGGAAAAAATGGAAGAAGGAAAAAAGGGAAGAAAAAGGAAAAAAGGGAAGGAAAAGGGGAAAAGGGAAGAAAAAGGAAAAAGGGAAGGAAAAGGGGAAAAGGGAAGAAAGAGGGGAAAAGGGAAGAAAAAGGGGAAAAGGGAAGAAAGAGGGGAAAAGGGAAGAAAAGGGAAAAAAGGGAAGAAAAAGGAAAAAAGGGAAGAAAAAGAAAAAAGGGAAGAAAAAGAAAAAAGGGAAGAAAAAGAAAAAAGGGAAGAAAAAGGAAAAAAAGGGAAGAAAAAAAAAAAAGGGGAAAGAAAAAGAAAAAAGGGAAGAAAAAGGGAAAAAGGGAAGAAAAAGGAAAAAGGGGGAAGAAAAAGGAAAAAGGGGGAAAAAAAGGAAAAAGGAAAAAGGGGGAAGAAAAAGAAAAAGGAAGAAAAGGAAAAAAGGGAAGAAAAAGGAAAAAAGGGAAGAAAAAGGGAAAAAAAGGGAAGAAAAAGGAAAAAAAGGACGAAAAAGGAAAAAGGGGAAAGAAAAAGAAAAAAGGGAAGAAAAAGGAAAAAGGGGGAAGAAAAAGGAAAAAGGAAAAAGGGGGAAGAAAAAGGAAAAAAGGGAAGAAAAAGGGAAAAAAGGGAAGAAAAAGGAAAAAAGGGACGAAAAAGGGGAAAATGGAAGAAAAAGGGGAAAAGGGAAGAAAAGGGGAAGAAAAAGGGGAAAAAAGGAAGGAAAAGGGAGAAAAAGGGAAGAAAAAGCAAAAAAGGGAAGAAAAATTTAAAAAGGGAAAAGATAAAGGGGGAAAAGGGCCAAAAAAAAAGAGGAGGGGGAAAGGATTAAAAAGGAGGGGAAAGGATTAAAAAGGAGGGGAAAGGAAAAACAGAAGGAAATAAAAAAGGGGGGGGAGGGAAAAAGGGAGGGGGGAAGAAAATAAAAGGGCAGGAAAAAGAAAAAAATAAACCAAAAAAGAAAAATAAAAGGGTAGGGGAAAAAAAGGGGGAGGAGGAGGAGGAGGAGGGGAGGAGAAGAGGAGGAATAAAGAAAGGAGAAGGCAGAAAGCAGAAGGCACAAAAGCCCTACCGCAACCCGGGAGCTGAACGCGGCAGCGGCAGCCGGGCGAGGGCAGAAATGAGATCAGCCCTTACCTGGCAATAACAGGGGAAGTGGTCTCCAAATTGAGCTGTTTCCATTCTCCTTGCCCCTGAGCGATGAGGAGGAGATTGGCTGAGAATGATCAGGCTCTTCCCTGCCTGGAATAAATATTCTGGCAATGGAGCGAGTCGTAAATAAGCGAGCAGGCAATATCCTGGGTTATGAAGAGATAATTTCGATCTTTAATAGCTGAGGAGACCCTGGGGAGTGGCTGGAAGTGGCCTGCCTGGCCCTGGTATTGATGAGGAGAAAAAGACAAACAAGCAGGGGTGGGGTGGGGTGGGGTGTGGGGGGAAAACCCCAGCAACCAAACAAAAGTCAAACACCAAAAAAGCCCCCAACCCTTTTGGTTTCCTTAACCCTGAAATTATTGATGACGGCAGGGAAATGGTTTGAAACTAGGGCAGGTTGAGGCTTTCAGCAAGCTGGTGTAGTGGGAGGTGGCCCTGCCCTTGGAAGGGGGGGGGGGGTTGGATCTAGGTGGTCTTTAAGGTCCCTTCCAACCCAACTCTTGAACGTGTCCAGAGAAGGGCAATGAGGCTGGGGAGAGGCCTGGAGCACAGCCCTGTGAGGAGAGGCTGAGGGAGCTGGGGTTGCTTAGCCGGGAGAAGAGGAGGCTCAGGGGAGATCTTCTTGCTCTCTACAACTCCCTGAAGGGAGCTTGTAGCCAGGTGGGAGTTGGTCTCTTCTCCCAGGCAACCAGCACCAGAACAAGAGGACACAGTCTCAAGCTGCACCAGGGAAGGTTTAGGCTGGAGGTGAGGAGAAAGTTCTTCCCAGAGAGAGTTGTTAGCTGTTGGAATGTGCTGCCCAGGGAGGTGGTGGAGTCACCGTCCCTGGAGGTGTTCAAGAGGAGATTGGAGGTGGCACTTGGTGCCATGGTTTAGCAGTCATGAGATGTTGGGTGACAGGTTGGACTGGATGATCTCTGAGGTCTTTTCCAACCTCACTGATTCTGTGATTCTATGACTCTATGATTCTATGATTCCACGACTCCATGACTCTATGACTCCATGACTCTATGATTCTATGATTCTATGACTCTATGATTCTATGAGGTAGATTTAGGCTGGAACTTAAGAGGGAGTTCTGCACAATGAGAGTGGTTGAACACCAGCCTAGGCTGCCCAGAGAGGTGGCAGATGCCCCATCCCTGGACCCATTGTGGGTCATGTTGGGACTCACTCCCCATCAAGGAGTTGTCTGACCTTCTGCAGCACCTACAGACATCTGGGGGTAGAGAGGTGGGAGATGCCCCATCCCTGGAACCATTGCAGGTCAGGTGGGTTGGGGTTCTGAGCAGCCCCCTCTAGTTGCAGCTGTCCCTGCTGACTGCAGGGGGTTTGGATGAGATGACCTTTAAAGGTCTGTTCCAACCTAAACCATTCCCTGATTCTGTGATTTTAGATGCCAAAAGAGAGAAGAGAAAGAAGCAAAACCAACAGGAGGCCAGCACTCTAATCTGCCTGGTCAGGGTAGTGAAATACTGGCACAGGAAGCCCAGAGAGGCGGTGGAGGCCCCGTCCCTGGAAACATTCGAGGTCAAATTTAATGGGGCCACCTAATCTAGCTGGAGGTGTCCCTGCTCACTGCTGGGGGGAGGTTGGACAGGATGACCTACCTGCTGCATGCTGTGATTCCATGAAATCACAGCCTGCTGAGGTTGAAACCTGCAGGGAGAGGCCAGCCAGGGCTGGGATTAGCCAGGGGCTCAGCCCCAGTTTATCAGCTTGGGAAAAGCTGCCCCACGCTCCCACCAAAGCCCCACCACTGCTGACGGCACCGTGCCTGCATCCCAGGAGGGTGCTGCTGGCAGCATCCCCACGGGAGGGATGCACATACCAGGAGAGAACAAGGACCTCACCGGGGCATCCCCCACCTTCAAATGAGGATCAAGAGGGGAGAGATTCCCCCACCAGGGAGAGCTCCACACAGGCATCTGGATATATTGGCTGAGGTGAGGACAGCCCCGGCCCTGGGAGCTGCGAGGTGGGATGATAATTAATAAGAGTTGCCTGGATCAAGCTCCAATTTTGATGGGATTAGTCTTAATAGTTTTATTTTTAAAAGCCATTTAATGACTAATCAGCTCTCCCTGATGAGCTAAGACGTGCTGCTGCTCTCTAAACCAGTCTGTGAGGGGGCTTTACTGGAGGGCACCTGGGATGGCTCCTCAGAGCTTCTTACAATGCCCTGCTTGTCTCAATCCCTGGGTTGAGCTGTCTGCAGCCAGGAGCATCACTCTGTGTGGGTGGGAGAGAGGTGGAGCTGGACCAAGTGAAATGTCCTGCAGACAGCTTGAAGATGACACCGAGCTGGGAGGCAGTGTTGATCTGCTGGCTCTGAGCAACCTGATCTAGTGGGAGGTGTCCCTGCCCATGGCAGGTGGGGGGTGTGGAACTAGATGGTCTTTGAGGTCCCTTCCAATGCTAATGATTCTATGATTCAGAGTAGGGAGGGTCTACAGAGGAATCTGGCCAGGCTGGATCAGTGGGCCAAGGCCAGTGGGATGAGGCTTAACAAGGCCAAGGTCTGGGTCCTGCTCTTGGGTCACAACAACCCTGGACTGGTCACAGTCCAGGCTTGGAGCAGAGTGGATGGAAACTGCCTGGTGGAAAAAGAATCTGGTGGGGATTCGTTGGCAGCAGCTGAAGATGAGCCAAGGTGTGCCCAGGTGGCCAAGAAGGCCACCAGCATCCTGGCTTGGATCAGCAATGGTGTGGCCAGCAGGACCAGGGCAGGGATTGTCTCCCTGTACTGGGCACTGGTGAAGCCACACCTTGAATCCTTGCTTTAGTTTTGGGCTGCTCACTTCAAGAAGGACATTCAGGAGCTGGAGCAGGTCCAGAGAAGGGCAACGAAGCTAATGAAGGATCTGGAGAACAGCTCTGGTGAGGAGCAGCTGAGAGACCTGAGGTTCAGCCTGAAGAAAAGGAAGCTGAGGGAAGTCCTTCTGGCTCTCTGCAACTCCCCGAAAGGAGGCTGGAGCCAGGTGGGAGTTGGTCTCCCAAGGAGCAAGCAACAGGACAAGAGGAAATGGCCTCAAGTTTTCCCAGGGGAGGTTTAGGTTGGACATGAGGAACAATTTCTTCCACCTGAGGGTTGTCAAGCCCTGTCCCAGGCTGCCCAGGGCGGGGGTGGAGTCCCCATCCCTGGAGGGGTTTCAAAGCCTTGGAGATGCGGTGCTGAGGGACGTGGTTTGGCGGTGACCTGGCAGTAGCCACCTCGTGATATCTCCATCACCTTCCACCCAAAGGCTGACCAAGGGAGCAGCAGGGATCCACCCCCAGAGCTGGCTGGGGTGGGGGACACGATTGCTTTGTTATTAAATGATCTGTGTTTGCTTTTTAACGAGCCCTCCGCCCGATCTGTTTCATCCCGGTAAATCTGTGATTTCCATTTAATTCCCAGTAACCTTTCCAGGAGCAGCGAGGTGTGAAGGAATTTAATGACACAAAGCTACACTGATGAAGAGACCATTCATATTCATTAGGCTCACACATTAGCAGTCCTGCCGGTGACATTTCTCCACCGCGGGCTTGAGGCTGAGGCTTTACAGGGGTGAGGAGCTGAGGGAGCTGCACCATCCACTCCCCTGCATAGACAAATGAAAGAGATGAAAGCCAGGCTTGAAAGTGGACATTCTCACACTTGTCACAAGGGCTGGGACCCGGAGAAGCTGTGATGGCCCCAGAGAAGAGGTCTGGTGAGGAGCAACTGAGAGATCTGGAGAAAAGGAGACTGAGGGGAGACCTTCTGCCTCTCCGCAGCTCACCAAAAGGAAGCTGGAGCCAGGTGGGGGCTGGTCTCCCAAGGAACAAGCAATAGGACAAGAAGAAATGGCCTCAAGTTTCCCCAGGGGAGGTTTAGGTTGGACATGAAGAACAATTTCTTCCCCCTGAGGGTTGCCAAGGCCTGTCCCAAGCTGCCCAGGTCGGTGGTGGAGTCCCCCGAGCTGTGGAGTTGTGGTGCTGAGGGCCATGGTTTAGTGGTGACCTGGCAGTGCTGGGGGAATGGTTGGACTTGATGGCCTTTAGGTCTTTTCCAACCTAAACAATTCAATGACTATGTGCTCCCCCTCCTCTCCCTGCATGGATGGCCCAGCAGCAGGACCACAAATTTCCCTCCTTGAACATTGCTTAGGATCCAGTAGGAAGAATCAGAATGTCCCTTTCCATTGCACCCCCAGCCCTTGGCTGTCCACGAGACACCATTCTGCTGCCAGCAGAGTGCAAGCCATGGCTAGATAGAGGTGACCCAACCCCACCAAGGGGTTGAATGATCCCAATGGAATGGAATGGAATGGAATGGAATGGAATGGAATGGAATGGAATGGAATGGAATGGAATAGAGTAGAATAGAATAAAGTAGAATGGAATGGAATGGAATGGAATGGAATGGAATGGAATGGAATGGAATGGAATAGACTAGACTAGACTAGACTAGACTAGAATAGAATAGAATAGAATGGAATAGGAATAGAATTAGAATAGAATTAACCAGGTTGGAAGAGACCTTTGAGATCATGGAGTCCAACCTATCACCCAACACCATCTAAGCAACTAAACCATAGAGGTTGGGATGGGATGGGATGGGATGGGATGGGATGGGATGGGATGGGATGGGATGGGATGGGATGGAATAGAATAGAATAGAATAGAATAGAATAGAATAGAATAGAACAGAACAGAACAGAACAGAACAGAACAGAACAAGAATAGAACAGGATTAACCAGGTTGGAAGAGACCTTCAAGATCATCGAGTCCAACCCATCATCCAACACCATCTAATCAACTAAACCATGGCACCAAGCACCCCATCCAGTCTCCTCCTAAACACCTCCAGTGGTGGTGACTCCACCACCTCCCTGGGCAGAACATTCCAATGGCCAATCTCTCTTTCTGGGAAGAACTTCTTCCTAACCTCCAGTCTAAATCTCCCCTGGTGCAGCTTGAGACTGTGTCCTCTTGTTCTGGTGCTGTTTGCCTGGGAGAAGAGACCAACCCCCACCTGGCTGCAACCTCCCTTCAGGGAGTTGGAGAGAGCAAGAAGGTCTCCCCTGAGCCTCCTCTTCTCCAGGCTAAGCAACCCCAGCTCCCTCAGCCTCTCCTCACAGGGCTGTGCTCCCAACCCCTCCCCAGTTCTGTTGCCCTTCTCTGGACACCTTCCAGCAAGTCAGCATCCTTCCTAAACTGAGGGGCCCAGAACTGGACACAGGACTCCAGGTGTGGCCTAACCAGTGCTGAGCACAGGGGCACAATGACCTCCCTGCTCCTGCTGGCCACACTCTTCCTGATGCAGGCCAGGATGCCGTTGGCCCGCTCAGCCGCCTGGGCACACTGCAGGCTCGTGTTCAGCCTATCCTCAAGCAGCACCCCAACCATCATCTCAGGAACAACAAAAAAACCCACAAAAAAGGAAAAAAAAACACCACCACCACCAAAACCCCCAACACTTTTTGAAGCAGCTGAGTTTGTGACGTGCCCAGTGTGCGAGCAGGCAGACGCAGTCTGAGGGCTGCAAAGGAAACATTAATTAATTGAGCAGCAGGAAGGATATAAATAACTAAATCAGATGGTGGGACTTATTCATGAGTTCCTGATGGAAGGCAATTGTTATTCCTGGCTCTGCAGGTTAATGAACATCTTCTCTTTTCCCCACCATCAAGCACTAAAAATGCAAGCAGGCCCAAGCTGTGCCCTGGGGCTCCTGTTCTCCTCCCCAGCCCGGTGTCCCCCCCCCAGAGCCCCGGGGTGGCCTCAGCACATGGTCTGCTTTGGAGGATGTAGGGCAGGGTGTGGATGGGGACAGGGATTGTAGAACCATAGAATCTGCATCCCCCAGCCTAGGAGAGGAACCTCAGCATCCCCCCAGCCTAAGAGAGGAACCTCAGCATCCCCCCAGCCTAGGAGAGGAACCCCAGCATCCCCCCAGCCTAGGAGAGGAACCTCCACATCCCCCCAGCCTAAGAGAGGAACCTCAGCATCCCCCCAGCCTAGGAGAGGAACCCCAGCATCCCCCAGCCTAAGAGAGGAACCTCCACATCCCCCCAGCCTAAGAGAGGAACCTCAGCATCCCCCCAGCCTAGGAGAGGAACCCCAGCATCCCCCAGCCTAAGAGAGGAACCCCAGCATCCCCCAGCCTAAGAGAGGAACCTCAGCATCCCCCCAGCATAGGAGAGGAACCTCAGCATCCCCCAGCCTAGGAGAGGAACCTCAACATGTCCCAGCCTAGCAGCATCCCTCAGCATCTCCCAGCCTGCAAGAGGTCCTTCAGCATTCCTCAGCCTGAGAAAGGTTCCTCAGCATAGCCTCAGCATCCCTTAGTCTGGAAGTGCTCCCTGACCATTCCTCAGCATCCCTTAGCCCAGGAGCAACCCCCTCAGCATCTCCCAGCCTGGAGGAGGTCCTTCAGCACCTCCCATACTCAGAGTGATCCCTCAGCATCCTTCAGTTCAGGAGAAATCCCTCAGTGTCTCCTAGCCTGGGAGAAGTCCTGTAGCATTCCCCAGGCTGGGAGTGATCCCTCAGCATCCCTCAGCTCAGAAGCAGTCCCTCAGCATCTCCCAGCCTGGGAAAGGTCTTTCAGTGTTCCCCAGATACGGGAATGATCCCTCAGCACTCTCCAGCCCAGGAGCAGTGCCCAAGCCCCATGGCTGCACATTGGGTCTGGCTGTCCTGAAATCCTGTAGCTCAGACAGGAGTCGGTGATGGGCTGTCACCGTCAGCCACCCAAGCTGATCCTTCCATTGCCTTCTCTCTGCCTTTCCTCTGCTTTTTCTCTGCCTTTCTCTCTCTCTCTCCCTCTCTCTTTTTTTCCCCCCTTTTCCCCCTCTCCTCTCCTCTCCTCTCTTTTCACTTTGATTGGAATGGAGCCTCCTGGGAGACGTGAACTCATCGCAAATGGCTTCCCAGGGATGGGAGCAAATGAAATGTAACAAATCTCCATTTGCAATTTTGGGGGCACGTGACTGGAATGGAGAGAGAGAGAGAGAGAGAGAGAGAGAGAGAGAGAGAGAGAGAGAGAGAGAGAGAGAGAGGGAGAGGGAGAAAGGGGATGGTGGAGCCCAGCTCTTCTTCCTCGGTGCGTTACCGAGCAGCCGGCAGATGCTGCCTGCTCAAATGAACTCCTTATCACCTTCCGCCTTCATTTCCAGCCCTGCCACACAGCGCGGCGAGAACGGCGCAGCCCGGCCCATTGAGCCCAGGAGTTCTGCTCCCCTGCCACCTGCTGCAGGGAGAGCATCACCTTGCAGCTTTTTTTCTTCCCAGCTCAGGGCCTCGCCGTGCGGCTTTCGAGAGGTTCTTGTGGTGCCCGAGAGGCTCGGCGGTGCTGCAGAGCCCCTGTGCCCAGTGAGGCCTCCCGCGCGCTGCGGCACGCTGTGCCGTGCCACGGGGACCCCTGGCACTGTAGAATCCCAGCCTGGTGGAGGTTGGAAGAGGCCTTTGGAGATCATTCAGTCCAACCCTCCCTGCTCCAGCAGCGACACCCACAGCAGCTCGCCCGGGATCACAATGCCCAGGTGGGTTTGGAAGCTCTCCAGACAAAGAGACTCCACAACCTAGGGGGAAATGGAATGAAGCTGGAGGTGGGGAGATTCAGGGTAGATGTGAGAAGGAAGTTCTTCCCCATGAGAGTGGTGAAGCCATGGAATGGGTTATCCAGGGAGGTGGTTGAGGCCCCATCCCTGGAGGTGTTTAAGACCAGCCTGGACGAGGCTCTGGCCAGCCTGATCTAGTGTGGGGTGTCCCTGCCCATGGCAGGGGTTGGAACTAGATGATCCTTGTGGTCCCTTCCAACCCTGACTGATCCTATGATTCTATGATTCTATGAACCTCCCTGGGCAGCCTGTTCCAGAGCTTCAGCATCCTCACGCCAAAGAATTTCCTCCTTCTCTTCAGATGGAACCTCCTGCCTTCCAGCTTGTGCCTGCTGCCCCTTGTCCTGCCACTGGGCACCACTGACAAGAGTCTGGCCCTGTTATCTTGCCCCCACCCTTCAGCTCTTGCTGAGCATGGATCAGATCCCCTCTCAGGCTGCTCTTCTCCAGGCTCAACAGCCCCAGAGGTCTCTCAACCTTCCCTCCTCACGGAGATGCTCCAGGCCCCTCAGAATCTCTGTAGCCTCAACCTTTCCTCTCTCTCAACCCTCCCTCCTCACAGAGATGCTCCAGGCCCCTCAGAATCTCTGTAGCTTCTACTGGACCCTCTCCAGTAGTCTCCAATGAACTGGGGAGCCCAGCACTGGGTCCAGTACTCCAGATGTGGTCTGAGTAGGGCATGGTAGAGAGGGAGGAGAAGCTCCCTTCACCTGCTGGCCACACTCTTCTTCATGTCCCCCAGGAAGACAAGTTAATTTGAAGTGAGCAAAGAAAGGAGGAGAGCTTTGCTAACGAGACACAGATGAATCTCCACTGGCTCCCAGGGTGCTGAGGGAGCTGTTTCTCCGGCGCTAACAACCCAGCCTACAACATCCAGCCAGGCTGCTGCTGTTTGCTGTCGTTAGGAGATGCTAATGATAACTTTATCTGCAGCTAGCTGCGAGAGGCTCCCAGCTCCCAGCAGTGGGAAGGTCCCTGTCACGCAGGCTCCTAGGGCACGTGGCAGCAGCTGGAACATCCACAGCGGTGTGGGTAGAATGGGAGCACTGGGGGTAGCTGGGGAACGACTTCTGCCCAGTAACAAGCAACAGGACAAGAGGAAAAACCACTCTCAAGTTGCACCAGAGGAGGTTTAGATTGGCTATGAGAAGAAAGATCCTCACTGAAAGGGTTCAGCTTGTGGCAGGGGAGAATTAGGCTGGACAAGAGAAGGAAGTTCCTCACTGAAAGGGTTCACGATGCAGCGGGGGGGCTTAGGATGAATATCAGAAGAAACTTCTTCACTGAAAGGGTTCTCAAGTCCTGGGACAGGCTGTCCAGGGAGGTGCTTGAAGCCACATCCTTGGAGGGGTTTCAAAGCCATGCAGATGTGGTGCTGAGGGACCATGCCAGACTTGGTAGAGTTAGAGAATGGACTCAATGATCTCAAGGAGCTCTTCCAACCAAAATGAGTCTATGATTCTATGAAATGAGGAACTGGTGCCATCAGGGGTTGTCAGATCTTGTGGACACCCCAGGTGTCCCACCAAAGTATGGGCTCTGTGGCCATCCCTCAGCTGGAAAGGAAGGCTGGAGAAGACCTGGCCTTCTCTCTGGGAGATTAGCTCTGATCCCACCTGATGAGCCATGGAGGAGAGTGATGGAGAGACAGTTTCTGATGGTGAAGGTGGTTGAGCACTGGGAGATACTTCCCAGGGAGGCTGTGGAGCTCCAGCCATCCTTGGAGGCACTTGATGGCAAGCAGCACATGATCCTGGGCACCCTCATTCCATTGAGGCTGCTGAGTTAGTGGCAGGTCTGAGGGAGGAATCTCAGAATCCCAGCATGGTGGGGCTTGGAAGGGACCTCTGGAGACTACCCAGTCCAACATCCCTAGTAAAACAGGGGCACCCCTGAAAGGTGGTTGGAGCTAGGTGGGGGTTGGTCTCATCTCCCAAGGAATGAGCAAGAGGACAAGAGAAAACGTCCTCAAGTTGCACCAGGGGAGGTTTAGGTTGGATATTAGGAACAATGTCTTTACTGCAGGAGTGGTCAGGCATTGGGACGGGCTGCCCAGGGAGGTGGTGGAGTCACCACCCCTGGAGGTGTTCCAGAAACACGTGGCCATGACACTTGGGGACATGCTTTGACGGCCACGCTGGCGTTGGGTAGATGGTTGGACTTAGTGACCTTAGAGGTCTTTTCCACCCCAAACCATTCTGTGACCCCTCAGCTGGAGCTTGGCAGAAGCCACCTCTGACCCGTGTCACCTCTCTAACACCCCAAGCTGACAAACCCCACCTAAGCTTTGTGTTTTAAACCACTCAGGCTGCCGCCGGACTCAGCTCCACCCCGCTCCCTTCCCACCCACAGCCTGTGAGCTACAGCATTCCTCCCGTGGTGTAGAGCAGTGTAGACATGGCATCTGAGACATGGCCTAGTGGGCACGGTGGTGTTGGGTTGGTGGCTGGACTGGATGACCTTTGAGGTCTTTCCCAACCTTAACAATTCCATGACTCTTTGACCTTCCAGCCACCGGGCCCTGGCCGCAGCAGTGCAGCCTCCAGCGAGCAGCAAACCGCCGGCAGCCGCGGCTCTGGTTCGCACGCAGCCGGCGAGCAGAAACCACCGGGAGGAGAAAACAGCAGAGAGATGCAAATGCAGTGGAAAAACTGAGTACATCTGATGGGGGCCAGGGTTCACCCTCTTGCAGCAGGCAGTTTCTACTGAGGTGTTTTCTGACTCTGGGCTGGCTTTTTGTTTCTTTCCCCACTTCGAGTAGCTGGCTCTGGGCGGCGAAGCCGTTTCACGAGGTCCTAATCAGCCTGGAAGTTGGTGGCTTTGCAGGATGGGGAAGTGCTACCAGGAAAGAAACAGGGGGAAAAAAAAGCAACACCCACCAAGCTAGAGGAATCAAAAGGCTCTTTATTTTCATATCTACAAAGACAGAGATGTTTTGCCCGGGGAGGTGGTGGAGTCACCACCCCCGGAGGTGTTCAAGAAATGCACGGGCATGGCACCTGGGACACGGTTTCAGGGCCGTGGTGGTGTTAGGTTGAAGGCTGGACCTGATGATCTCAGAGGTCTTTTCCAACCCAAACAATTGTGTGATTCTCTGGTCCCATTAGTGTCCATGGTGATCTTAGGCTGGTGACCTCACAGGTCTTTTCTGACTGAAAACAGTTCTATGGTTCTGTGGTCTAAGAGTGGTAAACAGGGAGATGCTAGGTTATGGTTGGACTTAACGACCTTAGAGGGCTTTGCCAACCCAAACAACTCCATGATTCTATGACTCTATTGACAGCCATGGTGGTCTTAGGTTGATGGTTGGACTCAAGACCTCTTAGAGGTCTTTTCCAACCAAAACAATCCTATGATTCTGTGCTCTGAGACGACTTCAGGATGGTTTGGGGCTGTTGGAAAGGAGGAGGCAGGGAAGGTCTTTAGCTGAATCACAGTTAAGTACAGCAGATACCAACCACAGCCTCAAATCCCTGCTTATTCAGGGAAGATCTTGAAGCATGTAATTAACTCTAAGCACATGCTTAGGTGCCTTCTAAGTGGTGATGCTCTGCTGAATTAGGGCCCTAATTATTGGGTTGCTACCCTAGACATGTTTACCCTTTGTCAGCCTTGCTTGCCCTGGCGTGGGTGCTCTGTGGCATGCTGCCCAGGCCAGCATGGGGCAAACTGGGCACACCAGCCCCAGGGAGGACCTTGGCTGCATGTCTGGCAGGCCAGCAAGTCCTGGCAGTGTTTGGGAGCTCCAGGAATGAGCCATGGTGCAGAATACCTGAATGCTGGGTCCAGTTCTGGGCTCCCCAGTTCAAGGAGGACAGGAGAGGGTTGTTGGAGAGGGTGCAGCAAAGGGGCCACGAAGATGCTGAGGGTGTCTCCCTGCTGAGGAAAGACTGAGAGAATTTGGTCTCTTTAGCCTGGAGCAGAGCAGCTTGAGGGGGATCTCATCAATGCTGATCAATATTTCAAGGGTGGGTGTGAGGAGGGTGGGGCCAGGCTTTTGTCAGCGGTGCCCTGTGACAGGACACCCCCTGCGCTTCTTTAAAGGTGAAGGAGCACTGGAGCAGGCTGCCCAGAGAGGTGGTGGAGTCTCCATCCCTGGAGGGACTCCAAACCCACCTGGATGTGCTCCTGTGTGACCTTCTCTAGGCGTCCCTGCCTTGGCAGGGGGTTGGACTGGATGATCTCCAGAGGTCCCTTCCAACATCTACCATTCTGTGACTGTGTGCAGCACGAGTGCAGTCTAACCCAGGGGTCCAGCACCACCACGCCCTCAAGGTCTGCTCCCTCGTGCTTGTGACCAGCTCACGGCTGCAGAACCTTCCTCTTCCTCTTGTGCAAAGAGCCAGCAGCAGCTTTATCAGCCACGATAAACATCTGTAAGTCAAGCAGGTCTCCAGAGGGGCCAAGTGCCTCACGCTGCCAGCTGTGCTCCGGAGGGCTGTCCTGAGCAGGGAGCCAACGCCGCACGCTCCTCCCAGCTCCCATCCTTCCCAAAGGGATGAAGAACACAGGCAGGAAAAGGCCACAAAGCCTTGGGCGACACGGGGTGAGGTATTTATAGCTGAGGCTTTCATGTCTCAGAGCACAGGAGGCCAAGCTAAACATGCCGAGGCTGCAAGAAAGCAGGAAACGAAACCGGAGCGTCGCTGGCCGGAGCTCCGACCAGCCTGAACCACAGAGCTCCTCAGTGTGTTCAACCAAGCCAAGCTCTGCTGGCCCCATCCTTGGCAAGGGCAGCTTGTTCCTGCTCCAGCCCGTGGCATGAAGGGGTTAATGGGTGAAGCTTTTCCACTTGTCTCAGTCACAGGCTCTGGGGAGGGGTGGTTTGAGGTTTTGCAAAGCAAATGGAGCCTTCATTTGCAAACCACGCTGGCTTTCGAGGGGCTCTGAGAGGAGTTCAGCTCGCCTTGGCCAGGCTTCCTCCTGCCAGCTGCTGGGCTTCTGCTTTCTGGGGACCCTCCCATGCTCTCCTTCCCCTCCCTTCATGGACCTCATTGTACATCACAGAATCACAGCATCACAGAATGGTAGGGGTTGGAAGAGACCTCTGAGGATAACCGATTCCAGCCTCCCTGTCAGAGCTGGGTCACCCAAAGCAGGTCATAGAGAAGAAGTCCAGGTGGGCCCTGAAAGCTTGCAGAGCTCTGTCCTTGCCCACATGGTGCAGGCTGACGTGCCACAGTATGCTCCTCCTTCTCTTGGTGCGCCCTCAACCATTACCAGCAGCAAGAGTGTGACCCATACATCCCTGTTTGGGGACAGCACATTGCAGAGGATCTTTGTCCTTGGGCTGCTGCACATGGAGCCAGCTCAAGGCCAGCTTTGGCACTTCTGGTGCTTTGGCACAGCAGGTCCTCTGCAGATGGGTGCTTGGAGCTCTGCTCTCCTCTCCAGGCCTCCTGAGAAATTAACCTGTCCCCAAATTGTGCCCAGGGCCTCACCTGGGAGGACTTACTGCCCATTTCACACCTGACACATAGTTTGCCACCACATCACTTTGCCTCCTGATGGCAATCCTGCCCCAAATGCCCCCTGCAATCATCACAGAATCACAGAACCAAGGGACCTTTCAAGGTCATCTAGAACAACCTCCCTGCACTCAGCAGGGATATCTTCAACTGGAGCAGGATGCCAATGGCCCCAGACAACCTCACCTGGAATGGGTCCAGGGATGGGGCATCCCCAACCTCTCTGGGCAACTTGGGCCATAGCCTCTCCACCCTCACTGATATTAAAGGCCTCTTCCAACCCAAATGAGTCTATAACTCTATGACACTTGGTGCCATGGTTTAGTCATGAGGTCTGTGGTGACAGGTTGGACTTGATGATCTTTGAGGTCTCTTCCAACCTTGGTGATTCTGTGATTCTGTGTGACTCTAAGTGCATCCCACAGGGTGCAACCAGCAGCTCAGGAGCAAGCACCTGAGGAGCTGCTGGAAGCCGCCTGGGATGCTGGAGTCTCCTGGGGAGGATTCAGTCCTCGATCCTCCACCTTGAAACCACTTGGTCCAGCTCTGCTTGCTTCCTCCCAGAATTGTTCACCAGGGTTAGGAGGCTATTTTTCCTCCTCTGCCAGGTTGCAACACCCAACCTGGAACCAGAACAACCCTTGATGAAAGGAGAAACCCCACGTCTCACGTTGCCCTAATGATTTCCACCGAGCTTTAATGGCTGTGAAACAGAAACAAGTCCTCGCTGGCACATCAAAGCCCTGGAAAAAATGTAGTCAACGGTTCCTCTGAGCCATCCTGCATCTCAAGTGCTGTGAGATACCATCATGAATAATATGGGCTCTGCAACCAGCTTGCACAAGAGGTGGTGAAGCAACGCTCCGCCACGCACCCTCCCTCCCTCCCTCCCTCCTAGGGTACATCAAAAGCCCCAACGAGACGGGCAACTCATCTCCAGAGAGCTGCAGGTCTCGAGGTGGTTGGAGGCAGAGATGGGTGATCTCCTGGGGAGGAAGAGGAGGAGGAGGAGGAGGCTGGGATGCGATACCTTGGCCAAAGCGCTAGGTTGGCACGCAAGCTTTGTGTGTCACCGGGTCTGACACAACTCCTCCTCATGTTCGTGGTTGTGGAGGCCAAAGCTTCCCTCTCCTGGGAGTTGCTACATCTTCTTTCTAAGCTTCCTTCAGGGACTCACATGATGGTGGGAGTTGGAAGGGACTTTTTGGTGATCCTGTAGTCCAACACTGCTGCTGAAGCAGGGTCACCCACGGCAGGCTGCCCAGGAATGTGTCCAACTGGGTTATTTGCAAGTCTCCAGGGAAGGAGACTCCACAGCTGCTCTGAGTAGCCTGGCCTAGTGCTCCAGCATGCTCAAAGTAAAGATAGTTTTTTTCCTGAAGTCCAAGTGAAGCCTCCTTCACCAGGTCTGGGCCTGTGGTGATAGAACAAAAAACAATGGCTTGAAACTAGGGCAGAGTAGGTTTAGGTTGAACATAAGAGGCAGTTCTTTACTATGAGGGTGACGAGACGCAGGAAGAAGTTGTGGATGCCTCACACTTGGAAGAGTTTAAGCCCAGGCTGGATGAGGTTTTGAGCAAGCTGCTCTAGTGGGAGGTGCCCCTGCCCATGGCAGGGCTTGGAACTAGGTGATCTTTAAGGTCCCTTCCAATTCAAACCGTTCTATGATCTCTCAGTTCTCCCTGGGCCACCCCAATGGAGGGGCTGGAATAGGTCCATGTGGTTACTGCCGTCACCGTGACAGAGAGGAAGGTGAATGACCACAGAGCCCATCCTTTGGTGGGAGGACACATGATCTCACAGCCCCCAGAATGCACCAATTCCTCCTTTCATGGAATCACAGAATCATTTTGGTTGGGAAAGGCCTTTAAGGTCATTGAGTCCAACCATTCTCTCCCTCTCCCCCGCCGCTCGCTCGAGCAAACAGCATCTCGCCTCGTCTCCCTCTGTCAGGTGGCCGGCGGGAGGAGATAAGCCAAGGGGATGGGATCTGTGTGAGCTTGGCACACCTCAGCACCAGCCAGCTGCTTAGTCAGGCATTCCCAGTCCTTCAGCAATTACAACACGGAGCAAAGAAAGACACCTGACTTGCAAATAACGTTGGGCAAGGGACGATGAGTCTCCTGCCCACAGAACCAGCCCTGGGGCTCACCACGCCGCCTGCCTCTGACACAGTTCAATGTGCTGATGACAGAGGATTACAAGAAGGAACAGTCCAGCCTCAGTGGATGGTTTCACTCGAGAACTGCAACCCAATTTGCTAATTCCTCTGGTATTTCTGGCAGCAGCTCTGCCTGCTGCACGCCTTCCACGCTAACGTCTTCCTCAGCTGGCGGCTCCTTCAGGGGTTATCGTGCTTTTTTTTTTTTTGGAAGGGATTGAGCAGCCCCATTACTCATGCATCACTGGATGTTCCTCAAGTGGCTGTGGAGCTCTGTGTGCGTGTGTGTTCCTGGAGAAGCTCGGTAGGACGCCGTGGGTTGAGGAGCCCAGGATGGGGCTGGGACGCTGGTGTTGCGTGGGATGGCGACTCTCGGCAACAAGGCGTGGAGGAGGAGCACGGAGGCACACGTGGGCAGGAGCGCTGCCCTGTCACTGGTGTGGCCAGCCCGTGGGTGCTTGGTTTGCTCTGGCTGTGGCATGGGCAACAGGGGTCTTCCTCACCCTGGGTCACCGCACGGCACTGAATGCTCAGGGCTGGGTGGAGATGGGAAGGGAGACGGGGCTGGAGATTGGTGTCGTCTTGCAAGCGCTGCCCGCTTTGCCTCTTGGAGGTGAATCCACCCTACTGCCCTCCCCAGTTTGCTCCTTCCTTGCTGCCCCGCAGGTTTTCATGAAGAATGGGACATCCCCAGCTTTGACAGCCCACCTGGACCTCCTCAAGACACTCATGGCCCCCTCGCTGGCATATCTGCGTCCCCTGCCCCGGGATGCCTGTGTCCTTCAGGCCGAGGTAGCCACATTTCTCAAACCTAGACACCCATGTCCACCAACTCCAGATGTCCGTGCCCCCCACCCTGAGACACTCACGTCCCCCACCTCAGGACATCCATGTTCCCCTCCAAGATGTCCTCCAAGACGCCCATGTCCCTGCCACAGGATGTCTCTGCTCCGTCTCACCAAGTGGGGCTGGGGTGGTGCCTCCCCCAGTGTGGGGTGGCCAGGGACAGACCCCACCTGCTGCAAGCACCCTAAACCATTGGGGGTTTTATCTTCATTCCTAGCAATTTCAGTGGCTGGCTTTGGTCATTTCTCTGTGGAGATGTCTTTCCAGCTCTGCTTGCAGTAGCTGTGGCCCAAGACCACGTGTGCCCAGGCTGGTTAATCCTCTGCCCAGGATGAAAATCAGACAAACATTCAGATTAAATGGAGCATTAGAGGAAGATCAAGGTGGTGTTAATATTTAATTAGAACTGATCAGGGTGAGGCTAACTCTGACTCTTCCATTATTGCTTTGTTTGCAGGTGGCCTTTTCTTACTGGGTTGGGAACAGAGGAACCTTCCCTGTGTCCCATTCAAGATCAGACTTGATGTGGCCTCGGGCAGCCTGCTCTAGTTGGAGGTGTCCCTGCTGAGCGCATGGGGGTTAGGCAAAGATGATCTTTGAGGGTCCCTTCCAACCTGATGCAGTCTGTGAGTCTGTCCTCGTTGGGGATTGCTGCTCCAGGCTGGGCTCAGCAGTGATGCTGGAGGGATCGAGTGGCGGTCCCGAGCAGAGCCACTGATTCTGGAGGTACAAAAGTGCAAAAGGCTAGAGAAGTGGGAGAAACATGGTGAATTCTGAGTGATGGAGTACAGCTTGGGGAAAAGTGAAGAATCCCTTCTGATGGCACAAGCAACAAGTCCTACACGGTGGGGAGGGCTCCAGCCTTGCTTTGCGATTCCCCCTCCAGCTCCCCATCACAATTCCCTCTCCAGCTTCCCTTTGCACTTCCCTGTCTCTGCTGCCACGGAGCACAAAGGCAGGGCAGCATCAAGCCCAGGCCAGCAGAATAGTTTGGCTTGTTTGTTCTTCAAGGCTACACATGAATAAAACATCTGAGGAGCACAAGCTGCCTTTGTCTGGCCGGGAGCTGGACGCTCTGGTTTGCACCATGTGCACACAACTCGGAGGGCAACGTCTTAATGGGATGCTGCTTCTGACCAAAAGAAATGACTGATTGTTCTGCCTGGCCTTCCCCAGCCCAGATGGGCTTCCTCTGGCCACCAGCCTCCTTAACTCTTTGTGTCACCACTGTCACTAAGGTCAAAACACAGAGCTATAGCCTGGGCTGGGGTGGGAAAGGAGCCTTTAAAGTCACCCAGTCCAACCCCCCTGCAGCCAGCAGGGACATCTGCAACTAGAGCAGGTTGCTCACAGCCCCAGGCAGCCTGACCTGGAATAGTTCCAGGGATGGGGCATCTGTCACCTTCCCTGGTCAGTGTAGGCCTGGGTCTCATCACCCTCAGTGCCAAACATTTCTCCCTTCTCTCTACTTTGAGTCCCCCTCTTTTGGTTCAAACCATCACCTCTCCTTCTGTCACAACAGGTCCTGCTCAAAAGGTTGTCCCCATCAGGGCAGCACCATCTAGTTAATGCCCCTACTCACTGCAGGGGCTTGGACTAGATGACATTGAAATGCCCCTTCCAACCCCAAACATTCCATGATTCTGTTTTCAGGTGTCAGCTCCTTAGCATCCTCTCAGCCCTGGGAGGGAACTACACTGGGACCAGCCTAGCTCACCCCTGCCTTAGGGTGAAAATGGGGACAATTCCTGCAGAAACAAGGATTTGCTAGAAAACCCCAAACTGTCTCAAGGAGCAGCTGCAAGTGTGGAAGAGCAGCTCTTGGCCTTGGCTGGTTCTCTCAGCCCAGACATAACTGGGCATAAATCATCCCCTCACCGAGCTGCACTGCAGGCAATCAGGGGAGACATCACTTATAATAATAGTAATAACACTAATAATAATAGCAAGGATCATAATAACAATAATATGGCAACAATAATAATAATCATCCTGATAATAATAATCAGGATGATAATAATAATAATAATAATAATAATAATAGAAGAACCCAACTAGAGCATCAGGAGCCGAATCACAGAATCACAGAACTGTTCAGGTTGGAAGAGACCTTTAAGATGATCAACCCTTCCCCCAGCACTGCCAGGTCGCCACCAAACCATGGCCCTCAGCACCACTTCTCCACAGCTTTGAAACCCCTCTGGGGATGGGGAATCCACCACCGCCCTGGGCAGGCTGGGACAGGACTTGTCGGCCCTGGAGGGGAAGAAATTGTTCCTCGTGTCCAACCTAAACCTCCCCTGGGGCAACTTGAGGCCACTTCCTCTTGTCAAGTCCCTCGTTCCTTGGGAGAAGAGACCAATCATCTCCTGGATCCAGCCTCCTTTCAAGGAGTTGTAGAGAGCTGGAGGTCTACCCCTCGGCCTCCTTTTCTTCAGATTAAACCTCACCAGACCTGTTCTCCAGACCCTTCAACAGCTTTGTGGCCCTTCTCTGGACCTCCTTCTTAGAATCATGGAACTACAGACCATTTAGGGCTGGGAAGGGACCTTAAAGGCCATCTAGTCCAAAGCCCTGCACTCAGCAGGGACATCAACTACAGCAGGCTGCTCAGAGCCCCATCCAATTTGACCTTGAATGCGTCCATGGCTGTTGAGCTTGAGGAGAAGCTTTTGAGGTGATAAAAAAAAACTCCAAACACACCCTGATTAAAAGGTCTAATTTATTTTCTTCCCCCCACAGAAGCTGCAGCCATGTTGATGGCACCCAATTAGCAACAACATGTTCCCTCAACCAGGCAGCTTAGGCTTGGAGACGAGGAGTTTTAATTCCCAGCCAGCAGCGATTTCAGCGGCTCTGGTGAGGATGAGGAGCTTGTTCCCCCCGCCCCATGCTGGAGCCAGGCATCCACCCAACACCAGTCCCACTGCAAGCAGGGACAGCAAGCTGACGGTACCCATGTCCTCTCCAGGCTGGTTTCTTCCTCCTGGGTCACAGAGCCTGACTGCACTTGAGATGTGCTTATATAGGGCTGTATTTTGGGGGAGGAGTAGGGTGGGGAGGAGGAGAGCTCCCAGACAGGGCTGGGATGAGCTGTGGAAAGCTGGGTGCTGGCTTAATACCTCTGGAGACACCCAGGAGAGGCGAAATGCAGGAGGAGTGGCATGTGATACTTGATTGCTCGCTACAGGCATGTTGGCTCTGCATGTGTAAAAACAATAATTAAACCCAAGATGTGGGAGGATTATTAAAGGTTTTATGGCATCTAATCCTTTTCTGAAACCTTTCTGTAGGCTGGAATCTGAGGCTAGAGCAATAAAAATGCAAACTACACCCAGATTAATTCCCTGCGCCATTCTTTTCCCTCCCCCAACCCCTGCCCTCGGTGTTTACGGCGCTGTGGGAGCCGGATGAGAGGAAGCAACCCGGATGGGCATCGCCTGGTGACGGTGGGGAGGCGGTGAGATTCTGCCACTGCGCTTCCACCGCTGGCTTCAGGCCTCACAGGGATGGGGAGAGTCCCCAGCTTGGTGCAGCCTCCTCGCACAGGGTCCCCTTGGACCTGTACGAGACACCGGAGCAGGCTGCTCGGGAGGCTGTGGATACTCTATCCCTGGAGGTATATCATAGTATCAGAGTATCAGTCAGGGTTGGAAGGGACCACAAGGATCAGCCAGTTCCAACCCCCTGCCATGGGCAGGGACACCCCGCACTAGATCAGGCTGGCCAGAGCCTCATCCAGCCTGGGCTTAAACACCTCCCGGGATGGGGCCTCAACCACCCTCCTGGACATCCCATTCCAGGGCTTCACCACTCTCATGGGAAAGAACTTCCTCCTTACGTCCAGCCTGAATCTCCCCACCTCCAGCTTCATTCCATTCCCCCTAGTCCTATCACTACCTGAGATCCTGAGAAGTCCCTCCCCAGCCTTCTTGTAGGCCCCCTTCAGATCCCAGAAGGCCACAATTAGGTCACCTGGGAGCCTTCTCTTCTCCAGACTTCAAGGCCAGGCTGGATGGGGCTTTGGGCAACCTGACCTAGCATCGCATAGCATACGCCTAGCATAGCATAGCATAGTGGGGGTTGGAACTGGATGATCTTCAAGCTCCCTTCCAATCCAAACTGTTCTATTCTAGTCACGAGGTCTGTGGCGGCAGGTTGGACTCGATGATCTTTGAGGTCTCTTCCAACCTTAGCGACGCTGTGATGATCTCAGGACAGGGTTTAACGGCCACGGTGGCCTTGGGCTGCCACTTGGGCTCCATGATCTTGGAAGCCTTTTTTCCAACCAAGCCAATGCTGGGATCTCCATCCCAGAATCTCCACCCTGGGATCTCCACTCCACCTCCAGCCATGCCCTCCTCGTCTGGCTACCAAACTGAGCAATCCCCCCTTCCCCGCCGGCGAGCTGTCGCCTAAAGAAGGAAACAAATAAACAAATGTTGCATTTTCAAAGCTGGGAGAGGGTTGGGTTCCCCCCCCCCCCTTTTCTTTCTGTGTGGTGTTCTTCACCGCCCCCTTTTCTCCTTCAGAATGCCTTATCTCCATGAAATTAGTAATTGGCATTTCTTGCTGGAGCCGGGGAAAAGCGCCAGCAGCCGCCGACACCCACGCCGCGCTCGGTTCTCTCCGCCAGAGAGGCCCCGCAGCCAAAGAAGAGGAGCTCAGAAAGATCACAACAAGGGGAACAATCAAAAACAAACAAACAAAACCAAACAACAACAAAGAGCCCCCCCCTCCCCCCCAAAAAAAAAAAAAAAAAAAAAAAGGGCTGAAATCAGATTTGACTTTCCCTTTTGCAATTTATACCGGTTTTTTTTTCCCCTTCCTTGCTCCCCCCCCCCCAGGTGGTTCTTTTTGGGGCGCGAGAAGCCAGCGGTGGGCAGGTTTCGGGCACCCGTTTGGGTTGGAGAGGAGGGGAGGAGAGGGAGGAGAGGGAGGGAGGGAGGGAGTGAGTCAGGGTGAACCGGGCTGGAGTTGGGTGCTTCCACCCCCGAGGAGCAGAGTGGTTGAACCATCCTGGCCTCAACCAGCCCTGGGCACAGACGCCTATTTACAAAACCCCGTTTCATCTCCAGTGCAGCCCCGGGGCAGCATCCTCCTCCCCCGGAGCTCCCGGCCTTGTCTGGCACGTCAGGGCGGCAACCCCCAGCCAAAACAGGTTTTGGCTGATGATTTCCAGCCTGCTCATTAACTTGGAGTTCTTCTGCTTGGCTTCATGGAGGTGTTTTTTTCTCTTCTCTTCTCTTCTCTTCTCTTCTCTTCTCTTTTCTCTTCTCTTCTCTTCTCTTCTCTTCTCTTCTCTTCTTCTTCTCTTCTCTTTCTCTTCTCTTCTCTTTCTCTTTCTTCTTCTCTTTCTCTTCTCTCTCTTTCTCTTCTCTTCTCTCTTCTCTTCTCTTCTCTTCTCTTTCTTCTCTTCTCTTCTCTTCTCTTTCTCTTCCCTTCTCTTCTCTTCCCTTCTCCTCTCTTCCCTTCTCTTTCCTTCTCCTCTCTTCCCTTCTCCTCTCCTCTCCTCTCCTCTCCTCTCCTCTCTCCTCTCCCTCTCCCTCTCCTCTCCTCTCCTCTCCTCTCCTCTCTCTCCTCTCCTCTCCTCTCCTCTCCTCTCCTCTCCTCTCCTCTCCTCTCCGAACCTCTCCTCTCCGAACCTCTCCCTCTCCTCTCCGAACCTCTCCTCTCCGAACCTCTCCTCTCCGAACCTCTCCTCTCCTCTCCGAACCTCTCCTCTCCGAACCTCTCCTCTCCTCTCCGAACCTCTCCTCTCCTCTCCTCTCCGAACCTCTCCTCTCCGAACCTCTCCTCTCCGAACCTCTCCTCTCCTCTCCGAACCTCTCCTCTCCTCTCCGAACCGAACCTCTCCTCTCCCCTTCTCTTCCCTTCTCTTCCCTTCTCTTCCCCTTCCTCTTCCCCTTCCCCTTCCCCTTCCCCTTCCCCCTCCCCTTCCCCTTCCCCTTCCCCTTCTCCTTCCCCTTCCCCTTCCCCTTCCCCTTCCCCTTCCCCTTCCCCTTCCCCTTCTCCTTCCCCTTCCCTTCCCCTTCCCCTTCCCCTTCCCTTCCCCCTTCCCCCTTCCCCCTTCCCCTTCCCCTTCCCCCTTCCCCTTCCCCTTCTCCTTCCCCTTCTCCTTTTCTTTCCCCCCTGTGCATGACATGCTCATCTTGCCCTTGTGCTGCTTCTCAGACAGCCCTCCGCTCTGGGTTGACCCCAGACTCAAACTAACTTCTTTAGGGGTTCCTCTGGCAGTGTTACCCCATGTGGATCTGGAGGAATGGACAACTGGAACGACCCTTGAGTTATATAGCTGTAGAATCATATATTTGTTGTTGTTGTTGTTGTTGTTTAGGACCATCAGGTCCAAAACCAAATAGAAAGCCCAAATTGACGTAGAGCACTGCTAGGGGACTTGTGCATTAGCTTGGAGCCTGAAGACTTCTCCATTTGCACAACATTCAGGGAGTCAGAGAAATGTTTGGTTTGGAAGAGATCTCCAAGGTCACTAAGTCCAACCATCAACCCAACACCACCGTGGCCACTAAACCATGTCCCAAAGTGCCATGGCCACTCATTTCTTGAACCCCTCCAGGGATGGTGACTCCACCACCTCCCTGGGCAGCCTGTTCCAGTCCCTGACCACTCCTTCCATAACGAATTTTTTCCTAATGTCCAGCCTAAACCTCCCCTGAGACAACTTGAGGCTCTTTCCTTATGTCCTGTCACTTGCCCCGTGGGAGAAGAGACCAACCCCCACCTGCCTCCAACCTCCTTTCAGGGAGTTGTGGAGAGCCAGAAGGTCTCCCTGAGCCTCCCTTTCTCCAGGCTGAACAATCCCACTTCCCCTCAGCTGTTCTCCAGCTCCTTCAACATCTTTGTTGCCCTCCTCTGCAGCCACTCCAGCACCTCAATGTCCTTCTTGGAAGGAAGGGTGCCAAACCGAGTCTCTCCCGTGTTTGGTGTTGCCTGGTGTGGGGCAGCTGAGAATGGAGGTGTGGGGCCGTTCCCGGGCAGGGTGTGCCGGCTGCCTCAGCGAGGGCTGTGGCAGATCCTTATCTCCAGGAGTGGATCCAAACCTCCTGAAAAACAAACCCCATCCTTGCCAGCGACGAGGGGCTGAGCCCTGCTCACATCCCAGTCCTGGGATCCAGCGGCACATCCCTCCTAATCCCCTTTGAGCTGCTGGTGTCGGACGCGCCCCGACGGCCGATGGTTATCAGTGTGGGAGATCCTGGGTGCAGCTCCACATCCCGGCCGTACCAGAGCTTCCTCATCTGTCTTCCATCTCTATTGCTTTGGCTCAGGCTGCTGCAATGGCCAAGGGAGAGGTGCTGGATATCAGCCCCACCCCACTCAACCCAGCTGGATCCCCCCAAGTCCAGCAGCAGAGACCCTGGGACAGGCTGGGAGGTTCCAAAAGGATGTGGGAAGCTTGAGCGTGGTGGAGCTCCTTGGTTGCACCCCTCCTGGCCCCACTCTACTGTAGATACCTGGCTCTGGTTCTGCTCCCTGGCCTGGTGATTCATGCTGCTCACCAGCACAGCTACCTGAGCTGGTTAATTACCTTCATAAATATGAATTACAGTGGGAATTAGAGCTGTGGTTTCTAGGCCAGGCTTTAACCAAGCACCCCACTGGCTCTGAGGAACCTGCTGCAGACCCTTCAGGGGATGGCAGTGGTTAGAGTCACAGAATGGTTTGGGTTGGAAAGGACCTCTAAGATCATTGAGTCCAGCCACCAGCCTGCAATGGCTCTAGGGATAAGGCATCTCCCACCTTTCTGGGCAACCTGGGCCAGGCTCTCACCACCTGCTGTGTCAAGAATTTCTGCCTTCTCTTCAATCTGAATCTCCCTCTTTTAGTTCAAACCGTCACCCCTTGTCCTGTCACCACAGGCCATGCTCAAAAGTCCCTCCCCAGCTTTCTCCTCAGCCCCTTTAAGCACTGAGAGGCCACCAGAAGGTCTCCCTGGAACCTACTTTTCTTCAGTCACCCGGATAGAAGCCATGCTGAGCTACCTCTGCATTGGGGATATTTACTAGCAGGCAGAGGACCAAGCCTGTCACATCTCAGCACCCTTCCACCATCCCCAGTTCATTCAGGAGTCAGGCCCCAGTGAATCTCTGTAATTCTTGGTCTTCTTTTTTTTCCCCCTTCTTTTCTTTTCTTCATCTTTCTTTCCCCAGGCAAACCCCAAAAGCACACACACACAAAAATTGCTCCCAATTGATTTTTTGGCCATCAGGGTCTCGCTGGGTCCTATTTGTGTCGCTTTTAACGCCTGGTGTCTGCAGCCTGAGCTTCCATCATCCCATTAGAGGGGTGACAAGCTGCCCAGCACCACGGAGGAGAAACAAATTACCTCATAAATCAACACCCAGGAGGGAAAGAGGACAGCCTGATTAGGCTGCTGCTGAGGGGGAAGAGGATCCCTCCTCATCCTCGGGAGGGATCCGAGCTGCAGCGGTGGGGAGAGGAGCTCTGGGCTGTCTTTGCTACGGGCATCAGCAGAGGGCTGATCTGCTTCGGGATCCATGAGCACTTGGTGATGCTTGGTGGGCATCAGCAGAGGGTTGGTCCACATCTAGGTCTCTGTGTTTAAGAAGGACATTGAGGCTCCTGAACGTGTCCAGAGAAGGCTGGGGAGAGGCCTTGAGCACAGCCCTGTGAGGAGAGGCTGAGGGAGCTGGGGTTGCTTAGCCTGGAGAAGAGGAGGCTCAGGGAGTCCTTATTGCTGTCTGCAACTACCTGAAGGGAGCTTGTAGCCAGGAGGGGGTTGGTCTCTTCTCCCAGGCAACCAGCACCAGAACAAGAGGACACAGTCTCAAGCTGTGCCAGGACAGGTTTAGGCTGGAGGTGAGGAGAAAGTTCTTCCCAGAGAGAGCTGTTAGCCATTGGGATGTGCTGCCCATGGAGGTGGTGGAGTCACCATCCCTGGAGGTGTTCAAGAGGGGACTGGAAGTGGCACTTGGTGCCATGGTTCAGTAGCCATGAGGTGCTGGGTGACAGGTTGGACTTGGTGATCTTTGAGGTCTCTTCCAGCCTTGGTGGTTCTGTGATTCTGTGTGATTCTTGGTGGGCAGCAGCAGAGAGCTGATCCACATCCACATCCAGATCCTCACGTGCTTTCCTACACTGAGTTGCTCGACAGGCATCAGCAGAAGGCTGCTCTGCACCCAGATGATCCATGCTGAGCTTGGCTGTGTTTGATGGGCACCAGCAGAGGACTGACCCAGGTCTGTGCTGGGCTTGGCTACATTGGGATACTCAATGGGCATCAGCAGAAGGTTGATCCATATCTAGATCCTCGCTGGACTCAGCTACTTCAGGATGCTCCATGGGCTGATCCAAATATATGCTGGACTTGGCTATGCTGGGGTGCCTGATGGGCACCAGTAGAGGACTGATCCAGATCATAGCATCATAGTATCAGTCAGGGTTGGAAGGGACCACAAGGATCATCTAGTTCCAACCCCCCTGCCATGGGTAGGGACACCCCACACTAGATCAGGCTGGCCAGAGCCTCATCCAGCCTGGCCTTAAACACCTCCAGGGATGGGGCCCCAACCACCTCATGGATCCATGATCCAGATCCATGCTGGGCTCAGCAGTGCTTGATGGGCACCAGAAGAGGAGTGATCCAGATCCATGCTGGGCTCAGCAGATGGGCACCAGTAGAGGAAGTGATCCAGATCCATGCTGGGCTCAGCAGTGCTTGATGGGCACCAGTAGAGGAGTGATGCAGGTCCATGCTGGGCTCAGCAGTGCTTGATGGGCACCAGTAGAGGAGTGATCCAGATCCATGCTGGGCTCAGCAGTGCTTGATGGGCACCAGAAGAGGAGTGATCCAGATCCATGCTGGGCTTGCTGGTGCTGGGATGTTGGATGTGCTGTGTGCCAGCTCTGTAACATTCACTTCATCAAAGACTCTTCAATCCCAGCTGCTGGCCAGGCTGACTGGGAGGAGGCTGCTGGGGCTGGGGAGGTATTTTTATTAACCTCTGCCTTTCTCCCAGCCCTCCTTACCAAGTTCTCATGGCTTTGAAGGAGAAATTCCACGTGGGGTTAGGAACCAGGCAGCTCCAAACCCATCAGCTCTTTGTGGCCAGCCTCGCAAAGCTCTGATTTCATTGTGGGATTATAATTAGCAACTACAATGCCCTAATTATGCACCACTTAACTTCTTGGCTTTGAGATCTGTGTGAGCCAGCGTTGAAAGCCGGCGAGCAGGATCCCGGTGCTCAGCCATGGTGGGAAGGGAAATATCCAGGGAAGGATTTCCAAGGAGAAGAAGTTGGGGGGTAAAGGGGGTAGAGGGGGAGGGAGGTGGTGGGGGGAAGTGTTGTTCCTGGTGTGCAGCTAAAGCTGCCCTCTCTTGCTATTGTTTTTGGTGAGAACCCAGCTCAGCTCCGGGATGGAACGAGCCCTTGACCCCCCTCCCCGGTCCCACCAGGGCAATAGGCAGAAGAACAAAAGAGGGGCTGCAGGAAGGAAATGCTTCAGAACCTTCTAAAGGCTCCCTCTCAGCTACAGAATCGCTTTTGATTTTTATCACTTTTTGTTCTTTCAAGTAACCTACCCTTAACCTTTCGGCGCTTCCCTTTCTGGGAAGGCAAGATAGTGCTGCGAGTGCTTCTGCCTCTTGGCTCCAGGGTGCTGGTGGGGGAGCCTCGGCTGTACCACTGCTAGTGCTCCACACCTCTTGTCCCGTTTGTCTGGTCAGCTACAGCAGAGCCACGGAATCCTGAAGCCTGGAGTCCTAGGATCATGGAATCCTAGAATAGAATCATCCAGTCATGGAACCGTTTGGGTTGGAAAAGACCTTTAACAGCATCAAGTCCAACCATTCTCTGCCTCTACCAAGGCTGGTGCTAAACTCTGACCACATCTCTGCTTCTCTGAAACCCCTCCAGGGGTGGGGATTCAACCACCCCCCCGCCCCCGGGCAGCCTGTGCCGGTGGCTGAGAACCCTTTCAGGGAAGAATTCTCTTCTAATGTTCGACCTAAAGCTCCCCTGGGGCAACTTGAGGTGGTTTCCTCTTGTCCTGTCACTTGTTACTAGAAAGAAGAGACCAAACCCCACCCGGCTCCAAGCTCCTTTCAGGGAGCAGCAGAGAGCCAGAAGGTCTCCCCCTCAGCCTCCTTTTCTCCAGGCTCAACAACTCCAGCTCCCTCACAACTGCTCCTCACAAAATTTGTGCCCTAGACCTTCCATCAGCTTCGTTGACCTTCTCAAGATGTCATCTCCACTTCAACACCCACAACTTTTGAGGTCCTACTTGTGTCTGAGGGGATGCTGTGCCCTGAGTAGCAGCTGCCCCTCACTCCCATCCTCCTGCCCTCCTCTTCTCCTGAGGTTTTTGACAAGATCATGGAATCCCAGACTGGTTAGGGCTGGAAGGGACCTTAAAGATCATTGAGTCTAATCCCCTGCCCTAAGCAGCCTCACATGGTGTCTCATCTGCTTCTTGGAGGTTCTGTTGACTTAGCACAGCTCCTGGGAACCCGCTTGATCTTCTCATTTTCTCTTCTGGATGAAATGAATCAGAGTTAAATACAAGCAAGCCCTTGTCTGCCACGGGTAGAGCAAAGCTTCCCCTGACCTGAATGTTGGCTGTGCTCCTGAAGGGCCCCACTCCCAACCAAGTGTCATAGCCATGCATGTCCAGAGGACCAAACCCACCCCAGCTTGCCTCCAAGTACCCAGTGCCCCTGTGGTGCCAGCATTCTGGACATGAGGCACCCAGCAGCAGACACTCCTCTTGCTTTTCCTCCCCATGGTACCCCCCTGGAGCCACCCTCCTGGACATGAGATGCTCAACAGCCAACTCTCCTCATGCTTTTCCTGCCCATGATTCCCCACAAAGGACCACAGCAGAGCAGGAAACATGAGGTTGCTCCTCAAAGTAGCTTTGATTTTTCTCCTCTCCAGGGAGGGTTGTTGTGCTGGTTTGTGGATGACATTGTCCTGAGCAGTGATGTTAGCACTCCAAAGAAGCCCAGGAGAAGATGAAGGTTGTGTTTTCTTCCACTCCTGTTCAGTCTGCCCCTGTGCTCAGCCCTGGTCAGGCCACACCTTGAGGCCTGTGTCCAGTTCTGGGCCCCTCAGTTTAGGAAAGATGTTGAGCTGCTGGAAGGTGTCCAGAGAAGGGCAACAAAGCTGGGGAGGGGTTTGGAGCACAGCCCTGTGAGGAGAGGCTGAGGGAGCTGGGGTTGCTTAGCCTGGAGAAGAGGAGGCTCAGGGGAGACCTCATTGCTCTCTACAACTCCCTGAAGGGAGGTTGTAGCCAGGAGGAGGTTGGTCTCTTCTCCCAGGCAACCAGAACAAGAGGACACAGTCTCAAGCTGCACCAGGGGAGGTTTAGGCTGGGTGATAGGGAGAAGTTCTTCACAGAAAGAGAGATTGGCCATTGGAATGTGCTGCCCAGGGAGGTGGTGGAGTCACCATCCCTGGAGGTGTTTAGGAAGAGCCTGGATGGGGTGCTGAGTGCCATGGTTTAGTTGCTTAGATGGTGTTGGGTGATAGGTTGGACTCTATGATCTCAAAGGTCTCTTCCAACCTGGTTAATTCTCTTTCTCTCTTTCTTCTCTTCTCTTCTCTTCTCTTCTCTTCTCTTCTCTTCTCTTCTCTTCTCTTCTCTTCTCTTCTCTTCTCTCTTCTCTTCTCTTCTCTTCTCTTCTCTTCTCTTCTCTTCTCTTCTCTTCTTCTCTTCTCTCTTCTCTTTCTCTCTCTTTCTCTCTCTTCTCTTCTCTTCTCTTCTTCTCTCCCATTCCATTCCATTCCATTCCATTCCATTCCATTCCATTCCATTCCATTCCATTCCATTCTTTTCTTTCTACTCTACTCTACTCTACTCTACTCTACTCTACTCTACTCTACTCTACTCTACTCTACTCTACTCTACTCTACTCTACTCACTAGTGAAAAGTTCTATGTGGTAAAGGTTTATGGAGGATGGAATGGAATGGAAGCCCTGGATTCCTCCATGGGCTGCATCTTTCTAAGCTCAGAGAAATTCTCATGCAAGCTTGCTTCCAGCCCCCTGAAGCCTACCCAGGGGCTGAGGGCAGGAGCCTCACACCGTTACCGTCTCCAGCAGGGAGGCCTCTGAAGGAGCAGCATCTGATGCCCTTCCCAGCTGCTCTCTGCCAAGAATTCCACAGACCCACCCTTTCCAGTTATCAGATAACTGGGACAATTAGGAGCTCATGGCCATAAATAATTGGGATGATGCAAGGAAAAAAAACCCCAAACAACACACCAACACCCCCCAAAAAAAACCCCTCTGTGGTTAGGATAATCCGTCATGATGCTTTGTATTCCAAAGGCTGGGAGGGATCTTTGGTTCTTGGATGTGGCTCAAAGCAGTGGGTTTGGAGGAGGAGGAGAAGGAGGTGGCTGCTTGAGAGGATAAAGCACCAGCCAAGGACATAGGCTCTGTGGGCTTTGCTTGGTCCTTGGTTTCCTGAGGTGGTTGTGGTTGAATCTCTTCAGGGCTTGATTTTTGTTGGCCTTCACCAGTGTTTTGGTATTTCGGTGGTGGGAGATAAAGAACAGGATGTCTGGGTGTGGGGTCTGCACACCCTGTGGAAGAGCAGGCTGTGGGATCATTCCCAGACCTTCTGAGCCTGAGATTCTTGTGGTAGCTTGGGTTAGAGATGCCAGAAGGCAAGACTGGATGGTGGGAGGGGAGCTGGTAGGGCTCATTTCTGCTGGGGAGAGCAGAGCCAGGGAAAGGTCTCGGCTTCTGCTCTTGGTGCTGCACCTCACTGTGAATGCTTCACCCCTGGGCTGCTGAGGGGATATTGGGCCTCAGGAGGAAGTTCTTCACAATGAGGGTGGTGAAACACTGCAACAGGCTGCCCAGAGATGTGGTTGAGGCCCCATCCCTGGAGACATTCAAGGTCAGCAGCCTCCTCTAGTTGGAGGTGTCTCTGCTCACTGCAGTGGAAGTTGGACAAGATGACCTCCCAGGGTCCCTTCCAAGCCAAATCATTCCATGGTTCTATGACACAGGGTGGAAACCTCACTGAGATTTCTGGTGGAAGCCACCATCCAAGAAGAACTTGATGGAGGAGGGCTTGGCTCCGGTGTTACCAGTTCAGACAGAATCCCCACACTGGAAAGGCTGCCAGGGAGAGCTGGAGGGGGACCAGCCCAGCAGCAGGCGAGGGATGATGCTCTGTGGTTCATCTCAACCCACCCCTGCCTGCAGAACTCGAGCTGCAAGGTTGGGTTCAACCCTGGGGGCAAACAAGGCTCTGAACTCTGGTCAACCCCCGCGGTCCCGCTGGTGGGGAAGCTCGGGAGGAGTTGGAGCAGAGGCAGGAGAGTTCCTCCCAGGGTGGGCTGGGTTTGAGCTGTTGCTCCTGGAGAGCCCAGGAGGGAGGGAAGAGCGTGACAGGATTCTTCTGGCTGGGCTGATAACCAGGGAGGAGCCAGGGAGAAGGCTGCCATGCAGGAATTCTGCCTGACTTGTCTGCGCACATGGGGAGGCTGCCCCTGAGGCAGCCAAAAGGAAAGGAAAACTAATTCTTTATTTCTTTTCTTTTCTTTATTTTTTTCCTGCTCCTGTTTGAAATGAATCTCCATCTTTTGCCTCACAACTAGGAGTAGCTCTTCTCTCCCCTTCCTCCTGCCTCTGAGGCCTTCGGGGCTTCGAACCGAGCTGGTGTCCCTGACATGTTGCCAGCGTGTCCTCAAGGCCCAGCACGGTAGGGTTTGGAAGGGACCTCTGGAGATCATCCACTCCAACCCCCCCCTGCTCAAGCAGGAGCACCCCCAGCAGCTTGCCCAGGACCACAGTGGCCAGGTGGGGTTGGAATCTCCACGACAAGGAGACTCCACAGCCTCTCTGGGCAGCCTGCTCCAGGGCTCCGGCAGCCTCACACCAGCAAAGTTTCTCTTCCTCTTCAGGTGGAACCTCCTGGGCTCCAGTCTGTGCTCACTGCCCCTTGTCCTGTCCCTGGGCGTCATTAACAATAGTCTGGCCCCAGCCTCTTGCCCCTCACCCTTTAGCTCCTGCTGAGCACTGAGCAGATCCCCTCTCAGGCTGCTCTTCTCCAGGCTCCACAGCCCCAGGGCTCTCAGCCTTTGCTCCTCACAGAGATGCTCCACGCCCCTCAGCATCTTTGTAGCCTGCTCTGGGCCCTCTCCAGCAGCTGCCTCTCTCTCTTGAACTGGGGAGCCCAGAACTGGACTCAGCTGTGGCTTCAGCAGGGCAGAGCAGAGGGGGAGGAGGGCAGCACATGGGAAAACATTCAACCTAAACCAGGTATTTTGGTGCTTCTTTGGCTGTTGAGAAAGGGGCCATTGGCAGGAGAAAGATGGGGTGTGCTCCCCAAGTCCCCAGGAAGCTCCTGCTAGAGATACAGGAGGGACTGGGTGCAGAAGGGGTGATGCTGTTCCCACCTCCCCACGGGCTCCTGTGCTGAGCTGGGCTCTGCTCCCAGTCTGAGCTGGAGGGCAGTGGAAACTCTGTGCCAGCCATGCCTTGTGCTCTCCTCCACCCCCAGCTCTCCCCCACTGTGGTGAGAGCTCTGCTAATGACCATATTGATCCTTCCTTCCAGCACAGAGCCTGTTAGGAGTGGAAAATTGCTGTGCTCTGAGAGCAGCCTCCCTGAGAATGAGAATTGGTGGTGTTCAATAAATATTATCAGACAAAGCTGAAAGCTAATAATTATGTCAATTACAGGACGGGTAATTGGGCCTGGGGAAGAAAAGGACTTTCCTTCCTAATTGTTGGAGCCATGCTCCTGTGATTGCACCTCTGGGTTCCCCAAAAGAGAAGGGTAGCTCCCAAGTGGAGAAAGACCTCCAGGTTCCTAATGGCATGGCAGAGCTCTGGGTCTGAGACTTCACAGCATTTTCAGGGGGGCTAAGTAAGAGCTTCTGTGCTGATCTTCTTGCTCCCATCCTGATCTTTGTTGTCATCTCCAGCATCTCTGGTGTCCCTGATGGTGCCACTGAAGCAGAGGGGCTGAAGCCTTGGGGTGCTGCTGGTGTTTATTCAGGCAGTGGGTTTGGGGATTGGGTCCACTTCTGGGCTCCCCAGTTCAAGAGAGACAGGCAGCTACTGGAGAGGCTCCAGTGGAGGCTACAAAGATGCAGGGGGGCTTGGAGCATCTCTGTGAGGAAGGAAGACTGAGAGCCCTGGGGCTGTTGAGCCTGGAGAAGAGCAGCCTGAGAGGGGATCTGCTCAGTGCTCAGCAAGAGCACTGGTGGGGGGCAAGAGGCTGGGGCCAGACTCTTCTCATTGGTGCCCAGGGACAGGACAAGGGGCAATGAGCACAAACTGGAAGCCAGGAGGTTCCACCTGAACAGCAGGAGAAATTTCTTTGGTGTGAGGCTGCTGGAGCCCTGGAGCAGGCTGCCCAGAGAGGTTGTGGAGTCTCCTTGTTGTGGAGATTCCAACCCCCCTGGCCATTGTATCATAGTATCAGTCAGGGTTGGAAGGGACTACAAAGGATCATCCAGTTCCACCCCCCTGCCATGGGCAGGGACACCCTACACTAGGTCAGGCTGGCCAGAGCCTCATCCAGCCTGGGCTTAAACACCTCCAGGGACAGGGCCTCAACCACCTCCCTGGACAACCCATTCCAGGGCTTCACCACTCTCATGGGGAAGAACTTCCTCCTCACCTCCAGCCTGAATCTCCACACCTCCAGCTTCATTCCATTCCCCCTAGTCCTACCACTACCTGAGAGCCTGAGAAGTGTGATGCTGGGCAAGCTGCTGGGGGTGGCCTGAACGACCTGCAGAGGTCCTTTTGCAACACACCACACCCCCCCCAGGAGTGCTGGGACGTGGGGATCCTGTGGTTTGGAGTTTCCTGGTGTTAGGGGGCTGGGCAGGGTGAGGGATGCTCACGGGTGAGGGATGCTCACGGGGAGCTCTCTCTTCCTCGCAGCCTCAGTCAGGGCCGGGTGGCCCATCAGCAGGCACCAGCCTCTGGTGCTTTGGGGCTTTTGGTGGGTGGTTGTTTTTTTTTTTTCCCCCACAGTAAATACAGATTTCTGTGCTCCTGCTTGAAAGATGCCTGGGAGGAATCCCAGCATGCTGGAGGCGGGGGGGGGGGGGGGGAGCGGGGGAGCAGTGATTTATTTCCTCTTCGCCCGGTAGAAGGAGATTCAGAGCTGGGGCTGCTGAGCTTGGAGTGTTTGGAGAAATCTGTCTGCTCAAAACATCTCAACACACTGACTGACAGCCTGTGTAATTTAGCACCCAGCTCCAGATTTACATCTTGCAGCCTGCTGAGAGCTGCAGAACACGGCGCTGGTCGGTGGTGCCACACGGGGCGGGGAGGAAGCAGGTGCCAGGGTTGTGTTTTGGGGGGGGGGGGGGGGGGGTGCTCATAATAGAGCATTGCTAACCCCCCTGGCCCAGCATAGAATCATGGAATCAGTCAGGGTTGGAAGGGACCACAAGGATCATCTAGTTCCAACCCCCTGCCATGGGCAGGGACACCCCACACTAGATCAGGCTGGCCAGAGCCTCGTCCAGCCTGGGCTTAAACACCTCCAGGGACGGGGCCTCAACCACCTCCCTGGACAACCCATTCCAGGGCTTCACCACTCTCATGGGGAAGAACTTCCTCCTCACATCTAGCCTGAATCTCCCCACCTCCAGCTTCATTCCATTAAGCATGGCTTGCCCTGGTTGTTCCCCACGGGATGGAGAGGAGCAGTGTCACCACCAAGCCTGGTGATGGCTTCAGCGTGGATCTCCTGGCTGTGGGGCAGCCCAAAGCCTGGTGGCTGTGCTGCCATCTTGCCTTACACAAGGAGTGATTAAGGTGTGATGTACCCAGAAGTGCAGGGTCCAAGATGTCCTGGAAGCTCCAGGGCAGCTCATGAGCACCTTGCAGGCTTCCCATGAGCTCCCTGCAAGCTCCCCACGGGCTCCCTGCAAGCCCTCCATGAGCACTCTTCAAGCCCTCCATGAGCACTCTTCAAGCCCTTCATGAGCACTCTTCAAGCCCTTCATGAGCTTCCTACAAGCTCCCCACTGAGTTCCCTAGAGACTTTCAGCTGAGCTCTCTTCAAGCTCTGCCCATTGAGTTCCCTGCAAGCTCCCCATGGGCTCCCTGCAAGCTCCCCATGGGCTCCCTGCAAGCTCCCCATGGGCTCCCTGCAAGCCCTCCATGAGCTTCCTACAAGCTCCCCACTGAGTTCCCTAGAGACTTTCAGCTGAGCTCCCTTCAAGCTCTCCCCATTGAGTTCCCTGCAAGCTCCCCATGGGCTTCATGCAAGCCACGTGGGGGTTGGGCTCGTCTCCCAGGGACAAGGGGAAATGGCCTCAAGTTGCCCCAGGGGAGCTTTAGGTCGAACATGAGAAGACAATTCATCCCTGAAAGGGTTCTCAGCCACTGGCACAGGCTGCCTGGAGGGGTTTCAAAGAGGCAGAGATGTGGTGCTGAGGGACAGAGTTTAGCACCCACCTTGGCAGAGTCAGAGAATGGTTGGACTTGATGCTGTTAAAGGTCTTTTCCAACCCAAACAGTTCCATGATTGGATGATTCTATTCTGTAATTCCAGGATTCTAGGATTCTGTGACTCTGCTGCAGCTGACCAGGAACAATTTCTTCACCTTGAGGGTTGCCATGGCCTATCCCAGGGCAGTGTTGGAGTGTTGGATTGAGAGCCCAGGGAGCTGTGGTGCTGAGGGCCATGGTTTGGTGGCCATGGGGCAGTGTTGGACTAAGCTGGTCAGGCCACACCTTGAGTCCTGTGTCCAGTTCTGGGCTCCTCAATTTAAGAAGGATATTGACACTTGAATGTGTGCAGAGAAGGGCAATGAGGCTGGGGAGGGGTTTGGAGCACCAGCCCTGTGAGGAGAGGCTGAGGGAGCTGGGGTTGCTTAGCCTGGAGAAGAGGAGGCTCAGGGGAGACCTTTCTTGCTTTCTACAACTACCTGAAGGGAGGTTGTAGCCAGGTGGGGTTGGTATCATAGTGTCATAGTATAAGTCAGGGTTGGAAGGGACCACAAGGATCATCCAGTTCCAACCCCCCTGCCATGGGCAGGGACACCCCACACTAGATCAGGCTGGCCAGAGCCTCATCCAGCCTGGGCTTAAACACCTCCAGGGGCAACCCATTCCAGGGCTTCACCACTCCCACGGTGAAGAGTGCTCTCTTCTCCCAGGCAAGCAGCACCAGAACAAGAGGACACAGTCTCAAGCTGCGCCAGGGGAGGTTTAGGCTGGAGGGGAGGAGAAAGTTCTTCCCAGAGAGAGTTGTTAGCCATTGGGAGGTGGTGGAGTCACTGTCCCTGGAGGTGCTCAAGAGGGGATTGGAGGTGGCACTTGGAGACATGGTTTAGTTAGTCATGAGGTGCTGGGTGACAGGTTGGACTGGATGATCTCTGAGGTCTTTTCCAGCCTCGTTGATTCTATGATGCTATGCTAAGGTTTGGACCCCATGATGCCAAAGCTCCCCTCCGAGCGGAGCGGTTCTGCGCCTCCGCCATCCCTTCCCTTTCATCTCCCGTTTCCCCTGCCTCAGTAGCCCATCTGTTTGTCTGGGAGAAGGCAAGGTTGGTTTTTTGCCTCCTCCATGGACTATAAATAGACACTTCAGAAGAAGAAGGCCTGGCTGCCAGTTCTGCGTCTGCACAGCCCCATTAGCATAACTGCTGCCGTCAGTCCCCGAGCCGCGCGGGGAGCCGGGAGCCAGCGCCTGCCACACCTCTCCTTGGGGCCTTCAGCACAGGGGCAAAGCCACAGCCATGCCCCCAGAACCTCTGCTGCTCCCCAGCCCTGCTCGCTGGACAGCTGGGTGCTGACAAGTTCCAGCACCTGAAGAGGATAGGATAGGATAGGATAGGATAGGATAGGATAGGATAGGATAGGATAGGATAGGATAGGATAGGATAGGGAAGAGAGGAGAAGGGAGGAGAAGGGAAGAGAAGGGAAGAGAAGGGAGGAGAAGGGAATAGAAGGAAGAGAAGAGAAAGGGAAGAAGAAAGAGAAAGAAGAAGAGAAGAGAAGAGAAGAGAAGAAGGAAGGAAGAGAAGAGAAGAGAAAGAGAAGAGAGAAGAGAAAGAAGAGAAGAGAAGAGAAAGAGAAAGAGAAGAGGGAAGAGAAGAGAAGAGAAAGAGAAGAGAAGAGAAGGAAGAAGAGAAGAGAAGAGAAGAGAAGAGAAGAGAAGAAGAGAAAGAGAAGAGAAGAGAAGAGAGAAGAAGAGAAGAGAAGAGAAAGAGAAGAGAAGAGAAGAAGAGAAAGAGAAGAAGAAGAGAAGAGAAGAGAAGAGAAGAGAAGAGAAGAGAAAAACACCTCCATGAAGCCAAGCAGAAGAGAAGAGAAGAGAAGAGGAGAATTAACCAGGTTGGAAGAGACCTTTGAGATCACTGAGTCCAACCTGTCACCCAACACCATCTAATCAACTAAACCATGGCACCAAGCACCCCATCCAGTCTCTTCCTAAACACCTCCAGTGATGGTGACTCCACCACCTCCCTGGGCAGCACATTCCAATGGCCAATCTCTCTGTATGTGAAGAACTTCTTCCTAACATCCAGCCTAAACCTCCCCTGGCACAGCTTGAGACTGTGTGCTCTTGTTCTGGTGCTGCTTGCCTGGGAGAAGAGACCAACCCCCTCCTGCCTACAACCTCCCTTCAGGGAGTTGGAGAGAGCAATGAGGTCTCCCCTGAGCCTCCTCTTCTCCAGGCTAAGCAACCCCAGCTCCCTCAGTCTCTCCTCATAGTGCTTGTGCTCCAAACCTCCCCAGCTTTGTTGCCCTTCTCTGGACACCTTCCAGCAGCTCAACATCCTTCCTAAACTGAGGGCCCCAGAGCTGGACACAGGACTCAAGGTGTGGGAGCTACAGGAGAGCTGGAGAGGGAATTTTTGTAAGGGTTTGTGGTGATAGGACAAGGGACAATGGTTTGAAACTAGAGCAGGGGAGATTTAGGTTGGACATCAGGAGGAAGTTCTTGACTATTGAGAGGGGTGAGGCACTGGAATGGGTTGCCCAGAGAAATTGTGGATGCCTCAGCCCTGGAAGTGATGAAAACCATGCTGGATGAGCAGCCTGGTCCAGTGGAAATTATCCCTCTGGCTCTCTCCAACTCCCTGAAAGGAGGTTGGAGCCAAGACAAGAGGAAATGGCCTCAAGTTGCTCCAGGGGAGGTTTATGTGGGACATGAGGAACAATTTCTTCCTCTTGGGGGTTGTCCAGGCATGGCCCCTGCTATCCAGGGCAGTGGTGGAGTCCTCATCCCTGGAAGGGTTTCAAAGCCCAGGAGATGTGGTGCTGAGGGCCATGGTTTGGTGGCGACCTGGCAGTGCTGGGGGAAGGGTTGGACTCCATGAGCTTCAAGGTCTCTTCCAACCCAAACAACTCCCTGACTCTCTGATCCTATGACACACTGCCCAGGGTTTGCCCAGCTCAACCCCATCCCCATCAGCCTCCCTTGGGCACAATGCCACCAGCAAAGCATCACCTCAAACCCATGACAAGTCCACACTTCACCCCTGCCAAATGCAAGGCTTGCCATGGACACATCTCACCTTTCCCCCCAGGGCAGGAGATTCATTTGCTGCCTGAGGGGCTGGGCAGGGAGCTCTGCCCTGTTGTAGCTCCTTGGCTGTCTCCAGAGCAGGAGGCACCGGGCACCTCCTGGGGCTTCATGCTGGTAGCACCTTGGGCAAGTTCTTGGGTAGCTGGTGGAGAAGACTTACCCCAAAGTGTAAGCAGCTGTGTGCTCTCCTCCCAGCCTTTGAGTTATGCAGGGCCTGGTTAGATGGTTTCAGTGGTTAGATGAGTCATGACCTCATCATATTGTGGCAACGCTGTTCTAGCACTCAGAGTACAAATTATGGGCTGGATCCTGCCACCCTGATGGTGGCTGTGTGCCCAGGGACTTCAGATAGAACCTTGTGTGTGCCTGCTGGAAAGCTCTGCGTGCAGCGGGAGGCTTTGGGGTTTGGGTTGGGGTTTGGGTTTGGTTTGATTTGGTTTTGCCTGAGGAAGAAAAGAAGGAAGGAAGGAAGGAAGGAAGGAAGGAAGGAAGGAAGGAAGGAAGGAAGGAAGGAAGGAAGGAAGGAAGGAAGGAAGGAAGGAAGGAAGGAAGGAAGGAAGGAAGGAAGGAAGGAAGGAAGGAAGGAAGGAAGGAAGGAAGGAAGGAAGGAAGGAAGGAAGGAAGGAAGGAAGGAAGGAAGGAAGGATGGGGTCTGGAAAATGGAAGGAGTTGTGCTGCTGGAGATGCTTTGCCATCAGGGTGGGTTGTCCCCAGGCTGTGGTGGGGCTCAGGATCCTTCCCAAAGGAACCATGCCATCCCAGAATGGTGACTGTTGGAAGGGACCGCTGGAGATCATCCAGTCCAACCCTTCTGCTCAAGCAGGGGCACCCCCAGCAGCTTGCCCAGCATCACAATGGCCAGGGGGGGGTTGGAAGCTCTCCAGAGAAGGAGGCTCCACAACCTCTCTGGGCAGCCTGCTCCAGGGCTCCAGCACCCTCAACATAAGGAAGGGGTGCAGGCTGCAGACAGGGTTGCAGGCAGGGGCACAAGGCTGGCAGGGCTGCAAGCAGGGGCACACAAAAAGGTCAGGATTGAGGGCAGGGATGTGGGCAGGGGTGCAGGGTGCAGGCAGGGGCACAAAGCTGGCAGGGGTGCAGGCAGGGGTGCAGGCAGGGGCACAAAGCTGGCAGGGGTGCAGGCAGGGGTGCAGGCAGGGGTGCAGGCAGGGGCACAGAGCTGGCAGGGGTGCAGGCAGGGGTGCAGGCAGGGGTGCAGGCAGGGGCACAGAGCTGGCAGGGGTGCAGGCAGGGGTGCAGGCAGGGGTGCAGGCAGGGGCACAAAGCTGGCAGGGGTGCAGGCAGGGGCACAAAGCTGGCAGGGGTGCAGGCAGGGGTGCAGGCAGGGGCACAGAGCTGGCAGGGGTGCAGGCAGGGGTGCAGGCAGGGGCACAAAGCTGGCAGGGGTGCAGGGTGCAGGCAGGGGCACAAAGCTGGCAGGGGGCAGGCAGGGGTGCAGGCAGGGGTGCAGGCAAGGTGCAGAGCTGCCGGGGTGCAGGCAGGGGCACAAAAAGGTCAAGAATGAGGGCAGGGATGTGGGCAGGGGTGCAGGGGGCAGGCAGGGGTGCAGGCAGGGGTGCAGGGGGCAGGCAGGGGTGCAGGCAGGGGTGCAGGCAAGGTGCAGAGCTGCCAGGGGTGCAGGCAGGGGCACAAAAAGGTCAAGAATGAGGGCAGGGATGTGGGCAGGGGTGCAGGGGGCAGGCAGGGGTGCAGGCAGGGGTGCTAGCAAGGTGCAGAGCTGCCAGGGGTGCAGGCAGGGGCACAAAAAGGTCAGGAATGAGGGCAGGGATGTGGGCAGGGGTGCAGGGTGCAGGCAGGGGCACAAAGCTGGCAGGGGTGCAGGCAGGGGTGCAGGCAGGGGTGCAGGCAGGGGCACAGAGCTGGCAGGGGTGCAGGCAGGGGTGCAGGCAGGGGTGCAGGCAGGGGCACAGAGCTGGCAGGGGTGCAGGCAGGGGTGCAGGCAGGCAGGGGTGCAGGCAGGGGCACAAGGCTGGCAGGGGTGCAGGCAGGGCTGCAGGCAGGGGTGCAGGTTGCAGACAGGATTGCAGAGAGGGGCACAAGGCAGGCAGGGCTGCAAGCAAGGTGCATAGCTGCCAGGGGTGCAGGCAGGGGCACAAAAAGGTCAGGAATGAGGGCAGGGATGTGAGCAGGGGTGCAGGGTGCAGGCAGGGGCACAAAGCTGGCAGGGGTGCAGGCAGGGGTGCAGGCAGGGGCACAAAGCTGGCAGGGGTGCAGGCAAGGGTGCAGGCAGGGGCACAAAGCTGGCAGGGGTGCAGGCAGGGGTGCAGGCAAGGTGCAGAGCTGCCAGGGGTGCAGGCAGGGGCACAAAAAGGTCAAGAATGAGGGCAGGGATGTGGGCAGGGGTGCAGGGTGCAGGCAGGGGCACAAAGCTGGCAGGGGTGCAGGGGGCAGGCAGGGGCACAAAGCTGGCAGGGGTGCAGGGTGCAGGCAGGGGCACAAAGCTGGCAGGGGTGCAGGGGGCAGGCAGGGGCACAAAGCTGGCAGGGGCACAGAGCTGGCAGGGGTGCAGGGGGCAGGCAGGGGCACAAAGCTGGCAGGGGTGCAGGGTGCAGGCAGGGGCACAAAGCTGGCAGGGGTGCAGGGGGCAGGCAGGGGCACAAAGCTGGCAGGGGTGCAGGGGGCAGGCAGGGGCACAAAGCTGGCAGGGGTGCAGGGGGCAGGCAGGGGCACAAAGCTGGCAGGGGTGCAGGGTGCAGGCAGGGGCACAAAGCTGGCAGGGGTGCAGGGGGCAGGCAGGGGCACAAAGCTGGCAGGGGTGCAGGGTGCAGGCAGGGGCACAAAGCTGGCAGGGGTGCAGGGTGCAGGCAGGGGCACAAAGCTGGCAGGGGTGCAGGGGGCAGGCAGGGGCACAAAGCTGGCAGGGGTGCAGGGGGCAGGCAGGGGCACAAAGCTGGCAGGGGTGCAGGGGGCAGGCAGGGGTGCAGGCAAGGTGCAGAGCTGCCAGGGGTGCAGGCAGGGGCACAAAAAGGTCAAGAATGAGGGCAGGGATGTGGGCAGGGGTGCAGGGTGCAGGCAGGGGCACAAAGCTGGCAGGGGTGCAGGGGGCAGGCAGGGGCACAAAGCTGGCAGGGGTGCAGGGGGCAGGCAGGGGTGCAGGCAAGGTGCAGAGCTGCCAGGGGTGCAGGCAGGGGCACAAAAAGGTCAAGAATGAGGGCAGGGATGTGGGCAGGGGTGCAGGGTGCAGGCAGGGGCACAAAGCTGGCAGGGGTGCAGGGGGCAGGCGGGGCACAAAGCTGGCAGGGGTGCAGGGTGCAGGCAGGGGCACAAAGCTGGCAGGGGTGCAGGGTGCAGGCAGGGGCACAAAGCTGGCAGGGGTGCAGGGGGCAGGCAGGGGCACAAAGCTGGCAGGGGTGCAGGGGGCAGGCAGGGGCACAAAGCTGGCAGGGGTGCAGGGGGCAGGCAGGGGCACAAAGCTGGCAGGGGTGCAGGGGGCAGGTAGGGGCACAAAGCTGGCAGGGGTGCAGGGTGCAGGCAGGGGCACAAAGCTGGCAGGGGTGCAGGGTGCAGGCAGGGGCACAAAGCTGGCAGGGGTGCAGGGGGCAGGCAGGGGCACAAAGCTGGCAGGGGTGCAGGGGGCAGGCAGGGGCACAAAGCTGGCAGGGGTGCAGGGTGCAGGGTGCAGGCAGGGGCACAAAGCTGGCAGGGGTGCAGGGGGCAGGCAGGGGCACAAAGCTGGCAGGGGTGCAGGGGGCACAACAAAGCTGGCAGGGGTGCAGGGGGCAGGCAGGGGCACAAAGCTGGCAGGGGTGCAGGGGGCAGGCAGGGGCACAAAGCTGGCAGGGGTGCAGGGGGCAGGCAGGGGCACAAAGCTGGCAGGGGTGCAGGGGGCAGGGGGCACAAAGCTGGCAGGGGTGCAGGGGGCAGGCAGGGGGCTGGCAGGGGTGCAGGGGGCAGGCAGGGGTGCAGGCAGGGGGGCAGGCAGGGCTGCTAATCACGTAGCAGTGTGGGGAGTGCCAGTTGTTTTCCTTCCCTGTGGCATCTCTGCCAGCATCATCATCTTCTGCCTGGTGCCATCATCCTGGAAGCAAGCTGTGAATCTGCCCTTGATGTCGTGGAGCTCCAGGGTGGCTCCACGGGAACAGCCAGTGGTAGGAAACTGGGTGCTGAACAGGGAGGTGTTGCAAGGGCTCACTGTGGGAAGGGGCTGCCCATGGAGAAGACTTTCTGCTCTGCCAAGCTCTGCACTGTGCCTGCTGCCTTCCCAGCAGCTCCAAAAGCTACTCTCACCACACCATCACATTTTTCCCCCAGAGCCTCCTCTGGCAGAGCCTCCAAGCAGCAGGAGTTGGGGTGGAGGGGAACACTGTGAAGCGAGAGCTCAGCAGCACAAAGTGGTGGGTTGGGCCCTTGTTTTCCAGGCCCAGGGACACCCCAGCTGGGTGTTGACCCCAGACCTGCCATCACAGAATCAAAGGGTTGTTTTGGTTGGAAAAGTCCTCTGAGATCTAAGACCTCTGGGTCTAACCATCAGCCCCCACACCACCATGGCCACTAAACCATGTCCCAAAGTGCCATGGCCACAGGTTTCTTGGATACCTCCAGGGATGGTGACTCCACCACCTCCCTGGGCAGCCTATCATAGAATCACAGAATGGGTTGGGTTGGAAGGGACCTTAAAGATCATCTAGCTCCAACCCCTGTGCCCTGGGCAGGGACATCTCCAACTAGACCAGGTTGCTCAAAGCCTCATCAAGTCATCTTCTGACCTGATCCCATTTCACACCATCACAGAATGGTAGGGGTTGGAAGGGACCTCTGGAGGGTCACCTAGAGAAGGTCACACAGGAACACTCCACCACCTCTCTGGGCAGCTTGCTCCAGTGCTCCTTCACCTGTAAATTGGAGAAGTTCCTTCTCATGTCCAGATGGAGCTTCTGATGTTCCAGTTTGTGCCTGCTACCCCTTGTCCTGTCACAGGCCACCACTGGCAAAAGCCTGCCCCCACTCTCCTGACACCCACCCTTGATCAGCACTGATGAGATCCCCTCTCAGGCTGCTCTTCTCCAGACTGAAGGCTGAGGGGGCTGGGGTTGTTTAGCCTGGAGAAGAGGAGGCTCAGGGGAGACCTTACTGCTCTCTACAACTACTTGAAGGGAGGTTGTAGCCAGGAGGGGTTGGTCTCTTCTCCCAGGCAACCAGCACCAGAACAAGAGGACACAGTCTCAAGCTGCACCAGGGGAAGTTTAGGCTGGAGGTGAGGAGAAAGTTCTTCACAGAGAGAATTGTTAGTCATTGGAATGTGCTGCCCAGGGAGGTGGTGGAGTCACCATCCCTGGAGGTGTTCAAGAAGGGATTGGAGGTGGCACTTGGTGCCATGGTTGAGTCATGAGGTGTTGGGTGACAGGTTGGACTTGATGATCTTTGAGGTCTCTTCCAACCTTGGTGATCCTGTGATTCTCTCAGCCTTTCCCCATCAGAGGTGCTCCAGTCCCCTCCAGCAGCTTTGTAGCCCTTTGCTGCACCCTCTCCAGCAAGTCCCTGCCCTTCAACCAGGGAGCCCAGAACTGGACCCACGAGAGCAGAATGAGGAGGAGACCCCTCCCTTGACCTCCTGGCCACCCTCTTCCTCATGCACTCCCACCCATGCTGGAGCCACGGTGGGCATCCCTCCATCCCATTGGATGCTTTGCAGCCTTGCCCACCCCACCTGGCTCTGCTGTGCTGCCTCAAGGTTCTCCTCTCCTCCACCACCCCTTTTTGCTTTCTCTTTCTTTTTCTGGGCTTTATTTTCTGTTCCTCCCACCCCCACATCCCCATCCCCCATCTTGGGGAATTTCATTCTATTTTATTACTACTATTATTCCCCCCCCTCCCCCCCTCTCCCCTCCCCCCGCCATCTCCGGCTCTCCTGTGAAATGCAAATTAATTAGATTCTAATTACTCACTGTGTGCTGTTTCTGTTTCACTCTCTTGTTAGGTTAGTCTAACATCTTTGTTGGCAGCTGTGCCGTGGATGTCTCCAGCCCATTAAAAGTGATCCTGCTTCAGCGGGAGACAAGGCAGAGCAAAGAGACTGCGCCCCCCCCCCCCCCCCCCCCCTTCAAGCCCCCGCTGGGGCTTTGTCAGGAGCAGCTTTGTCAGCACTTCCCAGCAGCAGCTCTCAGCCAAACCTCTGCTGATGGGTTTTTCCCCTCCCTCAGTTTCTCTCCTGCCTGTTTTTTTCCCCCCCCTCATTCCTCCCTTTTCTTCCTGCTTCTTTCAGTCCTCCCTTTTCCTCCTGCTTCTTTCAGTCCTCCCTTTTCCTCCTGCTTCTTTCAGTCCTCCCTTTTCCTCCTGCTTCTTTCAGTCCTCCCTTTTCCTCCTGCTGCTTTATTCCTCCCTTTTCCTCCTGCTTCTTCCTTTCCTCCCTTTTCCTCCTGCTTCTTCCCTTCCTCCCTTTTCCTCCTGCTTCTTTCAGTCCTCCCTTTTCCACCTGCTTCTTTATTCCACCCTTTTCCTCCTGCTTCTTTATTCCTCCCTTTTCCTCCTGCTTCTTCCCTTCCTCCCTTTTCCTCCTGCTTCTTTCAGTCCTCCCTTTTCCACCTGCTTCTTTATTCCACCCTTTTCCTCCTGCTTCTTTATTCCTCCCTTTTCCTCCTGCTTTTCCCCTTCCTCCCTTTTCCTCCTGCTTCTCAGTCCTCCCTTTTCCTCCTGCTTCTTTCCTTCCTCCCTTTTCTTCCTGCTTCTTTCAGTCCTCACTTTTCCTCCTGCTTCTCAGTCCTCCCTTTTCCTCCTGCTTTTTCCCTTCCTCCCTTTTCCTCCTGCTTCTTTCCTTCCTCCCTTTTCCTCCTGCTTCTTTCCTTCCTCCCTTTTCTTCCTGCTTCTTTCAGTCCTCACTTTTCCTCCTGCTTCTCAGTCCTCCCTTTTCCTCCTGCTTTTTCCCTTCCTCCCTTTTCCTCCTGCTTCTTTCCTTCCTCCCTTTTCCTCCTGCTTCTTTCCTTCCTCCCTTTTCTTCCTGCTTCTTTCAGTCCTCACTTTTCCTCCTGCTTCTCAGTCCTCCCTTTTCCTCCTGCTTTTTCCCTTCCTCCCTTTTCCTCCTGCTTCTTTCCTTCCTCCCTTTTCCTCCTGCTTCTTTCCTTCCTCCCTTTTCCTCCTGCTTCTTTCCTTCCTCCCTTTTCTTCCTGCTTCTTTCAGTCCTCACTTTTCCTCCTGCTTCTCAGTCCTCCCTTTTCCTCCTGCTTCTTCCCTTCCTCCCTTTTACTCCTGCTTCTTTCCTTCCTCCCTTTTCTTCCTGCTTCTTTCAGTCCTCACTTTTCCTCCTGCTTCTCAGTCCTCCCTTTTCCTCCTGCTTTTTCCCTTCCTCCCTTTTCCTCCTGCTTCTTTCCTTCCTCCCTTTTCCTCCTGCTTCTTTCCTTCCTCCCTTTTCCTCCTGCTTCTTTCCTTCCTCCCTTTTCTTCCTGCTTCTTTCAGTCCTCACTTTTCCTCCTGCTTCTCAGTCCTCCCTTTTCCTCCTGCTTCTTCCCTTCCTCCCTTTTACTCCTGCTTCTTTATTCCTCATTTTTCCTCCTGCTTCTTTCCTTCCTCACTCTTCCTCCTGCTTTTTCCCTTCCTCACTCTTCCTCCTGCTTTTTCCCTTCCTCACTCTTCCTCCTGCTTTTTCCCTTCCTCACTCTTCCTCCTGCTTTTTCCCTTCCTCCTCACTCTTCCTCCTGCTTCTTTATTCCTCCCTTTTCCTCCTGCTTTCTGTATTCCTCACTTTTCCTCCTGCTTTTTGTGTTCCACTTTTCCCCTCCTTCTTTGTTTTATTCCTTTTCCCCCTCCTGCTCCTTTTCACTCCTCCCTTTTCCTCTTCTTTTTCTATTCCCTTAATCTTTCTCCTGCTTTTCTGATCCCTTACTTTTCCCTCAGTTTTTCTCCTTCTTCTTTCATTCTTTCCCCCTCCTTATCTTTTCTTCTCACTTCTTCATACCTCAATTTTCCTCATTTCTTTTCATCCCTCAGGGTTTTTTTTCTCCTGCTTTCCTTATTCCTCACTTTTTCTTCTGCCTTTTTTTTTTTCCTTAATTGCTATTATTCCTGACCTGAAATGGTTCCAGGCATGGGGCATCTCCAGGATTTTGGCCATGGGACTTGATGATCTCTGAGGTCTCTTCCAACCCTGGTGATACTGGGATGCTTTGGCCAGCACCTCCCCACCCTCAGCATCCAAAACCTCTTCCTTCTCTCCAGTCTAAATCTCCCCACACTGCACCCACTTGCCTTTTGCTCTCCAAACCAGCAGCTCAGGGGGAGGTGTTCAAGGTGTTTGACCCTTTGGCTTCACTGCTACCTGCAGGGAGGATGCCCAGGTGATGCCCAGCTTCTGCTGCTGCCTCACTACCCTGGAGACACAGCATGACAGAATGTTAGGGGCTGGAAAGGACCTTGAAAGACACAGGCTGCCTGCTGCTCCTATACCTGGCCCTTTGCATGACCCCCATCCTTCTGCCCAACCCTGCACCCCCAGAGAGCCTTGCAGAGTGGATGAGAGGCCCCCAAATCATCTCCATCCAGCTTGGCTCAGCTTCCCTTCCAGCTGTTGAACTCCCAGATGTGTTTGGGGGTGGTGCTGTGCCCCAACTCCTGCCTAGCATCCCCCTGCTGCCCACAGGCTCCAAGTCAGGAAGATTCTCCTACGCCAAAGCTCCACCAAGCAAATCAAACCAAAGCTTCTGCTGCGTCGTTGTGTTTGGGGGGTTGGGTTTTCTTTTCTGTCTCTCCTCTAAGTGCTGCAGGCCCATAACTGGTGTCAAGATACAAGCAGGAGCTTCTCCTACCTTCTTCATAGTATCATAGTATCAGTCAGGGTTGGAAGGGACCACAAGGATCAGCCAGTTCCAACCCCCTGCCATGGGCAGGGACACCCCACACTAGATCAGGCTGGCCAGAGCCTCATCCAGCCTGGGCTTAAACACCTCCAGGGACGGGGCCTCAACCACCTCCCTGGATAACCCATTCCAGGGCTTCACCACTCTCATGGGGAAGAACTTCCTCCTCACCTCCAGCCTGAATCTCCCCACCTCCAGCTTCATTCCATTCCCCCTAGTCCTATCACTACCTGAGATCCTGAGAAGTCCCTCCCCAGCCTTCCTGTAGCCCCCTTCAGATCCTGGAAGGCCACAATGAGGTCACCTCGGAGCCTTCTCTTCTCCAGACTGAACAGCCCCAACTCCTTCAGTCTGTCCTCACAGGAGAGCTGCTCCAGCCCTCTGCTCATCCTCGTGGCCCTTCTCTGGACACGCTCCAGCACGTCCACATCCCTCCTGTAATAGGGGCTCCAGAACTGGAGGCAGTACTCCAGGTGGGGTCTCAGCAGGGCTGAGCAGAGGGGGAGAATCCCCTCCCTTGCCCTGCTGGTCACACTTCTCCTGATGCAGCCCAGGATCTGATTGGCTTTCCGGGCTGCAAGCGCACATTGAGAGCTCCTGTTGAGCTTCTCCTCCACCAGCACCCCCAAGTCTCTCTCCTCAGGGCTGCTCTCCAGCCAGTCCCTGCCCAGCCTGGATTTGTGCCTGGGATTGCCTCGACCCAGATGCAGGACCCTGCCCTTGGTTTTGTTGAAGCTCATGAGGTTGGCTTGTGCCCACCTCTCCAGCCTGTCCAGGTCCCTCTGGATGGATCCCTTCCCTCCAGCCTGTCTGCTGCACCACACAGCTTGGTGTCATCAGCAACCTTGCTGAGGGTGCACTCGATGCCACTGTCCTTGGCACCCACAAAGATGTTGAACAAGACAGGTCCCAGGACTGATCCCTGAGGGACTCCGCTTGTCCCTGGCCTCCCCTGGGACATGGACCCGTGGACAGCCACTCTTTGGGTGCGGCCATCAAGCCAGTTCTGTATCCCTCTAGTGGTCCACCCATCAAACCCATGTGTCGCCAGCTTGGAGACCAGGAGGTGGTGCGGGACAGTGTCGAAGGCTTTGCTCAAGTCCAGGGAAACGACATCAGTTGCTCACTTTTCTTCTTGCTCTCTTTTCTCCTTGCTCTTCCTTTCTTGCTCCCTTTCCTTCTGTGGGGAGGCCAGCTGGCTGCTCTCTGGAGCTTGTTTGTTGCCCTAGGAGACGCGCTGACAAGCATCACCAGCTTTGAAAGTCAATTGCTCACTGGAGTTGAAAATGGGTTTTCAGGTACCTGGCTGATAGGTCCTCCAGGAGAAGGATGTGGCTGGAATGCTAAAGTGAAGCAGCTCTGGATCCAGCCCCTTGGGCAGATTGCTCTTCTCCATGTGGAGATAAACCACTGCAGACTCCAAGTGACCATGAGACCCCAGGGCCAACACCTTGCTCCATGGAGAAGCCACAATCTGTGGTCCTGTTTAACAGCACAACTAAACTTCTTGCTCTCAGTGAAATCCTTTTGAGCCAAAAAGGAGAAGTTTTTCTTGCTTTGGGTTTGGGACTCTGGCAGTTCTGTGGTCCTGGTTCCTCCAGGAGCAACAGCTCCCTGCTTGAGTCCTGACTCACTGTGGGATAAGTGAGCCTGGAGCTCAGAACTCATAGTCTGCAGTCAGGAGCCCAGAGCCAGGAACTCAGAACTTGGAGGTTGGAGCCAGGAGCCTGCAGTCAGGAGCCCAGAGCCTGGAGGTTGGAGCCCAGAGCCCAGAGCCTGGAGCCCAGAGCCCAGAGGTTGGAGCCCAGAGCCTGGAGCCCAGAGCCCAGAATCTGGAGGTTGGAGCCTGGAGTCTGGAGGCTGGAGCCCAGAGCCTACAGATAGGAGCCCAGAGCCTGGAGGTTGGAGCCCAGAGCTTGGAGCCCAGAGCCTGGAGGTTGGAGCCCAGAGCTTGGAGCCCAGAGCCTGGAGGTTGAAGCCCAGAGCTTGGAGCCCAGAGTCTGGAGGTTGCAGCCCAGAGTCTGGAGGTTGGAGCCCAGAGCTTGGAGCCCAGAGCCTGGAGGTTGGAGCCCAGAGCTTGGAGCCCAGAGTCTGGAGGTTGGAGCCCAGAGCTTGGAGCCCAGAGTCTGGAGGTTGGAGCCCAGAGCTTGGAGCCCAGAGCCTGGAGGTTGGAGCCCAGAGCTTGGAGCCCAGAGTCTGGAGGTTGGAGCCCAGAGCTTGGAGCCCAGAGTCTGGAGGTTGAAGCCCAGAGCTTGGAGCCCAGAGTCTGGAGGTTGGAGCCCAGAGCTTGGAGCCCAGAGCCTGGAGGTTGAAGCCCAGAGCTTGGAGCCCAGAGTCTGGAGGCTGCAGCCCAGAGTCTGGAGGTTGGAGCCCAGAGCTTGGAGCCCAGAGCCTGGAGGTTGGAGCCCAGAGCTTGGAGCCCAGAGTCTGGAGGTTGAAGCCCAGAGCTTGGAGCCCAGAGCCTGGAGGTTGGAGCCCAGAGCTTGGAGCCCAGAGCCTGGAGGTTGCAGCCCAGAGCTTGGAGCCCAGAGTCTGGAGGTTGGAGCCCAGAGCCTGGAGGTTGGAGCCCAGAGCTTGGAGCCCAGAGTCTGGAGGTTGGAGCCCAGAGCTTGGAGCCCAGAGTCTGGAGGTTGGAGCCCAGAGCTTGGAGCCCAGAGCCTGGAGGTTGGAGCCCAGAGCTTGGAGCCCAGAGTCTGGAGGTTGGAGCCCAGAGCTTGGAGCCCAGAGTCTGGAGGTTGGAGCCCAGAGTCTGGAGGTTGGAGCCCAGAGCTTGGAGCCCAGAGTCTGGAGGTTGGAGCCCAGAGCTTGGAGCCCAGAGCCTGGAGGTTGGAGCCCAGAGCTTGGAGCCCAGAGCCTGGAGGTTGGAGCCCAGAGCTTGGAGCCCAGAGCCTGGAGGTTGGAGCCCAGAGCTTGGAGCCCAGAGTCTGGAGGTTGGAGCCCAGAGCTTGGAGCCCAGAGCCTGGAGGTTGAAGCCCAGAGCTTGGAGCCCAGAGTCTGGAGGTTGCAGCCCAGAGTCTGGAGGTTGGAGGTTGCCCAGAGCTTGGAGCCCAGAGTCTGGAGGTTGGAGCCCAGAGCTTGGAGCCCAGAGTCTGGAGGTTGAAGCCCAGAGCTTGGAGCCCAGAGCCTGGAGGTTGGAGCCCAGAGCTTGGAGCCCAGAGCCTGGAGGTTGAAGCCCAGAGCTTGGAGCCCAGAGTCTGGAGGTTGCAGCCCAGAGCCTGGAGGTTGGAGCCCAGAGCTTGGAGCCCAGAGTCTGGAGGTTGGAGCCCAGAGCTTGGAGCCCAGAGTCTGGAGGTTGGAGCCCAGAGCTTGGAGCCCAGAGTCTGGAGGTTGGAGCCCAGAGTCTGGAGGTTGGAGCCCAGAGCTTGGAGCCCAGAGTCTAGAGGTTGCAGCCCGGAGCCTGGAGTCCAGAGCATGGAGCCAGGAGCCCAGAGTCTGGAGGCCAGAGGCCAGAGCTTGCAGGTCAGAACCTGGAGCCAGAAGGCCAGAATATGGGGGTTGGAGGGCAGACCTTTGAGCCAGGATCCCAGAGCCTGGGTTTGGGAGCCCAGAACCTGGAGCCTAAAGCTTGGAAGCAGGAGCCAGCCCAGAGGTGGGAGCCCGGAGCTTTAGAGCCAGCATCTCAGAGTCTGGAGGTTGGAGGCCAGAGTGGCTCAGAGCCTGGAGGGTCTGGCTGCTGCTGGTTCTGGGAAGCAGAGCTGAGCTGTGCCTGTGGCTTGGTGACTCGAGGAGCCTGTGTGGGGAGGGAGGGAACCGTTCCAGCCCAGCAGCCCTGCGTGTTTGATGTGGTTTAAATTCACCTCGATTGCTGTCTAATGCTTTAAAAAGACACTTTTCCTAACATGTGAGAATAATGTAGGAGAACTAATGTTCCCTCATGAAATACCTTTCAGAACAATGATAAAAGGGCACTTTAATCTGCTGTGAGAAGGCTCAGGGAGGAGGGGGAGGGGGCTGGGGGGGGAAGGGAGGATGTCATCTGAACAGGTGGAATCGTGGAATAAATCCACTCATTAATGAGGAGGAGGAATTTGCATCTCCTGCCTTTTCCACAGCACCTGCTCTTTGGCTTGGTGGTTTGGGGTTTGGGGTTTTGTTTGCCTGTTTTTTCTCCTCCTCCTCCTCCTTCCAAAGGGGTTGAGTTTGTTTCCTGCAGGGCTCAGCAGAAGCTGGGCGTTCCGGCTCCTGCCTGCTCTGGAGTCATGCTCTTCCAAGACCAAAACCTTGGGAAGCAGAGCCTGGGAACTAAGAGCTCCCAGGAGGTTTTTGTTGGTGGTTGGGTGGTTGTTTTTCCCCTGTGAAATTAAGCACCTTGCCTGCCTTCAGCGAGAGCTGCTGCCTGGTGATGGACCCATGCAAATCTCCAGCTGCCTACCTGAACCAAACAGGGCTGGTTCCCACCACAGCAAGCAAGGAGGTGCCGATGAGTGACCCGAAGGTGAGCATCAGGTGCAGGGGATGGACTCCAGCCCTAGTCCATCCTTTCCCAGCACCACGTCCTGGCAGGATGGAGCCTTGCCTGAGCCCGTGGAGGTGGTTCCTCAGCGCTGTGCGTGGGGCGGGAAGGGGTTTGGGTGCTGGCTGCCCCAGGTCCTGCCCACTGGGCAGCCCCAGCTTGGGTTTGTGCTTCCCAGCTCAGGACTCTCACGGTGGTGGCTGCAACAATCCCCCCGGTGGTGGCAATGCCATTGCATCTCCTGGGTGGTGGGGCCAAATCCTGGCCCTGCACCTCCGTCCCAACGGCTCACAGAGCCTTTTTCAGCCAGGATGGCTCACAGCTCACCCAGTGGGTAGTCTCTGCTACCAACTCCACCAGCACAGTACACCCACACCACCAGCATCCCCAGACACCAGCATCACCCCCAAGCACCACCAGGATCCCCAGACACCAGCATCACCCCCAAGCACCACCAGGATCCCCAGACACCAGCATCACCCCCAAGCACCACCAGCATCACCCCAAGCACCACCAGCATCACCCCTAGACACCACCAGCATCACCCCCAAGCACCACCAGCATCACCCCTAGACACCACCAGCATCACCCCAAGCACCACCAGCATCACCCTCAGACATCAGCATCACCCCCAAGCACCACCAACATCACCCCCAGACACCAGCATCACCCCCAAGCACCACCACTATCACCCCAAGCACCATCAGCATCACCCCAAGCACCACCAGCATCACCCCCAGACACCAGCATCACCCCAAGCACCACCACTATCACCCCAAGCACCACCACTATCACCCCAAGCACCACCAGCATCACCCCCAAGCACCACCAGCTTCACCCCCAAGCACCACCAGCTTCACCCCCAGACACCAGCATCACCCCAAGCACCACCAGCATCACCCCCAAGCACCACCAGCTTCACCCCCAGACACCAGCATCACCCCAAGCACCACCAGCATCACCCCCAAGCACCACCAGCTTCACCCCCAGACACCAGCATCACTCCCAAATGTCAGCAGTCTCAAGCTGCACCAGGGGAGGTTCAGACTGGATGTTAGGAGGAAATTCTACCCAGAGAGAGAGATTGGCCATTGGAATGTGCTGCCCAGGGAGGTGGTGGAGTCACCATCACTGGAGGTGTTTAAGAAGAGACTGGATGGGGTGCTTGGTGCCATGGTTTAGTTGATTAGGTGGTGCTGGATGATGGGTTGGACTGGATGATCTCAAAGGTCTCTTCCAACCTGGTCTGGTCTATTCTATTCTATTCTATTCTATTCTATTCTATTCTATTCTATTCTACTCTATTCCATTCTACTCTATTGCATTCTACTCTATTCCATTCTACTCTATTCCATTCTACTCTATTCCATTCCATTCTATTCCATTCCATTCCATTCCATTCTATTCTACTCTATTCCATTCTATCCTATCCTATCCTATCCTATCCTATCCTATCCTATCCTATCCTATCCTATCCTATCCACACCACCACCAGACACCAACACCTTCCCCAAATACCAGCATCACCCCACACCCCAGCATCACTCCCACACCAACAGCACCGCCATGGATCCTCAGAGGACCCACACCAGGGTCTGCTTAAAGGCTCCAAACGAGTTGGGAATCCTCTGATCCACGTTTCAAGTCCCATTTCTGCTGGTTGCTGACAAGTCCTGTCAGGAATGAGCCTTTCTGTTGGCCCTCAGTGCCACCAGCAGCTACAGAGAAGCAGCACCTGGGCCATGAGGAGGATGAGAGGGCTGGAGCACCTCTCCTATGGAGACTGACTGAGGGAGTTGGGGCTGTTCAGCCTGGAAGATGAGAAGGCTCCAAGGAGACCTTGTTGTGGCCTTCCAGTATCTGAAGGGGGCTACAAGAAAGCTGGGGGAAGGACTTTTTAGGGTGTCAGGTAATGATAGGACTAGGGGGAATGGAGCAAAGCTGGAAGTGGGGAGATTCAGATTGGATGTTAGGAAGAAGTTCTTCCCCATGAGGGTGGTGGGACACTGGCACAGGTTGCCCAGGGAGGTGGTGGAAGCCTCATCCCTGGAGGTTTTGAAGGCCAGGCTGGAGGTGGCTGTGAGCAACCTGCTGTAGTGTGAGGTGTCCCTGGCCACGGCAGGGGTTGGAACTGGCTGAGCCTTGAGGTCCCTTCCAGCCCTGACAATGCTCTGCTTCTAAGAGGGGTGGAGCCTCTTCCAGCTTGAGATGTTGAGTTCGTAACAGGGACGATCCGAGCAACCTGATAATCCATCCCCAAGCTGGGATATCTCCTTCCTCTTTGGGGAGGCCACTTTGTGGCCAGGTTCCTGGAGAGCTTTGAGGGTCTCCTGCACATTCTGAAGCGGTGGTGTTGCAGCAGATCAACCTTCTGCAGCTGCAGTCCAGTCAGAGCCACTGCGAGGTGGAAACCAAACCAAAGCAAAGCAAAGCACAACCAGCCCTTTAGTAACTGGTTTGCACTGGTCTGGAGGAGTTTCAAAGCTGAAGCTGGGTCACTGCATGTTATTTCTTGCTAATTGCAGCATCTTGAAGTGACTTCAAAGATGCCCATCAAAGAGCAGAGGCTTTGGTGCAGGCTGCAAGGACGGGTCAGGCTGTTTGCACTTGTGGAGCGCCCGGTAACCAGCCAAGCTCTGGGCTGTACCTGGCCTGCCAGAAGGATCATTCCCAAACTGTGTGTCCAGGACATCACTTTGGAAAGGAGGTGGATGAGGAAGGACCAGCAGAGCAGCAGGCAAGAGGCTGCAAAGGCATTGGTCACTGGAAGAGCGGGCTGCTGGTTCCTCCTGGGGAGCTGCTCGTGAGAAGCTGCTCACAGCTGAGTTTGGGTGCCCTGTCCTGCTGCAGATCTGCTTAGCAAGGGGAAACCTCTTAGAGTCATAGAGCTATGGAATTCCAGACTGCTTTGGGTGGGAAGGGACCTTTCAAGCTCATCCAGTCCAACCCCCCTGCAGTCAGCAGGGACAGCTGCAACTAGAGCAGGCTGCTCAGAGTCCCAGACAACCTGACCTGCAGTGGGTCCTGGGATAGGGCAGCTCCCACCTCTCTGGGCAGCCTGGGCCACCCTCAGTGCCAATCATTTCTCCTTTCTCCCCCAGTCTGAATCTCCCTCTTTCAGTTCAAGCCATCACCCCTTGTCCTTTCACAGCAGAGCCTGCTCAACAATCTGTCCCCGGCCTTCTGGCTTGTCCCTTTCAAGCACTGGAAGGCCACCAGTCTCCCTGGAGCCTTCTCCTCTCCAGGCTGAACAAGCAGGGATGGGAAGATGGAAAGTCACCAGCCATGCCAAAAACACGTGCCCTCAGCAGGCAGCAGAACCACAACCAGCAGCCACAGCAGCTTCCCATGCCATGGGAGCTGCAGCAAACCCCTCTGCAGCATCAGGGCTGAGGTTTGGACCTCCTCTGCAAAGGTAGGTGGAGTCCACAGGGGTGAGCAGAGACTGAGGTCTCTTCCAACCTGGTCTGGTCTATTCCTATTCTATTCTATTCTATTCTATTCTATTCTATTCTATTCTATTCTATTCTATTCTATTCTATTCTATTCTATTCTATTCTATTCCACTCCACTCCACTCCACTCCACTCCACTCCACTCCACTCCACTCACTCCACCACTCCACTCCACTCCATTCTAATGGAGCTGATTCCCCTCCAAATGTGGCACCTTACCCAAATGAAAGAGCCCTTGCTCTTGTGGGGGGCTTCAACTTACCAGCTATCTACTGCACATACTATCCAGCAGAGAGGAAGCAGCCTAGAAGCTTCCTGGAGTGGTTGGAAGAGACCTTCCTGATGTGGAAGCAATGAAGCTATGAAGGGTGTGGAGAACCTGAGGAGCAGCTGAGGGACCTGGGGCTGATGAGCCTGCAGCAAATGAGGCTTGAGAGAGACCCCCTGCCTCTCTACAACTCCCTGCAAGGAGGCTGGGGGCAGGTGGGGATTGGACTCTTCTTGCCAGGAACAAGCAACAGGGCAAGAGGAAATGGCTTCAGGTTGCCCAAGGGGAGGTTTAGGTTGGCCATGAGGAGCAATTTCTTCCCCCTGGGGGTTGTCGAGGGCTGTTGCAGGCTGCTCGGGGCAGCGGCGGAGTCCCCATCCCTGGAGGGGTTTCAGAGCTGTGGAGATGTGGTGCTGAGGGGCAAGGTTTAGCGGTGACCTGGCAGTGCTGGGCTCAGGGTTGAACTCCACGACCTTAAAGATCTCTTCCAACCGATTCTGTGACTATAGAAGGTGGCTACTGGCCACCACAGGCCACAGCCGTGCTTGGAGCTGCCCCTTCCCTCCTCCCACCCTCTGCCAATCAGGCACCTCTTGGTTCCTAGATTCATAGAGTGGGTTGGGCTGGAAGTGACCTTCAAGATCAGCTATTTCCACCTCCCACTAGCCCAGGTTGCTCAAGGCCCCATCCAACCTGGCCTGGGAGAGGGGAGGGGGCCAGCTTATGGCTCCCACCCCTGGGAGCCCTGGGGAGAGCAGATGGGGCTGGCGAAGCTCTACCGCCGGTGAGGTTCGGTAGGAACCACTTTCATCTAGCAACTAACATCTTCTTAATTTGCATGAGGGTTGAAGAGCTGGGCTGAGATGTCTCTGCTTCAAAGGGGTTTGGAGAGCAGGCATTGAAGTGGGAGCTCCTGCCCCCTCCCAGCGGCTCTCAACCAGTTTGCCCTGTTTGGGCATTAGTCTCTTCGCCACTTATTTAAAGCCTGAACAAGGAACCAACTTCCTTGAAGTCATTAAAGCCTAACCTTTAAACTCCAGGAGTCTAATGGCTCCAGCCCAACGTGGTGCTGAGGCACATCTGTGATAAATCTGCTTTTAATCTCCACCAGAGATCCCTGGGCTTTAACGTATGAGGTGCTGGAGGAGCACACTGAGTGCTAGTAAAACACACCCGGTTGTAATCTATTACCTTCGACACGAGGCAGCCCTTTGGTTTTATTAACTCTTGAAACCTACTGAAGGGAGCTCAGCAAGCACCATGTCAAGCTGGAAGATTCATGCTCCTGGGGTTGGAGGGGCTTTTTTTTTGATTTCATGTTTATGATGGAGCCCTAATTCCTGGCAAAAGTCCTTCTGGGTTTCCTTCTCTCCTTCTGGTTTCTCCTTCTCTCCTTCTGGTTTCTCCTTCTCTCCTTCTGGTTTCTCCTTTCTCCTTCTGGTTCTCCTTCTTTCCTTCTGGTTTCCTGGTTCTCCTTCTCTCTTCCTGGTTTCTCCTTCTCTCCTCCTGGTTTCTCCTTCTCTCCTTCTGGTTTCTTGTTCTCTCCTTCTGGTTTCTTGTTCTCTCCTTCTGGTTTCTTCTTCTCTCCTTCTGGTTTCTTCTTCTCTCCTTCTGGTTTCTTCTTCTCTCCTTCTGGTTCTCCTTCTTTCCTTCTGGTTCTCCTTCTGGTTCTCCTCTCCTTCTGGTTTTCCTTCCTTCTTTCCTTCTGGTTTTCCTTCCTTCTTTCCTTCTGGTTCTCCTTCTTTCCTTCTGGTTCTCCTTTCTCCTTCCTTCTTTCCTTCTGGTTCTCCTTCTCTCCTTCTGGTTTTTCTTCCTTCTCTCCTTCTGGTTTTCCTTCCTTCTTTCCTTCTGGTTCTCCTTCTTTCCTTCTGGTTCTCCTTCCTTCTTTCCTTCTGGTTCTCCTTCTCTCCTTCTGGTTTTCCTTCCTTCTCTCCTTCTGGTTTTCCTTCCTTCTTTCCTTCTGGTTCTCCTTCTTTCCTTCTGGTTCTCCTTCCTTCTTTCCTTCTGGTTCTCCTTCTCTCCTTCTGGTTTTCCTTCCTTCTCTCCTTCTGGTTTTCCTTCCTTCTTTCCTTCTGGTTCTCCTTCTCTCCTTCTGGTTTTCCTTCCTTCTCTCCTTCTGGTTTTCCTTCCTTCTTTCCTTCTGGTTCTCCTTCTTTCCTTCTGGTTCTTCTCTCCTTCTAGTTTTCCTGTTCTCCTTCTCTCTTTCTGGTTCTCCTTCTCTCCTTCTGGTTTTCCTTCCTTCTCTCCTTCTGGTTTTGCTTCTCTCCTTCTCTTTTTGCTTCTGGTTCTTCTTCTATCCTTCTGGTTCTCTTCCTTCTTTCCTTCTGGTTCTCCTTCCTTCTTTCCTTCTGGTTTCTCCTTCTTTCCTTCTGGTTCTCCTTCTTTCCTTCTGGTTTTCCTTCTTTCTTCTGGTTTTCCTTCCTTCCTTCTGGTTTTCCTTCCTTCCTTCTGGTTTTCCTTCTCTCCTTCTGGTTTTCCTTCTCTCCTTCTCTCCTTCTGGTTTTCCTTCTCTCCTTCTGGTTTTCCTTCTCTCCTTCTGGTTTTCCTTCTCTCCTTCTCTCCTTCTGGTTTCTCCTTCTCTCCTTCTGGTTTCTCCTTCTCTCCTTCTGGTTCTCCTTCTTACCTTCTGGTTCTCCTTCTTTCTTTCTTTCTTTATGGCCAATGACTTAAGGCTTTGTAGGGGTTTGGGAGAAACTTCCCATCAAGTTTTGGGGAAGGAGATGGCTCCTGAGAGGCTAGAAGAGGTGCAGGGCTGGAGGGAGCTCTGTGGGAGGTGGTGCCCAGCCTCAGCATCCTGCTGCACCCCAAAGGTTCTCCTGTTGGGTCAGGCATAGCTTTATCTATGGGGCAAGAGGATGGGGCCAGACTCTTCCCAGGGGTGCCCAGGGGCAGGACAAGAGGCAATGGGCACAATCTGGAACCCAGGAAGTTCCACCTGAACAGGAGGAGAAGGTTCTTTGGTGTGAGGGTGCTGGATCCCTGGAGCAGGCTGCCCAGAGAGGTTGTGGAGTCTCCTTCCCTGGAGAGCTTCCGACCCCACCTGGCCATTGTGATCCTGGGCAAGCTGCCCTAGGTCAACCTGCAGTGGCAGAAGGGTTGGAGGGGATGACCCCCAGAGGTCACTTCCAACCCCCACCATGCTGGGACTCCGTGCTGCTGTGTGAAGCTGGGGATACCTCTGCCTGGGTGCCAGCAGCAGGAGCTGTGCTGCTGAGCATGGGCACATCCTCACTGGTCACATGCAGCAGGTCTGCTGGGCCAAGGCTTTCTTTTCCCAACCCCTAAATTGAAGAAGGCTGTTGGGAAGGCTGATCCAGAGCTGGAAGGGAAAGAACTTCCTCCTCAGAGCTGATGGAGCCCAAATGAGGTTTGGTTCTTTCCACTTTTGGAAGAACTGTTAGTTGTTGGGGTTGGGACTTTGAATTCTCTTTCTCCTTTCCTAGTGTTACTCAATTTGCCACAAGAGCTGGGCTCAACCCAGGCCTCTGGTGCCAAAACCTCCACACTTGGAGAACATTTGGACCTGGAGCTTAAATCACAGCCTGCCCATGGCCCCAGCTGAAACTGGGTTAAAATCCAAACCACACACAAGTTCCTGGCTGTCAAACCCAGCTCTGAAGCGAGCTGCTTTCTACCCAGGACTTCTCCTGTCCTGCTCAATCTCAGGGGGAAAAAATCCTACTGTGCTGGAAGGTGGTCCCTGTGATGGGTGCTGTGGTGGGTGACCCCTCCCAGACCAGCCTTTTCCATCTGTGAGAGCAACTGTTTCATCTGCAAGATCTCCCTTTCCATCACCATCATCTTCTCCTTCATTCCCACCATCTCCCTCTCCATCCTCACCATCACCCTTTCCACCCCTGCCATTTCCCCCCCCCATCTCCCTCTCCATCCCTGCCACCTTCCTCCCAGGCCCTCTCCAGCTGGGGCTCTCCCTTTCCATGGAACCCCTATAAAACCCAGGCCATGACCAGCAGAGCTGTCCCCTTGGGCCTTCTCGTTTCACCCTTCCCCAGTTCCCTGGTTTCTCCTCATTCCCACCTTCCTTCCTGCTTGTTTTCATCAAGGACCCATAAACAAGAGACATCCTTCTCTTGTGGAGCCCATGATTGGAGACCTCTTGGCCTCCTCCAAGCAGCACAGGGCATTCCAGAGATCATAACCCCTGACTAATGTGGTTTAACAATTAACAGCTTGTTTAATCAGCATTTGCATTTTCCTGCTACCAAGGAGAAGACTTTAATCTACACACACACACACACACACACACACACACACACACACACACACACACACACACAAACAACATCTTGTTGGGACAAGCTGTGGTATCTCCAGTGCAGCCATCCTTGCCCTGGCTTGTCCCTCTGCAGGGTTGCACCAGGAATCACCACAGCATCACCAAGGCCTTCAGCAACAGCTGGGATTGAGCTGGTGTGGAGGGGTTGGTGAGGTTGGGTACAGCCCCAGCATGGATGTATGGTCCAGGCTGGTGGAGTGCTGATGTGGAGGGGCTGGTGGAGCTCAGCACAGCCCCAGCATGGATGTATGGTCCAGGCAGTGCTGGTGTGGAGGGGCTGGTGGAGCTCTGCACAGCCCCAGCATGGATGTGTGGTCCAGGCAGTGCTGGTGTGAAGGGGCTGGTGGAGCTCTGCACAGCCCCAGCATGGATGTGTGGTCCAGGCAGTGCTGGTGTGAAGGGGCTGGTGGAGCTCTGCACAGCCCCAGCATGGATGTGTGGTCCAGGCAGTGCTGGTGTGAAGGGGCTGGTGGAGCTCTGCACAGCCCCAGCATGGATGTGTGGTCCAGGCAGTGCTGATGTGGAGGGGCTGGTGGTGCTCAGCACAGCCCCAGCATGGATGTATGGTCCAGGCAGTGCTGGTGTGGAGGGGCTGGTGGTGCTCAGCACAGCCCCAGCATGAATGTATGGTCCAGGCAGTGCTGGTGTGGAGGGGCTGGTGGTGCTCAGCACAGCCCCAGCATGAATGTATGGTCCAGGCAGTGCTGGTGTGGAGGGGCTGGTGGTGCTCAGCACAGCCTTGGCATGGTGGATCGGTGACAGCACATCCAGCTCCTCCTCTCCACTGGGCCTGGGGCTCTTTTGAAGACTCTCTCTCCAATTATCCCTAATTACAGGTGCTGTATCAAAAGCCAGACTGCTTTGAGCCTGGGAGAGGCCTTCTCCCAGGCACAGAGCAGCAAGCCACCAGCCACATTAGAAAAAGAAAACAACCACCAAAGGTCTTTTTGGAGCTGTTCAAGAAACGTCTTTCAATGGTTTAATGAAACAGCCAAGGTAGGAACAAGTCCACTCAGATGTCAAACCTCCCCAGCCCCATAAATGGCTCTGAGGAGCAGCTTCCTCTGATGCATCATCAGGGAAAGAGCTCAGCATAAGAAGGACATGGACCTGTTAGGGCAGGGCCAGAGGAGGCCACAGCAATGCTGGGAGGGCTGGAAGCCCTCTGCTGTGAGGCCAGGCTGAGAGAGTCGGGGTTGTTCAGCCTGGAGAAGAGAAGGCTCCAGGGAGACCACCTGGTGGCCTTCCAGGACTTGAAAGGGCCAAGAAGAAAGGTGGGGACAGACTTTGAACAGAGCTTGTTGTGACAGGACGAGGGGTGATGGGTTGAACAGAGAGGGAGGTGCAGACTGGAGAGAAGGGAGAAATGTTTGACACTGGAGGTGGGGAGAGCCTGGCCCAGGCTGCCCAGAGAGGTGGGAGCTGCCCCATCCCTGGAACCATTGCAGCTCAGGTTGGTTGGGGCTCTGAGCAAGCTGCTCTGGTTGCAGCTGTCCCTGCTGGCTGCAAGGAGTTGGACTGGATGAGCTTGAAAGGTCTCTTCCCACCCAAACCAGTCTGGGGTTCTATGATGCTAGGATCTGTTCAGGCTCTGATGGGAAAGGAGCTCCCCAGTTCTTTGTCTCTCCCTTCCTGCCCCCCTCCCCATGACAACCTCATCCACCTGCAGCCCCCAACACATTGCCATGGGCCTCCAGGACAAAACCCATGAGGGCCATTGCTCTTCTTTGTCCCACTCTCAGCTGCACAGCCTCAGTCCTCCCTGCCCAGGTAGCTGGGAGGCAGATGTGGTCCAGGGTGCTCCCACAACATCTGCATGACAAACAAGCCTCCTGGGTGGGGGGATCATCAGCCTGGCACCTGTGAGCTGGCTCTTGAGTAGAAGAAGTTGCTTGGGAGAGGTGTTTCCTCCATCAAGTCCAACAGGAGGGAAATGAGGCTCTTGGGTACTGAGCAAACACCTCCTGGGTTTGACTGCATGAGCCTACCACCACCCACCTGAGGTGAAGGAGGAAGAGGTGAACTGATGGACTGCAGAGTGGCTCATTGGTAGAGTCATGGTTGGACTCAGTGCTCCTGGAGGCCAGCTCTGTGATTCCATGAGCATGGGACAAGATCCTTGGGCCACACAAGGCTGCAGCTCCACGTCCTGGCAGCTCCCCTGGGAAAGGAGGCAGCCCAGCAGCCCCAGGGAGGTGGATGGTGGCTTGTCCCCCAGCAGGTGAGGTTAGCTGGTTCCCCTTAACCTTCTCCAGGGGCTGTGGCAGTCTCAGCAGCCTCCTGGGCTGAGGGCTCGTGGCTGCCCTGAAAAGGTCTCTACCACCACTTGCATCTGATTGAAGCTGTTTTGAATGCAGCCTCCACAGCACACAGCCCAGATGGGAAATGACACAGCAGCAAACCAATGTGTCCCCCCCCCCCCCCAGACCATGATAAATGACTGGCTGGCTGATGAATGCTTCCAGCTCTGGGTTCAAGAGACAGCAATGCCACCCAGCCCAGCATTTATCTCCCTTGCCTCCAGCAGGTCACCAGACAGCCTTCAAGTAAATAGAGCTTTCCCCTCACTGTGCTGTGCCTTCAGAGGCAGCACAGCTCTCTCTTCTTGGCACAGGCTGAAGCTGGTGTGTGCAAGGAGGAGTTTGGACCTTGGGAAGAGGTTCTTCACCGTGAGGGTGGTGGGGCACTGCAACAGGTTGCCCAGGGCCCCACCCCTGGAAACATTCAAGGGCTTGGTGGGGCTCTGAGAAAACTGTTGGGGTGGGATTAGGTGACCTTGAGAGGTCCCTTCCAACCCAAAGCATTCCATGGTCCTATGAGGCTAAGTTCTGACCATCTCCACACTGAGAGAGCAGGGAGGAAGCAAGGGAGGGATGGATAGATGGATGGAGGGAGGGATGGAGGGATGGATGGAGGGATGGGTGGGTGGATGGGTGGATGGATGGATGGATGGATGGGTGGGTGGATGGATGGATGGAGGGATGGATGGAGGGATGGATGGAGGGATGGATGGATGGATGGATGGATGGATGGATGGATGGATGAATGGGTGGGTGGGTGGGTGGATGGATGGATGAATGGGTGGGTGGTGGGTGGGGATGGATGGATGGATGGATGGATGGATGGATGGATGGATGGATGGATGGATGAATGGGTGGAGGGATGGATGGAGGGAGGGATGGATGGATGGATGGATGGATGGATGGATGGATGGATGGATGGGTGGGTGGATAGGTGGATGGATGGGTGGGTGGATGGATGGATGAATGGGTGGATGGATGGATGAATGGGTGGGTGGGTGGATGGATGGATGGATGTCCCAGAGGCAGCCAACAATGACCCTTCTCAGGTCCCTTCTGGCTCCATCATTATGGGCATCCCAGGAGAATCATTGAATGATAGAATAGTTTGGGTGGGAAGGGACCTTTAGAAGTCCACCTTGTCCAACCCCCTGCAGTCAGCAGGGACAGCTGCAACCAGAGCAGGTTGCTCAGAGCCCCAACCAACCTGACCTGCAATGGTTCCAGGGATGGGGCAGCTCCCACCTCTCTACCCCCAGGTGTCTGTAGGTGCTGCAGGAGGTCAACCAAGCCTTTGATGGGGAGTGAGCCACGAGTTTGGACCAGGACCAGCTTGATCCTCCTCCACGCACCCTCTGCATGAAGCCAGGAACAGAGCACAACACACAGATGAAAGACGTCCAAAGGAGAGCAAGTCTTCTGAGGACCTGGTCCCAGGGCAGGGAAACCCCTGGCCAGCTTGGAGATGAGCTTGTGCCAGCCTCTGCCTGCCAGCACCATGGCACTGTGGACTTGCAGAGAGGCTCCAGTCTGGCCCTGGGCCAGCTCATGAGCTTGAGCATCCAAGTGAGCTGTGACCCAGTGCTTAGGTGTGGGTTTGGTTTCTGCCTCTGCCCCTGGACTCGTTGCACACCGTGGGGTGAAGTGTGTCACCTCCTGCCTTGCTCCTTTGACTCTGGAGAAGCTGTGAAGTCCCTGAGTGGAGAAGCACCCAGTAATGACTGGGGGATTGTTAATGCTTGCCTGGGGAGGAAGAGCAAAGCTGGGCAGATCAGAGGAGCTGCCCACAAACAGCTCTGTCACCCTGCCTTGGAGGTGGCCTTCAGCACCCTTATCTCTCCCAGACCGGGCCAGCTCCTGAGCAAAGGCTGCCCATTGTGCCAAACTGCCCAGCCAAGCAGGCAAACACTCATTAGGGGTTAGGTGGAGCTTACCAAACCCATCCTCAAGGGCCACCCAGACCACAGCAAAGCCAGGCTGAAAGCACCTCTCTGAGCTTGAAGGGCTTGAACCAGCAGGAAGCCAAAGGAGCCGCGTTACCACAGCTCGAAGTCAGGGCTTTGCCATGCCTTGGAGATAAAGCTTGCCCCAGGAGAAAAGCCACAACCTGCCCTGCAGCCATGCCTGCATCCTGCCCTGCCCCACCACAGCAAGGCCTAATGCTCCCTGGAAAGTCCTGCCTCCTAAAGACCTGCTCCAAAGCAGCCCTAGGAGAGGCAAACGCTGCCCTAGTGAGAGAGGTGGGTGAGTCTGCTGTGACTGATCTGGAGATGGTCTGGGCTCTTGGGTCAGGGCTGTTTTGCAGGCTGGGATTTCAGTTTCTGGTGCAGCATCATGCTGGGGACCTTGGACACGGCAGCTTTGAGTGTCACACCCTGGGCTGATGCCCAGCAGTGTGAGCAGCAGGGGGAGGGAGGGGATTCTGCCCCTCTGCTGAGACCCTACCTGCAGGGCTGGGGCCAGCTCTGGAGTCCTCAGCACAGCAGAGACAGAGAGCTGTTGGAGCAGGGCCAGAAGAGACCACAGCAGTGATGGGAGGGCTGGAAGCCCTCTGCTGTGAGACCAGGCTGAGAGGATTTGAGTTGTTCAACCTGGAGAAGAGAAGGCTCCAGGGACACCTTCTGGTGGCCTTTCAGTGCTTCGAGGGGCCAAGAAGGAAGACGAGGACCGTCAGGGAGTGTGGAGATGGGACAAGGGGTGATGGTTTGAACTGAAAGAGGGAGATTCAGACTGGAGAGAGAGAAGAGCTGTTTGACCCTGAGGGTGGTGAGAGCCTGGCCCAGGTTGCCCAGAGAGGTGGGGGCTGCCCTGTGCCTGGCCCCATGGCAGGTCAGGTCGCTTGGGGCTCTGAGCAGCCTGCTCTGGTTGCAGCTGTCCCTGCTGGCTGCAGGGAGTCGAACCTGACGATCTTTAAACGTCCCTTCCTAGCCAAACCATTCCATGATTGCATGGCTCTCTGATGCCCGTGCCTGCCTCCTTAGTGGGGTGGGCTGGGCAGGACCATGCTCCACACCAAGCACTGCCTGGTGCCCATCAGCTGCCCTTTCCCACGGGCCCGGCGGGCTCATGCCCGCAGCAAAGCCCCTCCAAGCAGAGCACTTTTGGCCTCCATGGCCTGAGAGGTCTTTTCCAACCAAAACAACCCAATGCTTCTCCTCCTCGGGTGGGCAGCTCTCCTGCACGGGGCCACCACTGCTGGCTGAGGCTCAGCAGGGACTCCGGGTCCAGGCTTCTGTCGCTCCCAAATCCTTCGCGTCCCTCCTCTCCCTTCCCTTCCCTTCCCTGCTGCTGCGTTTTCATCCCAGCTCCAGGCAGTGGCCTTGGCTGTCTCCAAAGAGTGTGAAGGCTCTTCTCAAAGTTTCCAGCAAGCTGACAGAGTCCTCCATGATGTAGCCACCCCAAGCATGTGCTTGATCTTCCGTGGCCACACATTCTTCTGGGAACAAACCCGCGCGTCATCCCCCTCCGGAGAGCTGGCTGCCCTCCTCCCGTCAGCAACCCGAGCTGACAAGTGTCAGCCCTCCTGCCAAATCCACCCTGACTGGCCTTCTCCTGAGTGCTGGTCAAACAGTGACATCCATTCATTTCTCTGAAAACAAACCCACAGCCTCCTCCTTCATCCAGGCTCGGGACAAAGCCTCTGCCTGTCTCCTCGCCACCGCCACCGCCAGCGCGATGGCAGCGGGCAGCCTGCCCACCCGACCCTGCAGCCAGCCTCAGGATGGCAGCCAGCCCCCTCCCCTGCCTCCACCAACCCCCTCCCTCCTCCTCCCCTGCCTCCACCAAGCAGGGCTTGGTGGGGAAGGGTTAAGAAAGGTCTTCACGGGCAGCAGGTGGAGGGAGGGGATCCTGCCCCTCTGCTCCATCTGTTGAGACCCCACCTGCAGGGCTGGAGCCAGCTCGGCAGTCCTCAGCACAGCACAGGCAGGGACCTGTTGGAGCAGGGCCAGAGGAAGCCACAGCAAGGATGGGGGGCTGGAAGCCCTCTGCTGTGAGGCCAGGCTGAGAGAGTTGGGCTTGTTCAGCCTGGAGAAGAGCAGGCTCCAGGGAGACCTTCTGGTGGCTTTCCAGGACTTAAAGGGCTAAGAAGAGAGCTGGGGACAAACTGCCCGGAGTGGAGTCTCCTTCTCTGGAGAGATCCCAAACCCACCTGGCCATTGGGATCCTGGGCAAGCTGCTGGATGATCTCCAGAGGTCACTTCCAGCCCCCAATATGCTGGGATGTGGGGATTCTGCAAAGCTCCCCACCCCCTGGGTACCCTCCATCTCCCACCCCAGAGCTCTCCCTGGCCAGAGAAAGGGGTCGGAGCCCCCGGCCCAGGGTGTCAGCAGAGTCCCTTCCATCCCTGCCTCAGCAGGGTGATCCCATCTCCCCATCCCACCCAGGGTGGGATGAAAGACACAGTGTGGGATCTGGGCTGCCTGGACACGCTGGCTGGGCTCCAGCATTGTGCTCTCCAGCACCAGGAAGGAGCCAGCTGGGAGCTGGAGGTTCCACAAAGGGCTTGTTCTGCTGTGGCAAAGAGTTGGGCTCGCAGCAAAGGGGCCAACAATTATGTGCTGCATGCAAGGACATGTGAGAGATTTCACCCAGGCAAGGAGCCAGTGGGAGAGAGGAGGAAGATGAAGAGCTCAGCCCATCATCCCCAGGAAAACACCCATTCCCCCTGCACCCAAGAGGCCATTGGCCACCTTGGCCACCAGGGCACGTTGCTGGCTCATGGGGACCTTGTTGCCTGGAGGTCCTCCTCCAGAGAGCTGCTTCCCAGCGGGTCAGTCCTCACCTGCACTGGTGCAGAGGGTTGCTCCTCCCCAGGGGCAGGACCTACACTTGCCCCTGATGAACTAGATGAGGCTCCTCTTTGCTCAGCCACACACAGCAGGGTCTTGGGCAGCACTGGGCAGATACCTGTGTGAAGGACAACTTTGGTTTCAGGGTTGCAGTGGGGAGCACTGAAGTCAAGCTTGTCCTTTACACAAGGTCCTGCTCTCCTGCAGTTGCCAGTTCCATTTGGCCAGCGGTAAGCCAGGGGGCTCTGGGCTTGTTGCACCTTGCTGTGGGGGAACCAAAAGCTCCCTGATGCCTTTCCTGGGGAGCCCTGAGCTTCTGGATGGCTCTGAGTTTGTC